>OY979442.1:13600000-14200000 GCA_963855545.1 Ethmia dodecea
TAAGTTTAAAACATTAGAACCAATAACTTAAGTAAATATTCCATCGTTCTACATTAAAAAAAATCAATAATCTTAAAAATTACGGTCGTAATTACACATTTAATTCTTCAGAAATCGGCTGACAACAGCATTTTCCTCGTCGATGATGCGTCCTTACTGAAGGACCGAGGGACGTTAGTGCTTCAAAGGGTGTGTGGGGTACGCGGCGAAAGGCATTCTGTTTAACTACATAAGCGGCCACGGTGTGAAGTATTTCCTACGTGTGTTTTTACTAGAAAAAAACGACGCTCTAGAATTTTGACCCAAAACCGAGTTGCAAAATGATTATAAACCTATCTGATAATGAAATATATTTACAAAATAACTCTTAAAAAGTCCGAAAACTATTCTAGTTTATAGTTTTAATGTCAAAGTCCACTTTATTCTGTAATTAAACATCTAACAGGACATTAAGTAAAAAAGGAAAGGCCAGTTGCAACCGGAATACTGACGAGATGGGGTGTTTGAAGTAACTTTTCAGGTATTAAATGTAATTAGATTTTAACAAAATTGGGTGTAGACTCCAGACATTTATTTATTTATTTATTTTATTTATTGTTTATTCGGGAAACAAACAGTTATAATACCACAAATTAATCTAACATAAATAATAATGAATAGAACCAGTAAAGTTTCCACTATTAAACAATACAAAGAGTGAACAGAAATATTTATATATATAAGTCTAAATATTAATCTAATACTAGCAAATATTCATATTTTCTGTAAATACCAGTACCACATGCCAGTACGCACAAAATTCCACTTTTGTGATTTTGTCCCATTTCACTTGTAGGTTTTTATTTTTCATTGAACGCGCAATTTCTAAACCAAAAAGTAGAACGTGACTTTTTATTGAAGCTTAATTTTCCAAAATTTTATCAGATTTCAGAATATTAACTTTAAATACAGGTAGTATTTAAAGTTAATATTCTGAAAATTTCTACTTTGTACCAACAAAATACACGCAATTTTGGGGAGTTGTCTAAAACCTCACCACACATCACCAAGTTGGGGGTCAAAAAGTTGCTAAAAAACATCACGTGATTAATGGACGACCCCTAGTGATGCTGAAACTAAGTAAAACAATATACGTATAGATTCAGAGATATATATGTATATATATAGACTTATGTAAAGGCGTTGGTGAACTGTAAACCAGAACAACTAAGAACATACACAAATCATCATACACAACACCTGCGAGATAAGCAGAAAGCGTAGAGCAATGTAACTTGCGATAGTACAATAAATAATATTCCACCCACCAAGATAAATCTCTTCACACTGAATGTGTAATGTTTACGCCATAAAAACACGGAATGTATCAAAAATTTCTACGGAAATTGCGCAAAGTGTACAGAAAACGTTTACTATGGGCACACTGTGGTACTTTTAGAAGCTTCATGATAATTGGTGATATAATGGCGCCATAAAACACCAACATGTTCATTATTGCGGTATATTATTGTGGTATTTTATTACAGAAAGTGCCTACAGACTTGTGGCAATTGTGATGTAATAAACGAAATATAAAAATGTTAAACTAGAATTATAATTTTAATCTGCGTAGGTGTCCTGAGACCTTTTTTTCATTGTTAACCGCGTTCCTATAATAAAACTAACCGCGTTCCTATAATATAACTTTTATAAAACAATATCATAGCTTTGCATTAAATTACTAGAATACATAAATATTTGTATTCTTTTATCTTAAAATAATTATAATCAAATTAGCGGTGCGTACCACCCTTTAGATAATACCAAAAGCTCGATTGTTTTAAAGTCTTTGATTGAAAATTCTCTTTAGATTATGAACAATGAAAGTGATTCTTAGAAGTGGTAATATTATCTTATCTAAGCTATAGGTTGATGCACTGGAGCTTGCGCCATCGAGGCTGTACAACAGTCGTACAAATGTTTACACAACTGCACTTTCTGTTTACACTAAACATCTAACAAGAACCAGATAGTATGATTTTCGGGTGTTTAAACGAAGATTGCTAAGATAGGTACCAACTTAGATTCTGTAATAGTAGATTGTTATACAAGGGTCGGAAGGAATCAATTCCTTTACGAGGTATTTAGACGCCCGAGCGCAGCAAGGGCGGATATAGTCCGAGTAGAAATTGATAACTTCCACCCGCGTTAAACACTCTACTTTTCATTTCGAATTCAAGGAAAGTAAACAAAAAAAATTAAAATTTTACAAAAATTCAAACATGAAAAAACGCAATAATACCTACAAAAAAAAAACAAATTAGTCAAAAATACAACCAAAGAGGTTGGAAGAAAGAGAAACTTTTTCTTTTAAACGTGTTTGAATACTACATCATAGAGTACCTAACCTAAATAACATTACAAAAATAATATACAAAATTTGAATATTATTATTATATGTCCTCTTAGCCTAGTAATAGTGTTCTGTGCTTATTAGTGTTGAATTTCGGAACAGCTTACCAAATTATTACTCTATTTTAATTTTAAATATGAAACGAGTACCGCCCCGCGCGCGGGCTATTTTCTGTTGTTTATACCTCTCACAAGGCCGCACCTTTTTTTCTTATTCTAATTGATGTAAAAAGTTTCGTATCCCTACTAAGTACCCAAAGAGGTTGGTAGAAAGTCATTCTCTTTCCTAGAGAAACTTTTTCTATAAACGTCTTTGCCAAATGTAGTACTATTTTTTTTAATTCGTTCCCGCCCTAAGGCCGGAAGCAATTACTATGAGTCTTTCCCGACCGAGGGCGGGAATCACAGCCCTGAATCTCTCTGTGGTGGGAATCATCGCTTCCGACTCGGTACTCAGATCAAACATACACTACTTTCCGAGTATGAGATATGAAAAAACTGTTTACTGTAAGCGTTTATCAAAATTTTAGTCTGCAAGCTTAAAAATTTTACGACACTTCTCGTCAGACGCTTAATTATAATACTAAATATTAAGAACTTCATATCGGAGACGATAATTATTCGGCGTGTTTCCTCAATTTTACTTGATCGCACTTTAATGGTAGTATCCTAGCAACATTTGATCAACAATTCGTAACTTCCTGAGCGTCCTCAAGTGTTGGCCGGCATCCTAGAGGTCGATGAGTATTATTTTTTCATATCTCATACTCGGAAAGTAGTGTATGTTTGATCTGAGTGCCGGGTCGGAAGCGATGATTCCCACCACAGAGACATTCAGGGCTGTGATTCCCGCCCTCGGTCGGGAAAGACTCATAGTAATTGCTTCCGGCTTTAGACGTTTAAAGAAAAAGTTTCTCTAGGAAAGAGAATGACTTTCTTCCAACCTCTTTGGGTACTTAGTAGGGATACGAAACTTTTAACATCGGTTAGAATAAGTAAAAAAGGTGCGGCCTTGTGAATGTAGGTATAAACAACAGAAAATAGCCCGCGCGCGGGGCGGTACACGTTCCATATTTAAAATTAAAAAAAGAGTAATATCAGTGAGGAAAGGAAAGTAAGTGAAAATCAGTGAGGCTCGGGTTCAAATCCTGGCATGTACCAATGAGTTTTTCAAAACTTACGTACATATTTATCACTAGCTCGACGGTGAAGGAAAACATCGTGAGGAAACCCACAGGTCTCAGAATTAATTCTGAGACATGTGTAAACAGACCCGGTCCGGCAATGGGCTCACCACCTATCACGCTTAGGGGTCCAATGTATCTCGTGAAATGTGGGTATATCCAGTAATGGAATACCTCTGCCTACCCCCTCGGGGATGAAAGGCGTGAGATTATATTATTATTATTATTTTATTATTAATAATTTGGTAAGCTGTTCCGAAATTCAAAATCTTGTTTTTCATCGACACTAATAAGCACAGAACACTATTACTCGGTTAAAAGTACATGTTATTATAAAGAGGAAAGATTTGTATATTATTTTTGTAATGTTATTTAGGTTAGGTACTCTATGATGTAGTATTCAAAGACGTTTAAAAGAAAAAGTTTCTCTTTCTTCGAAGTTATCAATTCCTACTCGGACTATATCCGCCCTCGCTGCGCTCGGGCGTCTAAATACCTCTTAAGGGAATTGATTCCTTCCGACCCTTGTATAACAATCTACTATATCATGACAGCTGAGCTCATATGTCAATCCTATATGTTTAGCTTTATAATATTTTAATCTTTAGCTACCTTAGGAGGAATATGTGGTCTAGGGAATCTAGGGTTTGTTTAACAGTGTGTGCTAACGCTAAAAACCATGTCGTTAGTTCCACTATCAGATTATTCTCTTAATCTATTAATCATATACATTTAGCAACATCATATTCTAGTATTTAGCTACTTTCGGAGGAAACATGTTGTTTATGGCGACTGGACTGTGTTTCTCAGATATATGACTATCAGATTATTATCTTATAAAATATTCAAAACCCATGAGAATATATAACATTGCTATTCTATTCTAATGATAGTACAACAACTACTTTTGTTAAAACATACATACACTTGATACACTACAAAAAAAATCGCAGTTTTCTATACAAATTGTAACTGGCTGATGGCTGTCTATGGAGATATTTAAGTAAACTTAATGTAAGGGGTCTTTGTATCATCAATAGAAGTCAAAAACATTATTTTTAGATTTTATGTCTGTTTGGCAAATACTACTCTACTGCATGGAATTGGAAGTGGTTGTCAGTTGTATTGTTGCAAGTCTAATTTTAAATTTGGATCAGTTCGGGGACAGAGTCTCGGGAAATAGTATATTACACACCTAGGGAAGAAAAATAAGAAATGTCTCAGATCACATGTAATTGTCGACCGAGGTAAGGCCGAGGTCTACAAACATGTGTTCTGAGGCTTTCTTATTTACTTCCCGAGGTGTGTATACTTTTTTTCTTATCGACGGTGGCAGAAAGCGGCAACTTTGTTTAGCGCAGGCAGCGGGCCGAAATTTGCCGCTTTCAGCCCGGAGAGATGAAAAATGTATTTTTAACAAAACTGTATCTTCAATTTTGTATTTTTATTGTCAACAATTATAATAAAGTCTTGTTATAATAATGATTAATGTTACGAGTATGTTGCTTGGCTTTAATTATAGTTTAGTTTTATGGGTTTCGACACTTACTTGCCAGCATATTATACGACGAATAGGTACTAAGTACTTCCCCTCGGGTGGGTCGTAAATATTCCTGGTATGGTAATGGTATGTAATCTAGATAAATTAAGTCTAAAAGTAATCAGATACCTTATCGGTACATACAATATGGTTCGGGTGTCGTTTATAAGACATTTAAAAGTAATGAAATATTTCATCACCATAGATAACCGAAACATATCTAGGTAGTGGTACTCGTATTAACCTGGTTCCAATTATCTCTTTAATGTCCTTCTGAGTAATTAACTTGCGATATATGTATATTGCTTTTTAATACCTTTAAGTAGAGGTGTGAACAGACTGGAATTGTAAATAAGTACAGATTGACTGAGTAAGTCATTTGGATTTGTACTTACTTAAGTCATGTTAAGGTCACAGTTCCATAAGATTTAAGTCAAAACTCAAACTCAAGACGGTTACGATACAAAAAAAACATTTGTCAGAGAATAACTGCTTTGTTCATTGTTTACACTTTACAGGCAATAAATATTCTCCTATTCGAAACATCTAGACACGTGAAAAAGATCAAACGGGTTATTTATGATATTAATATTTACACTATCACGTTTAGAGATTCAAAAAATATACCTACTTTTGAAGCGTGGGTATATTTTTTTAATATCTCCACTGACCCCCTCGGAGATAAAGGCATGAAGGTAGAAGGCATATTTATTTATACATAGTTATTTTAAATCTACTTCCAATTAAACTGCTTTATCCACTTGTCGTTAAGCCATGTCAGATACCCTTGGGTGGCTTGAAAAATTCTGACTGTTAAGTGGCCACTAGCTTAACACCATCTCCCAATCTGCAGTGGGCTTACTTCCAGCCCATACTTCCTCATGTGTGAGGAAAGACCCTCAGCTCAGCAGTGGGCTGTTACGGGTTGATGACGATGAATGATCCACTTGTGTCAATATTACCAAATCTTGTAACATTAATAATTCACTGTATTAGTTAGACTACGACTTAAATAATAAGGATTCCTACCAATACTAAATTATTTTGTGGCTCCACATGCTTAGTTCCCGTTCCCGTGGGAATACGGTAATAAAATATAGCCTATGTTACTCAGGGATATTGTAGCTTTCTATTGGTAAAAGATTTTTTATTAGGTCTAAGTAGTAGTTATTGAGTTTATTCGTATAACCAGGTCTCTGGTATAACAAACATACAAACACACAAAAATACAAATATTCCTCTTTATAAAATTAGTATACCTATATATAGAAGTAAGAATATAGATATACATTTATTATTATAAAATTATTCAGATCCTTCGTGTGGCACCTCTAAGACCAAGCATTACAGACACAATAGATTTTTATTGTGTCTCGGTTCCAATGGAACCGGCGGTTCTTTACAAATTAACAAACTGACAACCACAAAAACAGCGGTCTCTCCACAGCGGTCAACTCTCTTCAAACGCCTCAGTTTAGTCTGAGCTTCATACACTTACGAATCTCTCCCATAGGAGCAAGCAGAGACAAAAGACCACCACTTGCTACGACCATGGCAGGTCTCGTGCTTCATACATCGAAGCATGCATGCCGGTCGGTTTCGAGCACTCTTTATCTGGCTTTTATTCAATATGTCGCCAATCTGGTTGATGCTACTAAGGTTGATGTAAATACGCCTACATCGTCCTGTACCGACTCGCCCACTCACAACAACCTTGTGTATATCATTTTAAGGGTCAGCTAAATGGGATGTTATATCTGTATAAAGCTAGAACTACATTGAGCCCGAGTGGTGTGTCGTAGCAATAGGGTTAGAAAGAGAAAGACTCACTTTCGCTGCGACATACAATGTTGGAATAAACAAACCCATTCTACAAAATGTTTTTAAAAACCTATACTTTACCTAGTTGTGATAGTATTCATTTACCCTATCTATGAGCGGTACAATATGGGGGTTTGCGTTTGCGTGATTGTTGATTGCTACTCAAATATCAAACCTATTTTAATGGAATGAAACACGATTTTACAAAAGCATACTCTAGTTCTATTACAGTCTACACAGCACGCAACGCATAGCCCCATAATGTCGTCAGCCACACATGCACAGGTGTTATTAACAAGACACATATAGATAACGTTATCAACAAAACTTGGAGATAGCTGTTAGAAGTCGTTCCTTGTATCTTTATGATGACATCAGTGTGGTTAGCTCGTATGCGCATACGTTAATTAATCACCTAGAAGTGCTCCTATTTAATTATTTTTTTTGGCCTTTGTTTTTTGGCAACGGTCCTTTATGTAATATAGATTCGTATGTGTAATTTTTGAATACTTTGACGAGATAGAGGAATAAATTTTTTTGCCAATTACTCTCACAACATATATATTTTTATAAACGTGTTGAGAAATGAATAATTTACGTTACTTAAGTTTTGAAATTATCCCGCTATTCAAATATGTTGCACTTCATTTAATTATATATTTTTTAACATTTATAAACTTACCTTTAACACACCATGATATTATTATCGATTTTTGATAGTACACAAAAATTTTGATTCAACTTCTTAACAAACAACAGAGCTCGCAAGGTCCACAAAATAACCACTATTTATTTATTTCTACATGTTTATTCCACGCGTCAACAGTTCCTTCCTAATAGGGTAAAGGTGGAACCTGACTAATCAAATTAATAAAGCCACAATCTACACGCGCGACGATTTTCCCAGAAGGTGAGATAGGCAGGCGCCACCAACCCGGTTGCAGAATTCGTAATTCCACTTCACAGAATCGCAACCGGATGAGGTTGCCTGATACATACGATATGGCAACAAATTATGATTTTTAGGAAGAATCTGGAGAGAGACTTTTTAGAGAGATTAATATCGAATTTTTATTTTACTTTGGGGTTTGACTATAGGTTAATATAGTTAGTTTGTATCACTTTACTGTCGATAACTATATTATTATATAGAATGTATTTTTAACCCTATGTTTTTGTGCTTGGCATCTAAAGCAGAGGTATTTAAAACGACTTTCAGACCTTTGTTAGAGATCCTATTAGAATAAAAATATAAATGTTGAAAAGTAAAAGGTATTTACGCATTTTGAAGTCGACGAGACCTGTCTCTTCACAAATAATTCTGGAGTGGATTGATTAAAATTACCCAAACACCCGCCGGGGTAAGGGTGCACCACTTTATTTTTTAAAAAGCTAGATATATTCAGTTGCATACAAAACCACCCTAAAATATAATTGACTAGAACACATTGTTGTTTGAAACCCTACAAAAAGAGAAGTGTACTAGAATTTTATTCATCGTTTTTAACCTGCTGGTGCCTTGTAGGTACGTCAAAACCCTTTACTGAAAATGTAATTTAAATTGTTTCCTTCTCAATACCCCCGTTAACCTTGTTTCACCTTATTAAGTACCTCGTTTAAGTGAACCAGACGGCAATATAACAAGTGGGCATATTGTACCTTTGAGGTAAATATCGAGACCAATGCGACTTTTATACCTCATCCTAACATTTCGGTTGGACTCTAAAACAAAACCTACTGTTATGGCTTAAGAAAATACTCAAGAAACTTAATATTTCAAGATAAACTTTGTCAACCACTTGTACCAATCAGCGACTTTTTGTATAAGGGGATAGCTTTTAGCTAATGGTATGCTAAAGGGAATTCCGTTTAGCTAATATTCTTTTACACATTATATATTACATTATATATTTAATATTGTGCAAAAATACTTAGATGAATTTCCCGAATAAATCAACAATATAGAAGAATTCAAGTTACATACAAGGTTAGGGTTGTGCTGTAGGCGTACGTGATTGTGTATCAAAATTAATGTTTTCTCTCCCTAAAGTTTCTAATTAAGAACTTCTTTGTCCCAAGATGGCGTAGCGTAATGGAGGGCGAGTGCTCGGAGGGCACGGAGGGTTGGCTTCTGGTGCGTGTGCACGTACCGGAGCTGAACGTCCAGAAAAGCCTCCAATTCCCGCGAGACCAGCTCGTCTGGGACGTGAAGCAGCAGTGCCTCGCCGCCTTGCCTAAGGTCTGTACCAAACTTATTAAAAATACTTATATACTTACCTACCCTTCTTTTTTAAAAAAGGTCGTCAAATTAATATGCGGTCGACAGGTATTTTTTCCCAGGAAATCCCCATTTAAAAAAAAAAAAAAACTCACGCCTTTTATCCCCGAAGGGGTAGGCAGAGGTATTCCAATACTGCATATACCCACATTTCACGAGATACATTGGACCCCTAAACGTGATTGGTGGTGAGCCCATATCGCCGGACCGGGTCTATTTACACATGTCTCAGAATTGATTCTGAGACCTGCGGGTTTCCTCACGATGTTTTCCTTCACCGTCGAGCTAGTGATAGATATGTACGTAAGTTTTTGAAAAACTCATTGGTACATGCCAGGATTCGAACCCGAGCCTCACTGATTTTCGGCCGGCTCTTTAACCGTAAGGGCTATCTCTGCCCATTATTCACCACTGTATTTTTCGGACACACTGTTACACATACATCTCAGAATGTTTCCTGGGTAAAAATAAATCGATTCTATTTGGTCACTTGTTTAATTATCAAAAAATCGTCTCTACCCTATTCTGGGTCCTGCGGACTTCAATGTTTTCCTCTACCATTGAAATACGTACTACGTATGTAAGTTTTTGAAAAGTTTATGGGTTCCTTTACTAGAATGTGAACCGGAAACTCTTACATGAGAGGCGGGCCCACTACCAACAGGATCCACTCTCAGTTTTATATTATTTCATAAAAATAATCGATGGCCGTGTCGCGTTTGAGAATACATACTCGTACTATCAACCTAACTCTTATCGTAAATAAATAATTAACTTTGTTGTGGAACTGCCTAACATTTAATTTAAATTTTTGAACATTTAATTCACATTCAAGTGGCGGATTAACACCCAACAATAGTTTTCACAATGAGGTTTTTTCATCACGCAGGCGGCCGGTCGTAACATGATTACCTAAAAATTTGGAGCAGGAAAATGCGATGATTTTTAGCAAAGGAATGAAATAAAAATTATTTTTTGAAAAAAAAAATTACACTTTAGATACCTATGTTATTACGGCTAACAGCCAACAGTTTTAAATTTTCTGATCGATTATGAAGAAAGCTAGTTCAGTATTGTCAAAATTATGATTAACTAAAGTGTTGAAGAAACTAGAAAACTTTGTGATTACTTTAAAAAACTCTTTCAGAGTTTTGTTTCAGATTAAATATGATCTTCAATTTAATTAACTTTACCTGTGATGTTAAACAGTAGAATTTCGCTGAGAAGAATCCTTATTTCAATTTGCAACTTTTACAAAGGAAACAAAAGTTAGTAAGATATTATATTGAAGAAGTTCTATTATTATTCAGTTAATTTATAATTTTCCAGAGTTCATTTATAATTTTCCAGAATCATGACAATCATCGTAATTACTCGATGGTTCATCGTACCAATACTGTCTTCAACGTTGCTTGATTATGACGGGCCTGTTGTCTCAGTCGGTAGTAACCCTGCCTTCTGAGTCGGAGGTCGCGGGTTCGATCCTCGCTCGGGGCCAACATTTGTGTGCATGAACATGTCTGTTGGCTTCGTGTCTGGTCGTTTAATATTTATTTAAGTATGTTTATCAGTGGTTTAGTACCCATAGCACAGGCTCTGCCTAGTTTGGGACTAAATAACCGTGTGTGAATTGTGTCCCACAATTTATTATTATTATTACTAGCGACCCGCCCCGGCTTCGCACGGGTGCAATGCTGAATTTTCTTTGCTATAAACCATCCCTGGACCCACTCGAACCCACACAAAAAGTTTCATCAAAATCGGTCCGGCCGTTCTCGAGTTAAATCGTCAGGAAGGAAAACCCGACTTATTTTTATATAGTAGATTATTATTTATTATTATGCTTTCGTACCTGATTATGGAAAAAACCCGCGTGTGTCTGTCTGTGAGTCAAGACCCTTTCTCAGAAACAGCTTGAGGTAAAATAGTTTAAATTAATATCGAATACTAAGGACTGTAGCATCATGCTTCTGTAATAAGTTCAAGTGTATACTTCTATAACAAGCTTAACTCAAATTAACGATGCGCTTTGATCTTATACATATAGCGTAGGAACCTTTAGGTACATAAAGACCACTTCCCCGTTTCCACTTTCCATACCTTGACCTACACTTTTGATTCAAGTGAAGGATTAAATGCGAAAATCATTAATTTCACGCCCCTCTATAATTATAATAATAATAATTTGTAAAGTTACTTGTAAAACATGAAATGGTACGGAATCCTCTAAGGGCCCCAATCCTATTCACACTTTTTTAAATAATTATAAGTAATTTGTCACGTTGAGTGTTAGTGAGAGTAATTCTAAACTTTCATTTATTCAAATTAATTAAAACGTTGACATATCCAATTTACGAACTTCTCGTAAGAGTTGGTCGTTATAAATAAGATGTCTTACATAAGTTCTACACTAGCAAATAAATCTGACTAAAATTATGAATGCTGATGTATTCAAATCGAGTAATAATCCTTTTAATTATATTCATTCTAAATTCGAATATGATTTAAAATATGAAGCATAATAAATTTGCCTCCATAAAATCGAATTCTTATTATACGCCAACAAACTGTTTGTTTATACAGGGTGCGACAATCTGTTGAGTTGTCTTTGGAACAAGGCGATTCCAATTCAACCAGCGAAGTTTATTTTCCCGCCACTCTTGATGAACGTTCGATCCCGCGGATATTGAAATGCAAAATAGATTGGAGCGCTCTCCTAATGTTTGTTCGACTTCGAAATCAACTCGCTGATGGAATTCTTGAGGATCTTTGATTAAATTTTGATATTCCAAGAACCACTGGCTTTCTGAAGTTTAAAACTTAGGTACTAGAAGTTGATAAATGATAATTCACATAATTTAGACTAGGTATTTCTTTATAGTATTTGAAAAATAATAATTTATATACGTTTTACATTCAGTCGCACCATACGCCTTATTTATTTTTTCAATCGTTCTTTGAGAACTCAATCACAATAACCGAAGGGTAATTTAATTTCAAAACTTCATAACGACTTAGCAAGGCTTTAATGTCTAAGAAATATTGACCATTCAGGCAGTACACCCAACGCAACAAGCTCTATGAATATAAAACTGCTCACGTAGGCAGCTGTGGGCGAGACAGCACCGACGACAACCGTAAATCGCAATAAACGTTGCATTTAACCATCACCATTCACTCCGTTGCCGATAAATATGTCTTTTGCAACGCTTGCATATTATAACTCGCGGATCCTCTTTTGTGTCCCATAAAAAGGGATTTTTTTTTCCAATACGAGGTCATCCATCAGATCGACTGCAATCGATGTCTTATCTGTGGTCCATTCTAACAAATTTTAATGCAAACAGAAGAATGATGAGTGAATGACGCGAATGTAAAGTACCTACTGTCAAATTGAATCTACCAATGCTCTGCGGGCGTATTCACGGAGATTCGATACTGGATAATCGACTCGGAATCGGAAAATCTGTCGAAAGGTTTCGAGATGGGCTATACACAGATGTCATATTTGACATAAGGATTCGACAGATTTTCCGATATCGAGTATCGAATCTCCGTGAATACGCCCGCTATACCTACTTATTTAATTAGAATGTGCTTATAGCTCAACATCGACAATTTGTGTGTAATCGTTTAAAAAGAACATCTTACGACGGTCCATAATTAACTAGAGGCGTTCACCTTCTCAAACGTTCTATTTGCCTTCGTTAAGCGTCAACGCTGTATAATTTTGTGGGTGAAATTGAACACACATAACTTCCTGTCATAATTCCATTAAGCCAATTTATGATTATTAAAACGCCTACGTAATTGTGATCTAACTCGGTAATCGGAAGTTGTTATTAAACATTCTTAGAATACGCCCTTAATTTGTCAAAATACGGCGAATGTACTTGTCAGTTTATTCCTGTTCAATCAGCTTATCTGAAGAACACTGCAGCAAATAAAAAAAACTAAAAAAAAACCATTTCCTATGTACAAAGAAGCGCAATCTCCTTGGAATGCGCGAGCAGCAGAACGAGCCACGTCGTCCACATAATTGGCGCGGCCCTGCCCTGCATCCCACTAGATCACGGAAAAATCAACGGACTGCGAGCCGACACACTCGACAATACAAACCAGTTCCCGTACCGTTACGTGGAAGTAATTTCTTAAACGTACAGTCGCCGGTCACGCCAAACGAATCGAACGATACTCACCCGACAAGAGCTATTTACATACTGAATGAATGATTGCAGATTACAGATCGAGCTCGCGGGAAATTAATAAACGGTGCGTCTGAATATCGAACGCGCGCGTTTCAATTTTACATCGGGAGAAATACATTTGGAGCAAATTTTTATTATGTTTTTACAGAATATTTCCGTTATATTTTACTTAATATTCTTGTGTAAACTTATTTGTAGATATTTAACATAGTCTAAGTATAATAATTAATATATGATACCTATTAATATTATGTGCAAATAAAAGTAGTAGGCATTATGTAAATAAGCACGATAATTAATATTATATTTATGTATATTGTTTTCGGTGGTGTCTACGGCGCTAACCACAGGTGGCCACTTGGTACAGGGTACGTGACATTTTGTAATGCAACCTTAGCCTGTGCAACTTTATGTTAAAGATGACAACGTGCATGAATCAGACCATGATTCAATATAGAATCACCGCTAAAGAACGCCCAGAAATGTGTAAACTGCATGACAATAATATTATCATTGCATGACGACCCCTCTATATTATACATATATTACGTGACCAGAATCAACGCTATGCGACCGGTTGGTGTAATGTTTAACTCGTCCGCTATAACTGAATGTTTTCATAGCAATGTCATTCCTAATAGTTTTACCTTATGAACCTATAATATAATATAGTACAAAAGGGAAAAATTTACCCAACTAAAAAAATAAGGTCCGTTACAAAATAAGATCTTATAAAAAAAGACAATAAAAAACAAAATAGAAACAGCATATGAACAGCCTAAAATATGTTTAAATCTGTCTATTTAGAAAATATACGCAATCTTCAAAGTGTGTGATAAATTCTCAGTGAAGAAAAAGGTGTCCAGTTTTCTCGCGTGATTGGAGATACGCTCTCAAGTCATGCATGTAGCCAACATCCGCTGTCCCAGTTTTAAGAAGACCCCTATATCTGGACATTTTCCGCTTTCCCAACAACACTTCTTTGTTGCTCATTTAAAAAGAAACTTCGCCATATTTTCGTGACGTTTTGTGCCCCATTTTCATACAGAATGAGAATGGACCCACGTGAGAGATATTAAAGCGAGAGTAATGAGAATTTTGGACGTCTCTTAGCGTCGTGAGATTTCCACGTTGCTTAAAAATGTTCTTTCTTTATGAAATAGTTTAGTTGAGAAGTAGGTACATAAAATTAAAAATGTACAATCATCAAGTTTAAGAAATAAACAATGCTTACAACTCAATACAAATACCAATCAACCAATTTATTTAAGTGCTAGGTATTGTCCGCGTATTCATTTGCGATCTGTCAACCATACACATTCACAAAATTTCACGTATGTATAAAAAAAGGGTAAAACGAGACCCTATAACTAAGACTCCTCTGTCCGTCCGTCTGTCTGTCCGTCTGTCACCAGGCTGTATCTCGTGAACCGTGATAGTTAGACAGTTAAAAACAACAAATACTAAAAAGCAGAATAAAATAAATATTTAAGGGGCTCCCTTATAAAGAACGTAATCTTTTTGCAGTTTTTATAGATAATGGTACGGAGTCCGACTCGCACTTGTTTTTATATATTAACATTAGGATTACTGTTTTGTTATTTATTTTGAATTATTCTTGTCTCTCAAGAAAGAGGGTTATGACAGCCAATGCCAAATAGAAAGGGGAAAATCCAAAAGATGTGTCTTTTTTATATAATAAAAATGGCAGCGAACAAAGAATCCATCTGATGGTAAATCGTTAACGTCGTCCAGAAGTTCCAGAACAGATGCAACACCAGGGGAGTAAGCGTTATGTTGACAACCTGGATTACACTTTTCGGGCAATTTCACCACAATATCTCTATTTAACTTGATGTATGACTGTTTGGTAGTCAAATAAGTACCCAATTATAGTTTATGAAAACTAGAAAAACATGCTTTTGTATGTATATGTCACCGGATAATTGTGCTAAACGTTACTTTATAATTAATCTAGTGAAAATGTATAGATTGTGAACGGACAATAAAATGTATGGCGATTTTTTCATACATATTTGAAAATCTTTATTCAACCTGATAGTACATTTTAGCGCTCTCTGTGGGCTCCGAAGGCCGGTTTTATATGGAAATGCCGCGAATGATGTAACAGAAAACTTATTAATATTTCTCTTTTCAACGTCACACACACAGACCGATACGGACTTGACAGATCGTCCAACGTTTTTAGTCAAATGGATACACGATATCAAACACGTTTGATCATGACCTGACAATGTTGATTTATAATTAATAAACGAAATGAAAATGTTGACAAACGAGTTGTGATCTCCACGATAACAGTAAAGATGAATTTTAATATTGTTTATCTGCGCTAATAATTAGGTTTGAATAAAGGCTAGATTCTAATCGTAACTTTGATTCAAATTTCCTAACGTGTTAAAAGCACTAGGTAAATAGTATATAAACCAAAGTCGCTTCCCGCTGTCTGTCTGCCCCTATGTATGCTTAGATCTTTAAAACTACGCAACGGACTTTGATGCGGTTTTTTTAATAGATAGAGTGATTTAAGAGGAAGGTTTTAGTATCAGAATTGCACCCGTGCGAAGCTTGCTACTCGAAGTAGAAAATAAAACAGGACCAATAGATAAAAGAAGTTGAACTTATTGAAGTCTATACCTACCTCCTGCTTAGTCGTGGTAGGTATTAGTGTCTTACAATCCACCAACTAAACCCACGCCTGGGACCAAGAAACGTATTTACAACGTTAGGTAGTTAATTATACAAAATCGATTGAAAGTGTTGAATAAACTGTCTCAGATTTGCCATTGTTTTAAACGTTTGGTGCTACAATGATAGTCGTTTAGTCCGTGAAATTTTGGTGTCTTGAAGTTTATTTAGCTGCATGTGACGTCATTGCGTCTCAATGTTATTGTCGGCTTATTTTAATGACGCTTTTGACTTGCGATTTTTCTAGAAAATACATTAAAAGAAGTAACCAATTTTATTGAATTCGATAAACTGCCTTAAATAGTCTGAGATGACACACAAAACTCAGTCACATAGTATTTTACGGCTGATAATGAAACCGTCACACAGACACTTAAACCCGTCACGGAATGCAACCGGACCGCGCCTCTTGCGTCCGTTAGTCCAAGGCACGCCGAACTTCTCAAACATACAGTGTGCTCCTGACTTTACTCGTGATTTGTGCCGTGTTGTGTGTAGCGGGTTAATAAATGCCCCAGACTGTGGCTTGAGGGCCGCCTTAATGTCACGACCCTTGCTTTATTCGGCCTGATTGACTCTGCTACCAGTGCTGAATACAAAACCAACGACATATTATACCTATATTAATATTTAATTTATTATTATTCGCTTAATTGTCTAAAACATATACAGTTTTGCGATGTGAGTTAATGGAGTAGGTACAATCGGTTTAGTTTTGTATAATTATAAGAACTTTCATCCATACGCTCGCAAATTGAAATATTAATTACTGTTTGGAGAGCAGCTAAATAATGATTATTATTTAATATAATAGAAGAAAATTTGAAATATAGGTACATTCTATTTTCCATAGTGGAACATTGAATTTAATTTTAATGCGCTAACGTACGACATAATAATACCTATGCGGATGCAAAGATCAGATCGCGGCTGTCATTCTCATAAAACACTATCCAAAAATTATCCATGGCCATGAATTAAAGTTATAAGAACATAACTCTTCCTTTGGCTTCGCCTTAGTCGGGTGAAAAAACAACAAGTACTAGGTAAATCAAAATGATGGTTTGACAGCTGATAATAATAGGACAAATGTTACTAAATGGTATTTTCTATGAAAAAAAGTGTCCTGGAAAAAGTTACTTAATGCAACTTAAATACAAAACGGTAACAATATAAATGTTTCTTTAGGTAGGTAAGTAAAAGTCCTGTCAGATAGTGTGTTCGCGTCTTCTTAGTAATTAGTAATCCGATATCGGAAAGCGCGGGTGGGATCTCAGGTAACGCAATGCGATACAAACGTAAGATAACTCCACGTAATAGGGTCACCGGACACATACGGGGATCCGATGTTCAGTAATGTCTTGATTAGTTCTTGCATTGAGCGAAACTTTCGCAATAGCGGCGCAGCGCGTTCTTATTTCTGCTTAGCCTGATAGTTGACTGGTAATTAACGCCTTTAGGCATTAAGTTCGCCATGTGAACATTTTCTTGGTACAAGTTAAATAAATATATAAAAATAATTCTGTTTTTACGGTTTGGCACCCAAAGAAAGTACAGTCAAGAGCAAGTCAAGCTTGACACTACCAGTTTAAGCTGAGCTCTGATTTGTACTGCGCGCCATAGAATACAGGGCCGGGTCAAAGTCCAAAGTGTCAAGCTTAGCGTGCTCTTGACTGTACCTAACCCGATTCTTTAAGCACAGGTCCAACCTTCAGAACCTTTAAGTATATATACCTAATAGATAGAGAATTATTATTTTCAAAACAGCTGTTCATCTAACTACATAAAAATTAAATGCTATTCGTTGGTAAGCGCTTCACCTGAAAACGATCCGACCGATTTCTCAATTCAATTTTTAAAACGTCCATAAACGTTTATAGATAGAGAAAAATTAAACAGTTGCCCGAAAACAAACAATTTGGGAAAACGAGAGCGGATTTTTCTGACTACTTCTGTCTAGTCAGCTGTGGGTCAGTTAGTCTATCTCTATAAATAAAAATAAATGGGTAAATGTGTCGCTCGACCGATTTGGCAAACTTGTTTTTGTTGTGTTCGTCCGGACAAGATTAGTACTTATGACAGGTATTTTGCAATATTCCTACGGGAAAGAGAAAAAACAGGAGTCAAAGCACCCTTTAACAAGATAATCCAGTATTGTATTGTAATAAATCTACAAAATAGCTAAGAGCTAAGCCTAGGTAAATTTGTAGGCGTCCTAAGCCGATTATCCGACAAATTACAGCACTTATTAACATTCACGTCGTATTAAGAATGACTGACAATGCCATAGATGTAAGAATAAAACTTTACCCTAGATATACATGTTATGCGTGACTCACAAACCCACATTTTACTGTCAGTGTAATCGGTCTATCGACAAATATAATTAAGAAATTCGACTTGTATAATATAAGGTCCTTTTAAATAAAGTGCAAATATTTTAAGGGTAGATACAAATATAGACGAGAAATAGAATTAACATATAAATAGAAAAACAACGTTAGACTTTTTTGATTCGTTTCTAACAACAAAAAAAAACTTTTGTAAACGTGCTTTGCATAGGTAAACCCTCACAATCGCACTAAAACGCCACTTGTGTTTTTTAATTAATTTGTTTTTGCGTGTATTGTTTATGTACGAGTACAGCGTGTTAATTTTTTGTAATAATCGATGTTATCTAATAAAATAGTGTAAGAAAAATGAAAACCAAGCAAAAAAATAGTTTGTTGTTCATTATTTGATCTAACCTTGAAATATTTGCACTTAATTTAAAATGACCGTATATATTTTCAAAAAATATTCCGGCTTGGCGATTCAGAGGAATTGCATAATGCGACGGTTCAAGGCCACTTCGTGAGGTCACTCTTACCTCACGAGGTAGTAATTTATATTTTATGGACATGTGAATAGCCAAACCCGATATATTCTACAATAAGAAGTCAATGCTATAAATTATGGAAGAATTATGGTACACGATATTATTATATTAAAACTAATCTATTAATAAAAACCAGCCAAGTGCGGGTCAGACTTGGCGGAGGGTTCCATGTAATTTTAAACATAAAATATTTTGAAAAAAAAACTTCATTTTTTAGAAGTTTTTTTTGGACCCCCTTTAATTTTTTATTTGTCATCCATCATAGTCACCTTCTGTGAACATTTCAAGTGTTTACTTACCTGTTATGGTTCATACAACCCACTGACAGACGGACGGAGAGCGGAGTCTTAGTAATAGGGTCCCATTTGATTTGAGTACGTAAGTAAAAATAAGATTAGGTACAAGGTCAATAACAAAATAAGTTATTATACAAGGTCCTTTAATCCCAAACTAAACAGAACCTTCTTAGTATTCAACAGATTCATACAGAAACCTGCCAACCGCCAACATCTGTTATAAGTATTACAAACGAATTAATGAGATTAATACCTATTCATAAGTTGCAATAACCAGTCAGACGAGGCCTGACCTCATCGTATCTCCATCTTTGTGTGGTGCAATTTTACAAATCCGCCATCATGTTTTGAGAGCTATTTCGGCCGTTCTGTCTCTCCTAATCAATCACTACATAGTATAAAACAAAGTCACTTTCTCTGTCCCTATATCCCTATGTCCTTATGTATGCTTAAATCTTTAAAACTACGCAACGGATTTTGATGCGTTTTTTTTAATAGATAGAGTGATTCAAGAGGAAGGTTTTAGTGTTATCATTGCACCCGTGCGAAGCTTAGGCGGGTCGCTAGTATTCTATAAAGTGTAATTTTAAATCAAGTGCAAATATTTAAGGGTAGGTACAAATATTTAAGAGAAATAGAATAAACATAAAAAGAGAGAAAAAAACGTGAGTTTTTTTCTTGTTCTTTTCTAACAAAAAAAATATTACTTATTTTGTAAACATGCTTTGCATAAACCCGCACTAAACCGCCACTTTTGTCGGATTTATTTTGTTATTTTCACGCATATTTTGATTGGGTAGTGTGCATGTATTATGTACACCGTGTCAGTTAGTTTTTATTTTTTGTAATTATCTATGTTATCTACTAAAGTAGCGTATGACAAATAAAAATCAAATGCGAAAATAGTTTCGTGTACATTTTTTGATCTACCCTTTAAATATTTGCACATAAGTAATTTAAAATGACCATGTTTATCTTGGTTGGCTGTTAATGGCATTGTAATTTCTTATGTAAATTCTTTTTTATTTGTTTTAGGCAGCCCAAAATCAGTGGCAAACGGGCTAACAAGGACTATTACATAATCTTAATATGTGTCTCGTTTCCGATACTTGACGGGAAGCTGCGATTCAATTACCTATGCAAGTATTTTGCGTGCAGGCAGTTTTGCACCTGTTAAACGCGGAACTGACGCTTGCTTAACAAATCATGCAAAATTGGTGCGTAAATGAAGTTCTGGCCCAAACTCTTGCATACAAGGCCCAAGTTCTGACAAACTTGACACACAATTATGACCTCATACTTGCATGCAAGAACTAATATAACGGATAACATACAACTCTAAAGAGTAAAAAACCGACTTCAACGAATAATACTAAAAGTCGAATTGAGACCCTCTTTCTTTTTTGAAGTCGGTTAAAAAAATAATCATCGAAATCGGTTGGCGTGATATTGAGTTATTCGTCCATTTGTCGCTCACATACTTAATGCAAATTTAAAACTTATAGGGTTTTCTTATAGATGCCAAATGTGTCAGAACTGGACGAAATTAAAATGGTGCCAATCTGGAGGAAGCACCAGCTTTAGAATAAAAAAAGAATCATCAAAATCGGTTCACCCAGTCGGAATTTCTGAGGTAACAAACATAAATAAAACTTACAGTCGAATTGATAGCCTCCTCCTTTTTTTGAAGTCGGTTAAGATGAGGCTTACATTTTCCTTACTTATACTCATAAGTAAGGAAAATGTAAGCCTCATCTTAACCGACTCCGTTTATGTATACACTGTTATAACTCTATAACAGTGTATACATAAACGGATATTATTACATCATGAAAGAAAAATAATTGAAGAAGACTTTATGATGCCGTAAAATATGAAATTATGTTTTGTTACTTTGTTATCTTTCTAAACTGCCAGTAAATCTGCGATAACTCATTCTATATTAACTTTTATTATGTTCTATGAACTTAAACATAAAGGTCTATATTACAATGTCATGAATTTTTTTAAATTTGATATTTTATAATATATTTTTCAACACACTTGCTCAAAACGACCTTTTTTATTCCACCGATTTTTCGCTCATAATCCTAGATATTAAACACGCTTGCTTTTTCAGTAGGTATATTATTGAACTAGTGCCTTTAGTTTATTAACCCGACCAATTTACATTTGTACCCTAGTACCAAGTCGTAAGTAAGAAGAAGAAGAAGCGATATAATTTAGTCGGGTTATAACTTTTTATTTTAGCAACAAACAGTATTTATGCGAAAAATAACAGTAAATGGTAAATCCAGCTTTATTATTAAAAAATAACTTAAATTCATTTAAAATTTTCTGTAATTTCTGTTTTAAACGTTACATTTAAATTTAATTACATTTTTAATCTTGGCTGTTGGCCGATCTAGTTCGCGCCATATCCTTGCGCGCGCATCGGTATCGCGGCAAGAAAAAAAACAACGCGCCATTTTTCGTAAATAATTGTCGGCTGTGACGAAGTTTGGATTAATTGTGAGTAAAAACGTCGTTTTAAGCAAGTGTGTTGAAAAACGTCGTATGAAACACGTGTGCCTGTGACCATAATATACGCGGCTTTCTTATGGCGCACTCGCTTTCGCTCGTGCGCACACAATATCGCCTTGTATATACCTAATGGTCAACTTAGCACACCTGTATCATAATGTACTATTTTGACGTGACAACGTCTTATAATTCGATGGAGCCGGCTGCATGCACGAAAAAGTATGACGTATGCGGCGTTCCAGTGCAAGCGAGAGCGCGCAACGAGCGACAAAGAGGCACAATCCATTCCATCAGTATTTTCTTATGACGTTGTCACGTTCAACTATCGTCAGTAAACCGACTTTACAGACAACCGATTTTTTTTTCCAATTTTTATGTAATTACCTAGCAAATATGAAATATAATAATAATGTTGTTAATAATAGTTAAGCTCTCAAGCCTCTCTCATATTATAGTCATAGGGGCGCCATTATCGGAAAGTGCCCAGGGTTTCTAATAGGTTACAGGCGGTCCCTGGTTTTCATTTAAGAAAATTAAGTTAGACCTAGGTACACCAAGCCCGCGTGCGTCGTGGAGCTACGCCACTGGTCAAGTATAGTTCTGACGATACAAAATGTAATTGTATGAAAATTATAAGAGCAGTGATAGCCCGGACGGTTAAAGAGCCGGCCGAAAATCAGTGAGGCTCGGGTTCGAATCCTGGCATGTACCAATGAGTTTTTCAAAACTTACGTACATATTTAACACTAGCTCGACGGTGAAGGAAAACATCGTGAGGAAACCCGCAGGTCTCAGAATTAATTCTGAAACATGTGTAAACAGACCCGGTCCGGCGATGGGCTCACCACCTATCACGTTAAGGGGTCCAATGTATCTCGTGAAATGTGGGTATATCCAGTAATGGAATACCTCTGCCTACCCCCTCGGGGATGAAAGACGTGAGATTATTTATTTATTTTATGAAAATTATAGGCTTCTGGCGCGCAGAGCCCGGATCTTGAATTATTTGGAGGGAGGGAATAAAACTGGAAAATGCCGCCCCTGACAATATTTTTTTATAATAATTTGATTATATACGTACTGTGCTCATTCTAGATCATTTTCTTTTTTTTTAGGCTTTGAATAAGTATATTTTCTAAGTGAATGAAAATATTAACACTATTAGATAATATTTTCATAAATAGTTCTGATTACATATTTAACGGGCAGCAGCTCGAATGTTTGTCAAGTCTACATGCTGCCTAAGTGAAAATATTTGTCACCTTTCAAATAAAAGATTGAATTTGGAGCAATACCTATCTACGAGTATGTCTTACTCAAGTGCAAAGAGTGAAAAAAAGGGAAATTTTTAAATTAAAAAGCAGGAAAAACAAAGCTGAAAAACTATAGCATGTGACCAGCGGTGTTGCCCAAGTTAACTCTTTTTTTCCCGTTTGCGTGAAAATTTCCAAAAATCCCTTCTTAGCGCTGATTTACGTAAATTTAAGAAACCTTTGTGCAAATCCAGCGGATTCGGCTGGATCGATCAGTCCTCCAATCAGCGAGTCAGTTTCTTCTGTTATATATAGAAAAGATAGATATATATATAGTAATCTCACGCATTGATACTCGTGCCTCCAAATTAAACCATGCTTACCTTCTAATAAGGATTTAATCGAATTAGTTCCGCTCGATGTCAACTATAAACCTATAAACTATGTCAATCCGCACCACGCGAGGGTTTCAGACCATAATCCGATCTACTGAAGGCTTATAGGTATTCTGATACATTATATACAGCAGACTAGAACAGTCTCTATGGATATTTTAAAAGACTAGAACAGTCTCTATGGATATTTTAAAAAAATAAGTATTTATGTGTGGGGCTACGGGTGCCTAAAACTATGCTCACATGCATACACCCAAAGCTTGCTGAAATATTATACGGAATAGGGGCAGGAGAACCGTCTGCTTTTGTCCCTTATACTATAAAAAGTAGTGCCGCCAGGCGTCTGACAGTCGTAATACAAAATTGAAACTTAATAACAAAAGTGCACTCAGAGAAATTGGTGACAAACAGAACTACTGAATCGAATAGTTAAATTAGGTTACAACATTTCTAGTTTGAAAAACTTGATCCTTGTTATCTCTACGACTAATTATTCACTCCTACTAATCGTATGTTTCATTATATTATTTGATTAATGTAGCTCACAAAAAATATTGTTGAACTAAAACATCAATAATTATTGCATCTTGAACAATAATTATATTAAAATGTATATAATGTATTGTAAGTACTAAGAAACAGGGATTAGCAATTACTAAATGATCTAGTTCCGGTAAATGATTTACAATGTTACTGGTGGACTACGAGTGAGTCTGTAATCAAAACAACAATCTTTTTATTAAAACTACATTATAGTTTGCAGTACATATCGTTCTAAGTGTCGTATAATATTCGTTTAGTTTGGTTTACTTTTTAAGTAGTGTTAAGGTTTTACAAATATATTATAGTAAAAACCACCCCGGAAACAGTAAATGGTACAATCTATGTACTAATCCGTGCTATTCTGTTAGCGTGTTTTAAAATATTTAAAATAATACTGTTACAATAACAATCGAGGTGGTATTCATAACTAAGTATCTTGTTCTATTTATTTAAAACTGTGTTTTTGTAAACAATCAAAAACCTTGCACGACAAAACGTTGACTGTCCGCCATTGTGTTTTTGACCGCGCTCATCGTAGTACTAGAATTTGAGTTTTTTTGCTTATTAATTTTTTTGTGTAAGTAAAACAAATATTTGACGTGATGTATGATGACGTTCATAGAGATATCCCACAATTGGTGCAGTGAGGGGGTTTACCTCAGTATATTCATACTTTTAAAGGTAAGTTGGTACCTCTATATTTTGTGACCCCCGCGCTGAGTCGTTTCTGGTGCAAAGACTGGCCATAGCCATCCAACGCGGAAATGCCGCTAGCATAATAGGTACCTTTGCCCCAGGAACGACAAGGGGCGGATTTTTTGACTGAGTGGACTATTTTGCATTGACATTTTGAATCATTATTTGTAGGATATTAAAATAAATCAATAATAAAAATAATAAAATAAAAATTTAAATAAATAAATAATAAAATAAAAATTTAATGATAAAATAATTATTATTTTTAACCTCTATATTATGTTGTCCTTAAACAAAACTTTATTTTAATTACCTACCTAATTATTTTAATAATATTTTTTTGTTTTTTTCAGCCGTTGAAAAATCTACTCTTAAAATCAAACGAAGGACGGGACCTGCTAAATTTATATTCAGAACAAGGCAAATTATCCAATAATGGGCGAAGAAAAGTTTGCAATATAATATTATAAGACGTAATGGAATCAGGCCCAAATAAAAGATAGTTCTATACTAAATAATATGTACTTAAAAAAGCACAAGAAATAACTGCAGTATACGGAAAATATTGTGATGGTGGTGATTGTGATAATTATAAAATAAATGTAATATTTCTATCTATATAATATTGTTTATTTTGATTCCAGGAAACCTAAACCTGCCCATGGAGCCGTAGTACGTGCGACGTCTTAACAATAATGCCGATAACCTCAATTTCTATGATTCTAACACCTGTTGAACTTAGCATTAACTTTATTAAATCTGTGTTGACTTATTTTTATTATGATACTAGATAGTCTGAGTCTGAAAACGGCATTTTTTATTTTAAAGACGTCACACTTACTGATGGCTCTATGGACTGCGTTTAGATGGAGCGCCTGCAATCCAGTGGACTGTCAGCACCAACAACGGATCCCTTATAAGCTTTTAATAGAGAAAATACAGTTTTATTTACTTATACTAAGACAAATAAAATTGTATTTTTTTCTTCTAAAAGCCTAAGAGGACCAGTTGGTACTGTAAGTGCACTAGATTGCAGGCTTCATCTAAACCAGTAGGCACTGCATACGAAATAGTAGCTGTAACAATACCTAGGATGCTAGCATTACAATGTGTATTGTACTTGTTACAAAAACCAACAGCTAGCGTTGCAATACGAATAGTTATCATTACAGTTCACGTCGTTATGTTACACAAATTCATTAGTAGATACAGCAAAGTATTTAGTAAATCCAAAAAAAATTGTTTATGCTTACCAGGTTGCATAGTAGTCCTTATAATCGATCTAGTAATGTCTACTTGACGTATGGTTACAATTACATTGGTATTGTAACAGGCGCGTTCTTAACTTATAATCAGTATTATATTGTTTGGTCAGTGACACAAAACATCTAGTTGTCAGTAATAAACCGATCGGTAAAAATAATAACAGAATGGTTTTTGTAAAGTCAACTAGCGAGTCTTGCTGTCACGGTTGCAAACAGAAGTTCTAGTTACAGTAGGGTTTTTTCTCGTAAAGGTAGCCAGATATTTCTCTGCGTGTGTCATCATCATCATCAGCCTTCATTTGTCCACTGCTGGACATAGGTCTTGAGTAATGAGCATAGCGCAGCATAGCGCCCTGTCTTCAGTTCGACGCATCAGGCATCTGCCTGCAGTATTTCGCAGATCGTCATCCCTTCTGGCCGGAGGGCGTCCTACACTACGTTTGCCGAGTCGCGGTCTCCGCTATAGAACACGCCTGTCGGTTCTTCGCGATGTTGTGTATGTCACCCGAAATTACGGATCGGGTGACAACGAATCGATTGACACAGGATTCATTAAAATTTAAGAGCTATAGTGGAACATACGTATATACATATAGCTTGCTAAAATAGTTCATTACAACTTGCGAGATTGAGAAAAATCACACATTCCTCACAGAATAAAGCAAACTTTGCAATGTCCACAATTTCACAAGGCTTGGAGCGGTGTACGCACATCCTTATAGCCACATCCCGCGGCTATCATCCTGACGTTTCAATTAAGAACCAAGGAGATTAAAGACCCCAACGAGGCTTAGAACCGGCGCGACCAGTACAATGTAGCTAGCTGACAACTACCAGTCGCATGCGTCTCAGATTGTGAGATAATCTCAGGATTATGTTTATACCGTTGGTTGACCGCTGCAATCCGTGTGCAGAAGTGACAATCTTAATCTCTGCTATGTCGCATACACTGCATCCTTTATGTAGTAGATAGGTTGAAAATAGTCAATTGCCTCTAACAGAATCAATTATAATACTCGTTGTGTTCAATGATTGATTTATAATGTTTTTTAAAGATGAACCTCTCGATTCCTAATATAAAAAATTACGTGCGATAACCAATTGTTTTTTCATATAGAGTTAAGTATTCGAATACATTTTCAGTTCCGTATTTGTATAGGTACCTACATAGTATGCTTTGGGAAATATAAGTACGTATAGTTATGATAGTTGTGGAGGATAAAAGTTTTGAACTTCATAATCTTTTGTAGCAAAAATAGTGAAAAAAAGAAGGAGGTTATCAATTCATCTGTTTTTTTTTTTATGTTTGTTACCTTAGAACTTTCGACTGGGTGAACCGATTTGCATGATTCTTTATTCATTCGAAAGCTGGTGCTTTTTGGTCTGTCAGATTCAGTCTGGCAGATTGGTCCCATTTTAATTTCCGCCAGTTCTGACAACGGCATCCATGAGAAAACCATATAAGTTGAAGATTGAAGTCGTTTTTTTTACTCTTTAGAGATCTATGTTATTTTATATGTACAACTTATCGCATAATTCTGATATGTCGTCTAAAGGTAAAATATAACAGGTTATAATAATACAGCAAACAGTTATAAAAAACACCGCTACCGGCACTTCTCAGCCGCATTAGGCAGTTGAATGGGGTTTTTATTTGCTGTCTCTACTCACAGTGACACGATATATTTGTCTAAGTACCTATGCTTATTACACGCTTCTTATCTCGTGGTATCTTTATCTGTAAGTTTATTACCTTGTAACTGGAATACCAAGTTTTTTAAATATTTTGCATGGTCAGACATTATTCTACATTTATGGATAACTGTAGATGTATAATGTGGAAAATCATGATGTTAACTACTTTTAGGAAAAAAATCGATCGATAACTTGACAACACTAGGTAGTTTCCCATCACTAGGAGTGATAAAGTATGACACTTCTGACACACAAAAGTAATTAGTGATACCATGGTGTTAGCAGATCACTCTTACCTAGTGACACTGGTGTCAACGCTTCCGCGAACTAAATTGTTTGACAACTTTAATACATAAAGCGTCCTGTACCTAATTCTGTATTTAGATAGTGCTATTGTTTTCCGATTACGCGGCTTGACCACAGACGTATTCACAGAGACTCGATACCGTTTCCGTTCGATTCGAGTCGAATCTATCGACATCGGAAACGAATCTATCGAGATGGGCTGATGTTGGTATCGAAAACTAATGTCACATATGACAGTTGGTGTCACATATGACATTAGTTTTCGATACCAACATCAGCCCATCTCGATAGATTCGTTTCCGATGTCGATAGATTCGACTCGAATCGAACGGAAACGGTATCGAGTCTCTGTGAATACGTCTGCTGGTAAGCCACCAATATCAAACAATTGACAGGGGGCCAATTCCACTTAATGTCAACGGTTACAGCTGGATGATAATGACATGTCAATGGTCAGTCGATGGTGATATTTGCTGTGAAAAGTTCCAAAATAACACCATTGACTGACCATTGACATGTCATTGTCATCCAACTATAACCGTTGACATTTAGTGGAATTGACCCCCAGGTAATATCAAACAATTGACACTACAAAGATGCATAAACCTGAATTAGGATATCACAGTTTCCATTGATTATTATTATTATAACCATGCACTTTCCACCCCCTGTACTTTGCAAAAATAACTAAGTTTCCAGTTTGTCTGTGCGATAAACACAACTGCTATTAAAACGCAATGACTAATCTGATGTAAATCCTCGTGGGTGTTGACTTGTAGCTAGGTGGACTTATAAATCTTATATAGGTAGGTACCGTGCATTTTAGTTAAACTTACTATAAGTGGCATTCATATAGTAAATATATTACATGCCAAGGGAAGTAAAAAAGGAATTATCTCAGATCACGTGTCATTACAAACATGTGATCTTTCTTATTTACTTTCCGAGGTGTGTATACTTTTATTCTGCTCGACGGAGGCAGAAAGCGGCAACTTTGTTTAGCGCAACGGGCTGCAAGTTGCCGCTTCCCGCTCGGAGAGATGAAAATATTATTTTCACTATAGATGCAGAAACTATGGCTTTTTTTCCATAGGAGGAAGAAGAAAGTACTGTAAGCCCAATAGAATTGAATAATTGTCAATTACACTAACATAATATCATCAAGCACGGATGCAAAAGGTACGTTAAATTTTCGTTTTCGCATAGCATAATATCCTTAATTCCTCAGTCTCTGCTTAATCACAAGGTATATTCTCGTACAAAACTCTTCATACTCGTACAATTGTAGTTTAATTTAAATCAGAGTCAAAAGTTTTTATTTAATGTAGGGACTTATAAATCCTCTTATCGAAAGTGATTGCGACTCCACCGCTTCGGTATGTACAGTTGAGGAGAAGAAGCGGGGCAAGAAACTCCTAAACACATTTTTCTTTTAAACAATCAATACAATACAAGTTACATGGTTTTAGTGCTTTGCTGAGCTGGAGAAAATTTACATCAAACATCAATGGTAACTCATATCGCAAATGTCTATCTTGTTTTAACTGTCTCGCTCTAAGATTTCGTAAGTGTTTTTAAACATTCTTCTTAGAAATCATTCTATAAATTTAGCTCTAAAAGCCATATGGATAAAGTTTACCCGGACTTAAAAATAAGGTGTTTGATTTTAGCATACTATAGCGATCCGTTAGGCCAAATACAGCGGTGGTTTAGGAATGTAAAGTCATTTTTTACTTTTTAAGTTATGTCCGCATCATCATGGAGAAAATATGTATCTGTCAACCCATACTAACTATTGAAATCATTATCATACGATAGTCAATCGAATGGCGCTACTAAAATGAGTTGTTTATGTTAGTAAACTAGCAGCGCCCCGCGGTTTCACGTAGTTCCCGTTCCCATGGGAATACGGGGATTAAATATAGCCTATGTGTTATTCTGAGTATAATCTATAGTTTCATCAAAATCCGTTCAGTAGTTTTTGCGTGAAAGAATAACAAACATCCATACATCTACACATCCATATATCTACACATCCATACATACAAACTTTCGCTTTTAAAATAAGTATTACTAGGATATAACTGTAAAGTTTCATCAAAATCCGTTCAGTACTTTTGCGTGAAAGAAGAACAAACATCCATACATCTACACATTCATACATTCCAACAGTCGCGTTTATTAGTAGGATAGGATTATTAGAGAATAAAGCCATAAAATGTGACCTATTCGGAATTACTGTCGGCATGGTCCCCATTTTTGGACCGGACCTAGACAATGAAATAAAACGAATGCTACTCTTACTACTACAACACACACGGTTACTTACTCCATCAGTCAACCTTCTGCCAACACAAGAATCCCGAGTAATAAATCAAATAGAGCCTGTTTTAATACGTGCGATATGCCGGTCGTCCTCTAATTAATCAATTTATCATTCATACAATACTGTATTAATTATCAATTCATTAGTAATATTGTTTCCGCGGTAGGCTCATGTGTTTGAAAACGATATTATTGATTGAGGGCATACTAGTGAAGTAATAGATCACTGGAATCCACCTTTAATTCGGGTCACAAAAACAGTCAATAAGAATCAAACAAAAGAATCGGCCTATATAGCTATCCCGAGAGAAATGCCGCTTTTCTAGGCATTGTCCCACATGGTTCCCCTTTTAAAAACATCATTTTATCTGTAAATATGTAAATAAATCTATCATACCATCACGATGACGATATGTTAAAATATCTTTGTCTATGTCTTCAATTTGTACATATAAAATTGTATTTGTATTAATTAGTGTTTATTCCTACTTCGTGACGATTAAATTACCTACCTATAGGTAATTTATTCCACGGAGAGGACACCCGGAAAGTTACATAACCTAAACGTAGTCGCGTGTAACACTAGCTAATCGACAATCGGCGGTTTAGCGGTTACTACAATTCAGGATCATGCATGTTTTATCAGATTGGCATGCAATAACAATTTACTGTCGTGGATTAATTTAATATTCGTGGTCATGCTTAAGGTATTTGATACACAACAACTATACTAACAGATTCGTTGAAACGCTTTTCAATTAAGGTATCGATATATCCCTGTCGAGAATAGCAACTCAAAAAATATCCACTTCCTACAAACTATTCAAGCCCCTTTCTTACAGAAGCATTCAACTGTCTCTTGAATCCCATAAAAAAGATAAATATACGATATGTATCTTTTCCCGTATTTTTATAGGATTCCGCACTCGATAGATACTTATAAAAGATCCCGTTTTATCCTTAGTTATGCGTCTCAACGTCGAACCGTATTTTCGTGACGTCACCCTCTTTCCGGTTGTGAAATATAAGCATACTTACTTATTTCTGCGCCAGTACTTTTATGAGCTATTGAAGCATATAATATAATATTGGCCATTTGGCGTAGTTGTGGTAGATTACCGTACGAAGCGACGTGAATTTAGGTAAACATTTATGCCAAGAGTTATTTTATTAAATCCTTATCAATCATCACAGTGTAAATGAAGACAAAATTGAAATGTTTCGAACTTAATAACGTGACAGGTGGTGAACCCATTGCTAGACCCATAAAGACCTATTAAAATGCCCATGTGTGAGCTATCACGATCAGACAATACCGCCAGAACCCTTTTCTTGACAACCACACCCATTTCTCTCGATATAAAATAGAAATTCAGCTCACAAACAGTCGACGTGATCTCTAAGAAGAGTAGCCACAGGCATGTAGTAAAAAAACATTTGCCACTGTTTCTTACTTGATATCTTGTTATAGGAAGCAACGTGTACCTACTATCGTTAGGATTTTAAATAAATAAGTAACATGCTTGAAAAAACCTAATCTAACACACTTCGTGACTGGGTGTTTAATATCTATTTGAGTACATAATATGTACCCATAATACACGTCAAGCCTAATTTTGGACTAAATAACCGTGTGTGAATTGTGTACCACAATTTATTTATTTTATTTATTTATTCGCTACATATAATTTTTATTCAGGTACTTGCGCTGGTTTCACGCCCTCTCTAAATCAAATCTTGGCTACGCTCCGGCCTACATACACACTCTGTAGCATTAAAGTGCTACGTAAAAAGTTTCTATTTGAGCGTTGCTTTATTATACTCTTTACTCTAAAATTCTAATTTTCTCAGGCCGGTTTGAATCGTTTATTTTTTTTATTTTTCAAAATTTTAAATAGATTCCTTTTTTTCCTGGGATGACAACACCAGATCTCAAGCGGAGATGATGGAATTGTGTCTTCTGCTATAAAAAGATACGGATTTTTGCATTTAAAAATTGATATTTTTATCTTCGTGCTCAGTCCAAGTACTATATTTCTATTTGGAAGCTGATGTATTAATATTACAAAAAAAGGCCGTCGGGATATCCTTGCGGGTAAGTTTTTGGTCGATAGGCTTATCTCTCTCGTCCAATTATCGTGGACGTGGTATTAAATTCTATTATATTTGTTGTAGTCTTTTTTACGGGTCACGGACCAGACCCTGTGGTTTCCCACTTCTCCCACCACTTCACTGGGATTTGAAGAACTGGGAGTCGACACGGTTTTCGTGTGCTGCGCCGTATTGCTGCTCTAAGTTGAGAGACGCCGCTCAACTGGACTACACCGCCCACCTGGATACCTTTTTACACTAATATTAGTTCCTTTTTGGCCCTAAGCCATCTCTAAATTCAAACCGGCACATTTCACGCCACCGTATCAAGTTTTCTTTTAATTGTTTTACAACCATCTTTATTCCCGTTGCAACTTCCGCACGACTTTATTTTCACCTGTTAAAGTGTGGGCTGCTGATTAAATTGTACTGTCCTGATTTCGTATCCATTTATCATGCACGCACATTAACTTCATCAATCGTCGGGGCAGTGTGATTCGGGCAGTTGTTCCCGTCCGTTTCTATTTTATTACATTTTATGTAAGGAAGTTTGCTTTGAATCATTTGAATCTTGATTTTGCCGTCAAAGTCGTCAAGTTATAAATTAGTTTGTGTAAAATAAGTTAATAGCTCAGTTTACATTCTACTAATAAACATTAAGGGCTTTATAAGAAATAAATTATACGTATTCTATAGTGTTTGGTGACTTTTTAATTATTTAACACTACAACTCGTAGCTCTAGGAATTCGCAGCTGCCATATACCAGAGTTGACCTCGGAAAGTTGACATAACTAAGCCAATATTTGTCTCGGATATGGAGCATAATAAGTTTATTGGTTCAACGATGTCACTTTATCGCCATCTGTGAACAACGAACCCTCTTACGCTCCCGAAAGTATTCTGTTAGGCTATATTCCATTAGGCTATTTGACCGAGTTTTTTCGTTTCTTGACCTCACTTATAGTGAGTATTCTCAATTCTTTTATTTTATGCATTTCTTATAACAGTCGCAAATAAAAATGCATTATTAAAACAAGCCGCCAAAACATTATTATAACATGGCTTCGCACTGGCTTCAGTGACGTCACATCGTGCTAAATAACATAGATATAGGACGTACAGCGAAAAAGTTCTAAATCTACGGTAAATAAACGCCAATACACAGACAGTTTTACATCACATGACGAAAGTTAAAAAAAAAAATGTTTCAAGGTTTTTTTGGATAAATTATCTAGTATTTTTTAGCTATCGTAATGTTAAATGGTAAATTTATGCGGATGCCAATAGTTAGTACTTTAATTTTATACACGTTGAAAAAGCCTATTATTAAAAGGGGGATCTAATTTAAAATATAATAATTAAAAAAGATTTGACTAAAACACACTTTTAGACACGGGCTTCAAAAACATGTTTTTTATAAGTACACTTTTTTAAATGAAAATATTTTTTTATATTTTTTTAACCAAGTAAAAATACTTCTATTTTAGAATCCACCAAGATAAGTCGAACTGTTTAAATCATTCCTGACTGTTTAAGTATAGTAATAAAATTTACCTAAAACAGGTATGCTCTTAATGGCCAACGTAATGGCATTTTTAGGTCCAGCACTTAAAATGAGAGCTGTTCTTACGAATAAACTTAGCTGTGATGCCTTTTCGCATACTTTTGTATAGCTACTTTGAAAATGGAAAAGGATAAAATATTCCTGTAATACTACATGAGCCTTTTCTCTGATAGGTTAAATACCGTAATGTCGATTTTTGAGATAGCCAAATACTCACGCCCTAGGAAATTTTATAATCTATAAAACCTACAAACTTGAAATGATACATGTATCTATTCAAACATCCACTAAAATTTTAAACGATATAACGGGATCGTGCGTGAAAGCAGCTAGACACTTACTAGTCTTAAGTTAACCTTACCTAAAAAAATGTCCGTTCTATAAACAGAGTGCTTTTTTTATCAACTTACTATACTATACTAACTACTTACTCTTGACCCCAGACTAGGCCCAAGGGCAAAGACGAGCTTGCCCAGAACATGCCTGTTCAGTCGAGCCTTAAGGGTCGCGACACACCAGCGGAACTTACGGAGCGGAACTTTCGGTGAACAACATACATAACGGTTGATGCGGGAGGCAGATCCATTTATCTTTAAAGTAAAACGTCAATGAATGTTGTTCACCAAACCTTCGGCGCCGTAAGTTCCGCAGGTGTGTCGCGACCCTAGAAGCTGTTCTATTTTGTGTGTATGTGACTGAGGAAGGATATCGTTCTTATCCTTCTTCTTAATTTTGTATCTGATGTTCTTTTTTTTTATACAGCAAATGGTACGTGAAGTACAATTACCAAAGCGCAGAATGAAAGTATTTAGGTGTGGCAATTATTCTATTTAAAATTGTATACTCACTAAGCACATAGAAAGTTGACAAATTGCTAGCAAGTGCAACTTTCCGTTAAATGAATTGGGTAAGCCATAAACCTGTTCGAAATGGAATTAAAGGCTTTCTATTGGTAAGCCTTATTAGAATTTAAAAATATATATATTCTAGTTAACGCAGACTAAATGTTTCATTGAAAAATAATCATGTCAACTAAGCAATTTTATTGCCTTATCGTCAACGTCCGTAATTTGGCTTTATTTGATATTGGGTGGACCTTTGTTCATTAATTGTTTTTAAGAAGTTCTTTGATACAGCTGAAGTCGGATTAATTGGTAAAATAATTTTGAAAATCCAAAAAAATTACAGGCCTCGACCCTCGCTCTGGGTCATTCCTGATGCTTTGTCAACGTGTGAAACGTTGCCACGCGGCGAGTGTGGTAGGCACCTTTGCATTGGCGAGAGCAGGGGCGAGTTTTCCGATTTAGGTTTAAAGTATTTAAAGTAACATTACTTTAGTTTAGTTTTAAGTCTTAAGATTTGTAATTTATTTCTGCTTTTAGAAGATTAAATTCATGTTTTCGAATCCAAAAATTATTGTACCTCCCGCCAAATCGCAAGATCGATCGCCCGTTGGAGACGGATTCTTGATTGCTTAATCAGTTATGAACCGCCGGTTCCAATTGGAACCGAGACACAATTGTGTCTGTGATTCATGGTCTGAGAGCTTAAAAAAGGAATTTTGGGAACCCAAAAGCTGAATCCGCATGGGACACCCAGCTGGGAGCCTGCTCATACTCATAAGTCGTAAGCTTCAAGCGTCATGCTTTAATTTGCGAATCAATTAACATATTTTTTTACCTAAAATGTCGCTTCAATACTTTCGAAGTTGGTTACTACAATTTTGAATGCTTCTAAGACAGTCGCCTTACATAAAGGAAGGTAAAGCTGGAGACATAACTTATTTATTTTACTGCTGCTAGCGAAAGCTACCGCTTTACCAAGAGCCTTAATAGTAAATTGTTGGGTACTGGGTTAGAGCTACTGAAAATGTTGTTTTATGTGGAATTTACTCTGCTTTTTCCCCGCAACTATCAAGGCAAAAGCTGTTAAATCACGCAATAGGATAATAAAAAAATAAGCGTGCCAAAATTCCAAAATATTAGCAACTAGCTTTTACCCACGGCTTCGCTCCCGTACATTTATTTCACCCCCTTAGAGGTTGAATTTTGCAAAATCCTTTTTTTAGTGAATGCCTATACACTCTATAAGCTATCTATGTGCAAAATTTCAAGTCTCTAGACCCAGCATTTTAGGCTATGCGTTGATACATCACGAATCAGTCAGTCAGTTTATCATTTTATATTATACTAGCGACCCGCCCCGGCTTCGCACGGGTGCAATGCTGAATTTTCTTTGCTATAAACCTTACGCAGCCCGAGACCTTTCCAACGAATGCAAAACCGTGGAAATCGGTAAAGACGTTCTCGAGTTATATCGTCAGGAAGGAAAACCCGACTTATTTTTATATAGTAGATAAGATAGATATAGCATTAGAAAACCACAGTGTGGTTTACCAAACACCCAAAATTAACATGTTTTCAAATATTCCCATACGAGGATTGCTTCTAGGTACCTATCTGCTTACTATTATAATATATAGGTACTCGTACTCCTATTATAAATGCAAAAGTAGCTCTGTCTGTCTGTCGGTTACCTTTTCAATGAAATTTAGAGGCCGCGGGTAAATTATAAGAATTTATCTCAACGAGTTTATATAAACTAGAAGGGTGTCTACAAAATAAACAGTGGTTTTATTGAGTCTCATTCTCCAGACACGATTAGTAATAGGTACCCGTCCTCTAGCCGACCGCTGTGACTTTGAAAGGACGTCAAGAGTATTATTTTTATTCAGCAACTTGGAAAAAGTAAAACAAACGCCAATAGACACGTGTAGGCGAAGATTATGCTAATATTTTTCTATTAATAATTAAACTCCAAGAATAATACTCGTATTTTTTTTCTCTTTATTTGAATAATATTTATAAATAGAAATTTTCGAAGATAACGATTACGAAATCAAACTTATTTCAGAATAAACCTACTTATATATTTACTCATTAAAGTTCATTCATACATGGTAAAAATAAAATGCGTATAACGAGTATACTAACTTAAAGACTTGCGTCTTAGAATAAGAATTTTATTACAAGCTTTTATTTACCTTGCAATGTAGGTATGTTTGATCTGGTGGAATCTTGCAAGTTTGCAACTCAATTTTTATTAACCGATTGATCTGAAATTTTGTATACACGTTTAGTTTGGATGACAATGCATGATTCATTGTGTGACTTCAATCTAAATCCAAGATGGTAGAACACCCAAGATGGCCGACTTTATACTTAGTTATTTTTAATTAACTCTTACAATATGGGTATCAAATGAAAGGGCTTGCTGAAAGGTTTTTTTACTTTATTTTTTTCCCATGTAAGGACTTTCAGTTTCGTTGAAATAGTCACCATCACAAGCGTAAAAATATTGAGTCATGAAAATGTTCAGACAAAGAAATAGGTCCTTTGTATACAAATAAACACTTAATATTCATAAAAATAATAAAATAACATTGTATATAATACAACAATAGACAACAATCACCTTTGTAACTTATGCATAATAAGGCAGACAAATGAAGTATGATGTAGATATTCTATTTCGAAAAACATATTGTTTGCCGTCAAAGAGCGACGCACCTTCGTGCTCTATTCAAAACATTAATACCTATTATAAATTTATAAATTTTGACAAAAAATAACAAAATAGATTTTAAAAAAGAAGTAACCAGAAGTGCCGATAGCGCTAGTGGAATTGCAATACTTTAAAGCGTGTATACTTTTGTTTATACTATCTCGGTTCTTGAGATACAGCCTAGTGACAGACAGAGGGACGGACAGACAGTAAAGTCTTAGTAATAGGGTCCCGTTTTTACCCTTTGGGTACGGAACCCTAAAAACAAAATGTACTAATTGGAGAAACACATTTCCGCAATTGAACAACTGTTTTTTTTTGTTATCTCGGATCGATTCCGAGATAACACAGATACTTATAATACATTTTGTTCGATTTCATGAGTACCTTTATCAGTTATTATCAACCTTTTAAAACAGTTTCTTTTAATCTCATTTCTTTGCAAAGGTCTTCATTGATTCCAATATAGCAATTCCCTAAAACCCCTATGGGTAGTTTCAGTTTAATTCCTATTGTACGAGTACAGTACCCAAAAGGAAGACAGTCGCAAACACAATACGACTGTGCGCTATTATGTTATAACAATATTAGAATGGTGCAAAAATATACATTATGACCTTCGTCAAACAAATCATACAATAACAGGACCCAGCGCGGTATCTGATGCAGATCGGTTCGATAGTGTCAATTTGTGAGTCAGGGCGCAAGTGTTGTGTTGTGTGACTGATCTTACGAAACTTACGGGACGTCCCGCGTTTCTTGTAGTTCATGGAGATGGGTTAAGATTAAACACAAATTGCGACTCTTAAAGCTTGGGTCCCACGGTCCGTAAAATCGCGGATGCACGCAGACCAGCTCGCACGACGCACCGTGGGACCGGCCTCGTCCGTGATAGCACAGAACGTCTGTGGCGGTGCGCCCGTATCCATCGTGAGTCGGTAACTTCAAAGGTGCGCTCTTCTCTCTCTTTCTTTCGCTTTGCATTATGACAACATAAAAACATCTACACACACCGACACGCACCGTTGGACCGGACCGGACCCTGCCTGTGGTGCGTCGCCGTCCGTGCTCGTCGGCTGAGTGTAGCTGATCCGTAGAATAGCGGACCGTGGGACCCCAGCTTAAGAGTAGCCTTTGAGGCACAATGGCTTGAAGAGCCTGAGGACTTAGAAAAAAATAAGTCTATATAACCACCTCTTTTTGGTGTCAACGTGTAGGCTGTAGTCAAACAGGTTGGAAGAAAATCATTCGAAACTGTTTCTTTAAATGCGTTGGGCTGTTGTGTCAGGTGTAACTTTTTTACAAACCACATACATCCATATACACCGACCAAGCTCTGTAAACTTGACTTTGGCGAAATCAAAAAGGACCGCCATTATAAAAGAAATTGTCATTGTTAAACACATCATTGCCAAGATTAGGCCAAAAGGAAAGGTTATGTTTTTATAGCAGACTAAATATGGCCGTATGTTCTACCATAGATGCTAAACAGAAACTACTCCGATTTTGATGAATGAGGTATCTATCAATTCTTTATTTATAATCCGTGTGACAAAAGCTTAATTTTTCCGTATTCAGGCTTACCTATTTACTTCCATTTGTAAACAAAATAATTATCTGATTAGTGATTTGCATCATGCATGCTACATCCTACCAAAGTTTATTGCATGTGTCAAACATATTACTACTTTTATAAAGCAATTTAAAAATTTGATTGAATGGGCCAACGCTACTTCTTGTTTACGAACAATCGTTACTGGAAATCACAACAATAGGCGCTGTTTGGGGGACGATGTCCGCCTATTATAATAATCGATAATTAGTTCATTCGTTTGTTACTTAACGACACTATAGACACCTACACGTAGAAATTCGAAACGCCATAATTGAATTCAAAAACAGTGGTGACAGAAGTTGCGAAATGTTCAGCTATTATAAAGCTACAATGAAATGACGGTTGGTTAAGTTGTAGCCAAGGTCTAATTTGTAAGACTGCGCTTTTATAATAACATCTAATCTACCTTCTGCGATGTTACTCCGTTTAATTGTGGCCTAAAAATGGCTTCCGAATTCTAAGTACCTTAGTATAATCTAGTTGGCATTGTTTCATAATACAATCGTAACAATGTATTGTAGGTACCTTTTTAATAATGTACCTGCACGAAATTGGATGCAGTTTTCACAGGTTAATTGTTGCAGGTCTAACTTAAACTCGGTATATGTTTCATTTTGATACCCAATACTTAGAAACCGAGTTATCTATAACGTAAAAGTATGGAGTGTTTTTTTAACTGGTTCAGTACAGGGTCGAAGTCATGGGCAATTGCTAAGCTTATATTAGTATCAGGATTCCTTTGTCAACCGATTACAACCAACAATAGACCTTCTTGATAAGCAGATAATCCAAAACGGTCGTGAATTCCGACCTACTGTCATCACCGGAGATAAGTCCGGAATAAAACGGGTTAAAACTCGGATTGCTCAAATATTTACTCGGCAAAATGCCCCAACAATAGACTTGACCCTCGTTCGACCAGCGGAGATAATGTCCGCATCACATATTTAAGCTTTTTTGTATACACACTGCTAAAACAAGCCGAGAATAAAACGTAGTGAATAAAAAAAAACATGCGTTTTTTCTCTGAGGGCAACAGGTCCTAGAATTGATTCTGAGGCTTGAGTACCCCGTGGTGGTCTGACCGACTGACTGGGGTCCAAAAATATACTAGTTAACAGTGGGTAGGCACTTCCAGGAATAAGATCTATCTCTATCTCCTCGGGGATAAGCGTGTATTCATATTTCTGAAAATAAAAATAAAAATAAAACACATTACTATTGTCTCATGCCTAAGCAGATACTAAATGTTTTCTGTTCTTAACCAATCTACATTAAATTTTGTATTTTGACATTCATTATTCATCTAACGTGTTCGTCGTTGGCTAAATCTTTGCTATAATTTTACTAAGACCACTGGCACTTTGAACATATTTGGGTTTCTTGTTCACCGCTCTGTTATTTGTGTGTCCGAAACCAGAAGGTTAGAATAGAACAGATTAATCTTATCTAGAAACCGCTTGGCAATTATTGAAATTAAGCAATTATTCGCCTACAAGTGTTTGCACTCCGTTTGAAAAGGCCTTGATTTGGAACAAGCTTTAATGGAGTTAGCTGAGATTAACAACAATTAATTTGAAAGGGTTATATTTAGAAATTAACTTTTTAATTTAACGAAGTGGATTTTATCTGAATACCTTAGCAAATAATATTTCTTTAGTATCTTTCTTATTACTACAATGTATAAATCTTATTACTTGAACACTGAATAATAATGGTTAACGATAAATATCAACTTTGTTTTTTTTTTATTTGCTGCATTCAGGCTAAGACACAAGGTAAGATGTGCCTGAGTTTTCATTTTTGGCATATTATTTAGAAATAATCGATTATCTCAGTAAATAATAATCAAAAAAATATTGTATTCCGCACCCTAATACCCCCAAATGGTTTTTATTTTGCTACCTCGGTGAAAATGAAATGTTGTCCATTGGGTATACATAGAATCGATCACCTATATTCTGACATGTGCGCTCTTCCTACAGTTTATCTTACATTGTTCTAAGCTGCCCTAAATGTATAAATGTGTAAGTTTTCTGGTCATAAGCTTGCATACTCATCCTTTGTTATAATATATACCTGACCTGCCTATAGTAGGTAGTTATCTCACCTTACGCATATAATAAAACATGTTGTAGATTTTTAGATTGATTTTTTATTTTATAAACTGTATATAATTGTGTGATTGTATGTATACTAACATAGTCCTATCTTTCATTGTTACTAATATTTAAATATAGACGGAAGTCCGATATAAAGTTTTTATTTTTATTATAAAAAATACTAAAAATCATTTCACATTCCTCCGCACTAATTCTTATGTTCATATAAAATATAACACAACGGTGAGAACATTCACATTAAATTTCACATTACTCTAAAAAGTGGAATTAACCTGTAAATTGTAAACTGGTAGAGTAACGACCGCGTAAATCGGATAGCTTAGATCACACTGCCTCTTAGTAGTTAATCTTGGTAACTGGTTCTGGGAACGTACTTTCTTTTTCCACTTATTTTGCCAGGTAATCGAAAAAGTCTATTGTTAATTATTTAGTTACTTCTACAACTTATTCACTTGTAGACTAAATATTTTAGCCGATGATACACAATGTACCTACACGCCAATCTATGTTTTTTTTAGAAAGATATCTGAATATTATAATAAAACCTAAATTAAATATTTATAAAACCGCTATACCAAAAAAATCGCTCGTAAACGTTACCACTGTAAGTACCTACCAAATTTCAAAAAGTTTTTTTTTGTGTTTTATTGTTTTTTCTGCTGGTCCCGGCTTTAAGGTGTTTACCTTAGACACTTTGTAAATATTCTGGTGACCATCTTGTAATGGAGATTATGTCCCATACTTCCGTCATCAGACAATCTTCAGTCCTACTCCAACACAAAGGGCTTTGTTCCACTTGAAATTTTATTTTTGTTATAAATCTACTCATTTTTGTTTTTTTTTAAATATCTACCTATTACAAGTCTTTGAGTATTAAACCAACCGGAGACGCCAACTAACAGGCGTTCCCCTCTGCCAAAAAACTTATGAGCTACGCTCATACCTGTTATTGGATTGGTTGTTTCTGTGTGTGAATGTATTTGTGAGCATCTAGTTCAAGCTAATGTTTAATTGTTTTGTCAAAAAATGCGTTTGTGTTAACATTATTTGTGTGCGTTTCCTCGTCCCCCGCGCAGAAATTGGCAGACTTTTTTGCAAAGAAACTAGTGCGCGTGACGTCTCTTGTTGGTTTAATACTCATAGATTACAGTTTACCTTTATGAAACACATCCCACTGACGGATAGCTTAGTAATAGTAACTGTACTGTACTCTGTGGTAATAGCAAAGAGATTAAAATATAATAAGGCATAGAGCGGACAAAGCGAGGAAAATTTGAAGTCAAAAGTTATTCCAAGTGGAATAAGTCTAGTACAATTTCGACCGAATGACAGCTCGCGTTTATACTAACTGACATGACAAGGACATGACGCTTAGGCTTCAAAGTTTTGTATGAAAATATTCCCAATGCCCCCTCTATGCCCTATTATATTTTAATCTCTTTGGGTAATAGGATCCCTTTAGGTACGAAACCCTAATTATGCTACAAGAACAGAAACACTTTTTCTAAAGCCACAGCTTACATAGCATTTCAAGTTGATTGTCTGACAAACGGAAACACGGTAAATAAGTCATTGTGCCAGTTTTTGCACAATTAACGCTAATAACGCGAATTAGCATCGCTAGTTATAGGTTACTTTAGTTACGCTAGTTACCGAAAAATATATGTTAGTGTTATATATGGCGCTATCACTATAACTACATAGTATAAAACAAAGTCGCTTTCTCTGTCCCTATATCCCTGTCCCTTTGTATGCTTAAATCTTTAAAACTATGCAACGGATTTCGATGCGGTTTTTTTTAATGGATACAGTGATTCAAGAGGAAGGTTTTAGTGTTAGCATTGCACCCATGCCAAGCCGGGGCGGGTCGCTAGTATACCATAAAAACATCGTAGCCAAGTAAACAATTTTGTACCTTTTCTCCTGTGTATCACAAAACTTCTGCGTCGAAGAATAACTTTTGTCACTTCTTTCAGTCACTTCCACTTTTCCTTTATTGAGTTTCATAATGAAAATATGTCTGCAAGTTGGCTCAGAGGTGCCGGATTCGATTTCCACCCGGGGTTCAAGAACAACATGATTGTTGGTTTCGTCTCAAGTTGTTTGCATGTTTTTATTATAGTTCTTCTCCTTCCACTTCTTACATTTACATTCACTTCTTTTCAATTTCATAATTTTTTCTATCTTCCTCTCATCCTACAACCTTCCACATTCATATTAAGTACTCTTCAAACAATATTACTCTTATTCCTTCACGGATACTACTCTCAAATTCATTGCATTTGGAACAATATGGTATGCCTAATTTTATTTGGACATACTTACAATATTTAACCAAAATGTAACTTTATATCCCGCATTGTCCCCATTAAACGTTGAAGAAAAGTCCCATTCTGCATGGGATCAGAACAAAGGCGGGTCATTGTCGTGATGCGCCCGCCACGACACCGCGTCGTGAGCCCGAATCAATCTAGACCCAGATCCAGTCTGGATAAACGGACAACACTGCAGATTTTTATTGGGAGGTAAAGCGGCTACTTAAAATTGTCAGAAAAAGCTACTGAGGATTCAACATTCTCAGTAAATGTTATCGGATCGGGCGATTTGAGACTACCTAAAGGTTGTCGCACACATATCCACTCGGAAATGGATGAGCAGTCAGCACTTCAACTCAACCCATTTCTTTGTATGATAACGGCATCGCCTCGCCTCCGGACAAGGTTGAACAATATAGCCTAGGCGATGCAGGTGATGGTTCGTTTCCGAGTTGATGTGTGTGCTATATAGCCTTAAGTCATCAGTAGGTCACCACAAAAATATTTTATTGCATTAAGAAAAATATACACCTTTATATTTGAGAAGCTATAACTCAACAAACCATACATTCACATAGTACTATCCCCGAAGGAGCAGAGGTATTACATTCCTGGAATTACCCAAATTTCACAAGTGTATTTCTAAGGCTCCTAAACGTGATCGATCACGCTACGATCTTAGATGGCCAGATCCTTGTTTTAATAGTTCCCGGAAGGCAAAAAGATGTATAATAATATGCTGACGGTAAAAGAATTCTCGTAAATATGTCATCAACCTACTATTGAAGAGATGGTCTGACAAGCGAACCCGAAATATTGTAAACAAATATTTATGCCCTTCCTAAGGCCTACATAAATATTTGTTGGCATCCAATCGTGCCACACTAATTACAGTGTCATCTAAAGACATGTTACAGAGACATGTTCAGAATCAAAGCAACAAAACAAAATTGAAGTAAATATTGGGCCGATATGAATGATTAGTTACTTTATTTATTATTGTACAGACGAATGGCATGTATCAAAAATACATAAAACGGTAAGTAATTCGAGCAAAACTTAGATACAATCTCTAAAAGGTATATTTAACCACAAACAACTTGTAGTTGTTTTGTCCCGTGATATTAGGAACAAGTTCACAGTCAATTTAGTACTCGTACTGTGGTTACAAGTAGATACAAAAAAAAACGCGCTCAAACCTGCTCAGCTTCAAAAAACCGCAAAATAAAGATATTAACCTAAAAACATGGAATCTAAACAATAAATAAAATTATTGGGATTGTCTGACCTACTCTCCGCTAATTATTACCTTGAAGATGATTGTGATTTAACTTAATTAAAGTCACGATTCTTTTTATTTTTTTTTATTTTGCTATAAATTATAAATTAAGCAGCTAATGCGACAGATTATCAAGATCATCAGATGCCTAGTGGCGTTGACCGTGTTTATTGCGTTTTGCGGTTTTTCTATGTACGAATTTAGAAAAACCCTTAGTAAGTGCCTACTGCCTACCACTGATACGTAATAATATATCTTGTAGTAATAAATTATACGTAAGCTACCTATACTGCAAAATTTCAGCTTCCTAGTCCAGCGTCTTAAGGCTCTGCAGAAGTAAGTCAATCAAAGCATCTACCTTACCGTAGTTCCCAATCCAGTAGGGGTAGTAATACTGGGATTGGGAACTACTAGGAATACTGTATAAGCTATATAACTGTAAAGTTTCAGCAAAATTCGTTAAGTAGTTTTTGCGTGAAAGAGCAACAAACATCAATCTCACAAACTTTCGTGTTTCGTTTTTCTATACGACTAGCGACCCGCCCCGGCTTCGCACGGGTGCAATGCTGAATTTTCTTTGCTATAAATCTTGCGGAGCCCTAGACCTTTCCAACGAATGCAAAACCGTGGAAATCGGTTCGTGCGTTCTAGAGTTATATCGTCAGGAAGGAAAACCCGACTTATTTTTATATAGTAGATTACAAACAATATTATTGTACATTCCGTTGATAAAGCCCACATTACGAGTACAACTAAAACCACTAGCTTCCGTTCCGGGATAAAAAGTAGCCTGTCTTGAAATAACCATTTAATTTAATTCCCTGTTGTATCAAAATTTCAGTTGTTTTGAGTGACCAAATACCAAACATCCATCCATATCATCGTACACTTTCGCGTTTATAATAGTAGGTTTCAGAATTTCGATGTTCCTTCACAACTGCAACTGCACTCGGTTAAATTATACCCAACCCTCTTGACAACAAAGGTCACTTTCATTAGATCACAGCTGAAGTAATGTTTACTCCTAAATATATAGCCATTGATATTGTAAGAAACTTCTTACCTCCATATCTTCCAGATACGTTTCTTTTTGTTTAAAGAAGGTTGCAATTTCATTTCATATGGAAATTTGTATGCACGTGAGATACAAGGTCCGCATTAATAACCCCGCCCATGGCTGGGTTTCAATTTGCATTCTATGCATGCTGAGTAGATCACAAGCTACTGCGATCAATATGCTACTAACAGTATAGACAAGTTGTTCAATGTTCAATGGACAGAAGAGGAATCCAATCGTTCTTCCAATTTCTGTTCTATTGCAATGAAAATAAGGTACGAATAAAGAAATAGCTGCAGATGATGTAGTACTTAGTACATAATAATACCATGTTGCAGGTAAAAGAAAGGCATGAGCTTGTATTATACTCGTAGATAAAAATCAGAAAGATTAATGAAAGAGGACAAGGCAATCATTATCAAGATTGTGAAGATTAAATTGTCATTCACATAAAATGCCTTATATGATTTTTTATCGGAAAAGTTAGTATTAAAAGTAAAACTGTTTGCATATTAAACATCGTCAACCAAAACATTTACTGATACAAACAAAACTATTTCTTGTTCCGCATACGTAAGGTATGTATAATTTTCGTAAAGGAAAGGGCAATTCCAGAGAACAAAAATTATTATCCGCATTTATTTACGAAGTTTTCCTCAACACACCTACATTCAACCGAGCCACGTGTCTCAACGCTATCACATATGAATGAGACGTTACCACAGAGTCCATAGATTGAGAATACTTTACCAACATTGTACATTGAGCAACAAAAGTTATTATTATACCAGCCTGATTCATATTTCATTCCTTTAGTGCCTAAGGTTTATGTGGGAGGCGTCTTTGTTACCGTCTGTACATACGGTAACAATGCAAAAGTGGCACGTGGTATCGTTGCACAAGATCTAGCAAGTGATTCAGATCACCACCTGGTAACGGACACTAAGGGGCATGTACTAACTAGACTTTTGTGTTGTAAACACCTATAAAATCGTCTGTTATTGACAATGCTGTTATGAACATCCAAAGTAAATGGTAAATTTTATAGACGGATTTAATATACTCGTAGTAGGTAGGTCGTTAAGAGGCTATAATAACAACTCTCGACTGCTGTAAAATAATGTGAAAATCATTTAATCGTTTGACCAATGACCAAATCAAGGCTTTGACATAATAAAGAAGAAAGCATCAAAGATTTTACTTATTAAATTTATAGTGAAAGTGTAAGACTGACCACTGGATAACCCAATGAACTAATTGTGGAATTCTCTCACCAATCCACATAAATTACATGGTCAAATCGACAAATAGACATCATGCTGTGACAGACGAATGTTAGAGAAATTGTATAGTATTGTAAACAACTCTTGAGAGTTTAAGGGTTTATTAACATCAAGTTTAACGATGTTATTTCAAAAACGTTTAAACAAAATTTGGATTAATTCACAAAATTATGTGAATAAGTTTAATTCCATTTCGATATTTTATACAGTTCCCCGAAAGTCGATAATGAAGATTACAGTTCGGGCGATCAGCGTTCTCTTGTGCTGGTTCAAAGTTTCAACACGGAATTTATAAAACTCGTAACTTTTTTAAATTAGTTATAGTTTGACCGACTTGCTTACTAGATAAGTTTTAAATAAGATTATCTAATATTCATATAATATAACTGTAATAAATTTGAGTACATAGTTACAAGAGTATTACATAAATATACCTTTACATGATACTAAGTATATATCGAAACCACAATGTCCAGTATACCACTAACCTACATAAATAATTGGAACAGGTTTCCTAAACATCCCACGCTGTCTTCACTATGCTAGTTACAATTTATGTAACCATTATAACTGTAATTTGTTATACAGGTTATGTAACAGATTGTTCGATTAAGATATTATTTGTAGTTGCGCTCATGCGTCGCTCGCGGCATAAAAAGGTGGTAATATGCAATTATATGGACAATAACGAGATATTACAGACCATTTGTCACTTATTTATGGGAGGTGAAACGATTTCAAATGTTTTTCATCATCGTTGGGATGTTATAAATGTATAATTCGAACACTGACCAAAATTAAGTAAACGCGCGTGATCCACGAGGTTTGAAGTAGTGCTCTAAAGCTCTAAGCGTTCTAAAAGGTCATAAACATGCTCTTCTAATGCTAGTGTAGTCTTTTTCAATACTCGTCTTTTGAAATAAAATTAAAGAGGACAAATTAGTTTTTTGTATGTGTTTGTAATAAATAGACTCCGAAACTACAGAACATTATTTCAACAATGGAGACCTTACTTTTTAGGAGTAACATGGGCTATAATTTTTCCATGGGAATGGGATTTAGTCCGGGTTAAACGAGGAACAGTCAGGTCCTATCTTAGCTATTTAGCGTGGAAACCCTTGATGGATCGTTGAATTATATGAAGAGGGGTATATAGAATAACATTCCATTCCATATTTTTTGGTTTATTTCTAAACATCTTTCATTTAAGCATGCAGATAGTTTCAGCGATGGAAATGTCAAGTTTATGTTAATAATTTTCCTTGATAATATCCGTAAATTACTTTGGGGTCATCGAGCCAGCTAATTAGGAAGAATCTAGGCACATTTTTTTTTGTTTTTCGCTAATATTATTATTATCGCCATAATAGCTCTAATTATCTCATGTAGATTATCGCCTTTGGGTGCTACATATCTTTTAAGTTATTTGTATATTCGTCTGATTGCAATCTTGAAGCTTAATGAAAGTTCTGTTTAATTTTAAATTTATTAAAAAATAATTGGTCGCTTTCTTGAACTATATGTTTGGTTTAAGAATGTTCCTCCTCGCTAAACCGGTCCCTGTCTGTATATCTTTATAGTGTCCTTATTTTTTTAACTTTCGTTAAAATGTATGTCTCTCCTCTTGACGTTCACAGCTCCGCTTATGAGGTTTATTGCAAATCAAAAAATTGTGCGTGAGTACAGAAAATTTGATTTACTATACAATTCGTCTCGTCTAAAGGAATTTCTGATTCGCCAAGCGAGTTTTTACCGGCCATTTACTAATCTATATTTACTTATTCTTTCTTTGTGTCTTTCTTTGCCTGACTGAGTCATTTATTATGAAATATCAAAAACTATAATGGTACCTAGAAATTCGATATTTGACAGATAGCAAAGAGATTTAAAATATAATAGGACAGATAATATTTTCATACAAAACTTTGAAGCTTAAGCGTCATGTCAGTTAGTATGAACGCGAGCTGTCATTCGGTAGAATTCGTACTAGATTTATTCCACTTGTAATAACTTTTGGCATAAAATTTTTCTCGCTTTGTTCCCTCTATCCCTTAATATATTTTAATCTCTTTCACAGATAGTTTCCTTATACGATATAGAACAGCTAAAAACTAGAGTCCAGGTTTCTATTCCCTTCACTCCTCTCCAGAGTAATTGTATTGTAGGCCTATAATTACTCCATTAATCTTCCATTAATACATTTTATTGTTATGAAGCTCCCACGTTACTAGTGGTTGCCCAACAATAGTTCCGATGTAGATTTTTGATGAACCAAGATTCATTGTAATTGTTATTAGTTAATAATACCTACCTGTTGTTCCGTTTGGTACAACACTATACCAGAAGCGAAACTGAACTACACGACACTACACGACACGACGTAAAAAGTACAACAAGTATCTACACTCTAGTAACAACAATATAATATAATAATAATTCATACAAGATAATATAGTGCGGTAAAAGCTATGCAGAGTCAATGTTATGGGTAGGAAACATACATATACGAGTACATTATACACATCCAGACACGAAACTAACAAACACGTTTATCTACACAAATGTTAGCCCCTTTATTCGAACCCAACACCACTAACTCAGAAGGCAGTGTCACTACCAACCAATTGCTCCTATAAATTCGTCGTTCGACGATTGTAGAAAAAGTTTTTGGATATAATTTCACTTTCTATCTTTGGTATCGTCATACATTCCTTTTGTGTCGTATGATCCGGTGTCGCTTCTTGTGTGCATTAGACCTAACGGAATTATCGCCGAAAGTCAGATACGCAAAATGCCGTCAAAAAAGCATAATTTCAGATACGCATAATGTCCGAAATAGGTAAGCAGATTGCCAGAATTCCGACATTCTGCTTAATCTTACATTTTGGGTATGTGGCTTTCTGCGATGATTCCGAGCTAAGTGGTACACGGGTATACCGAGATTTAAACCTGAGTTAATCAATTAGTGCCAGACTTGGTATTTCGGTAGGTCGGGTAAGGGAATTTGCATTCGCATCAAAAACAAGTTCGTAACCCGCCTTTTACCAATACGTTTTCAATCAATACTTTAAATTGCAGCTTTATAAAATCGATCCTCTGTACTTCGAATATATTATCTTTTATATATCCTATGGTAGAGCCCTTCATTGACAGGATGGAATAACAAGATGAATAATATGATCTTGTAAAATCTACTCGTCTTTGTACGTGATATTTTAATATCCTCAAGGATCGTGGACGAATATAATGTGAATTCACTCTTGGCTTATGTATGTGAACGAAATGTGAATCGCTCAGGAATAAACCGTTGACCAAAATACCTACTGGCCTTGTCAATATATTTTATTTGATATTGTTTGCTATTTTATCGTTGTCAGGTTCATATTACAGAACGATCCTGAAGCATGAAACGCTGATCAAGCGCAATTGGAAAGGGACAGCTAAATTCAAGTCATTTAGCGGCATCTCGTTCTGACATCCTCAAAGCGGAGTTTCGTTGCTTGAGAATCATTCTCTGAAACGGGCCTAAAAGTCGCAATATATAAAAAAGTTGCGTTTACTAAAAACTGCCACAGAATATTAAGATTAATTCACATAACAAATAGGTACCCTTTACAGTAACAACTTCTTGAAGTAGGAAATGAAGAATGCAGTGTGAAACTCGTTTCGAGAAGTGAAGTTATTACAAACGGTTCACAGCTGGTTCTAATCTGCGACCCAAATAAAGCTTTAATTAGAAAGCTCTGTACTAAATCAAATATTCAAATAAGGTTGCAAAACTTACAGGCTAAAACTGTTGGAGTACAATTAAGGAACAGCTTCGCACTCCAGAGCTAGAACTTTTCCAGTCTGAGTAACAGTCACCCACAGAATACCACTTGTAGTACTAAAACTGCTGCTAGTAAAAATACACCGAAAAAAAAATCACACTTCTTGGAGTGGGATGGACGGAAACGTCAAGATCACGCGTAACAGAGGCTCAAATGTATCCATAAGTGATAAATATCACAAAATCGTATAATACATATTGCACTCAAAGGCCTACCACCATCTCTATGACAAGCTTAAAGCAGTAGGTAGGTAGTTTCAGTATTTCCATCTTCGTACGAGTACCATGGCGTTCATATAAGTAAGATTAATGGGGCGTTTTGCGCCTAAACCAAAACGTTTTTGATCTATGATAGTTTTTTTAAGATGATGGTAGGCCCCAAGATAACGTGAGAAGTGAACCTGCCATCGCATGTGTAACGAAAATTATTTAATGACTTGTCTTCACTTAGCCTTGCTGCAATAGTAATGAGCGGCAATTTTCTGCTTTGCCGCCATTGTTACTTTTATAAATCGCCGTGACCTTGTCAAAAGATGAGCGCTCAATTACCTTTTCGTTACATCTCTCATTCACACCGTCTCTTCCCATATCATTAAACTTGTTTACAATTAGAAAACAGTGTCAAGTTTGCATTTTCAAGACTTGAACTTGAGATCTTGCTAAAATGTGATGTCACCATATTAAAGACATTCATATAGTCATTCGCAAGGGGGCAATCATGCGATTTCGATGGGCGTATTCACGGAGATTCGATATTCGACTCGGAATCGGAAAATCTGTCGAAAGGCTTCGAGATGAACTATACATATACCACACACAGATGTCATATTTGACATAAGGATTCGACTGATTTTCTGATATCGAGTACCGAATCTCCGTGAATACGCCCGCAGAAGGGCAGAGAACGAACTCGGCCTGTCATACTGTCTTTCTTCGGGACAGCTTCCTCATCCCATATGATGTTGGCTTAAATGGCTTTTCAGTACACTTCCTTCGATGAACTACAGTATGGGCTCTCAGTGCATGATCCGTCAACTGTTCTAATCGAAAGTAAATTATGATATAATAATTATATTACCTTTATTCTATAACGTTCACAGCATTTTAATAATAATATTAATACAAATTTTAAATTTTAAGGTTTTTTTTTTTTGCCGTAGTAGGTAAGTGTAAGTATTAGAAAAAATGCAATAAAATGTTTTACTTTATGATAGGCACTGCAAGTTTTTTCTACAGAAAAATACTAAACAATACCTTCCTACTTATAACTGATGTAATCTATGAAGGTGATATAAAAATGTAGTAACTAAAGCGAGCTCACCTCTTCCAAATACTTTTATTAAGATGACTATAAAGAACAAGCATCAATCTTTATTCATTACAAACATTATAAATAGCCTGGCCTTCTCAAATTATGTAACTCCACAAGATAGTAAAACTAACTGTGTTGCTTGTTTTAATACTTGCATAAGTGATGTGATTACGTTGCAAGATTGTCTTCAGCAGGTCAGAGGTGACACCGCATGACTTCACGTTTTGTTAGCTGTCTGTATTAGTTTTCATATCTTTGTTTTATAACCTAATCAAAAATATGGCCCAATTTCTTCAATCTATACATATAATAAAACTCTAACGGGGCCGTGTCTGTACATGAAATATTTTTTGAAAATTTTAACTGTTGTGTATATAGTTATCGATATAGATACCGAAACACCAATTTTTGTAATTTTTGTCTGTCTGTTTGTCTGGTTGTGCACGCATCACTCAAAAATGACTGCACGGATTTTGATGAAACTTGGTATGGAGATAACTGAGTACCCGGGTCAAAATCTAGGGTACTTTTTAGTCCAGGAAAATATCTCATTCCCGCGGGAAAATATAAAAACTGGTTAAAAATAGAACGGGAATGAACGGAATCCGGGGGGCAACGCCGCTGGGCATCCGCTAGTCTGAAATAAAACTGTAGACAGTGAAGTTGTTATTTATTTTGAAGACTGACTTCTTAACAGGAAATCAATCTCTTTAATTCCAAAGGAAGCAATAAGACATAAAATAAGTTCTGTACTAGTAATTTCACGGACGTTGCCAAGTATTTCAAGAACAGTAAAACCAATTTAAGATTGTAATTTAACTAAATCTTCCTTTTGCGTGTTCTAAAACGAATGAAGTTTAATTCTATTTCATAATGTTTTAATCAGAACTTATGTTTTTTTCTTTTTTTAAATTACAATTATATTGTAATCTGCAGTGCACTTTCCGTTATTGTGTTCCAATAGATACACAGCTTATAAAATTACATTACGTGTTGCATTGAACCTCGAATGCCTTGACAAAAACTTTATTAACAGAACGTTTTGACCAATCGACGTTGTCACTATTTCGAAACGGAAACGACGAATTCATTATTCGCACAGATTTGGGTCGCTCATGCCGAAACATGTATTACTAGTTCACTTGTCATCGGTCGCCTGTGCTTGCGGAGTTGGAGGCCACGGCAAAAATAATTGGGCCCAATTGAGGCCCTTATAGAAAATCCGGCTTCCAAAAAAATCTGCGTTAAATAGGTTTTTATGTCATTTAAGTCGGTCATCTTGTTACATTCCCTGTTCGACTCAAACTTTTTTGTAATTTATCGTTTGATATGTTTTCTCAGTTAAGTTAAAAGTTTCAGTTTGCATAAATATTCATTTGATGTCTTCATAAAGCTTAAAAGATCCTATTGATATAGGTATTATATTCGTAGTCACCTCCAGTCCGATTTTAGCCCCCTCTTTAGCTTTATCAGGTTATCTTTCTTGCATACAACCAGTATTTACGAGCTAGATGGTTACTCAGATAGCTTCAACTTCAAGTTATTAATTTATAATATAGTACTTATTGCACAATTTTACCAATACCCGAAATTGGTGTGTCCGCAATTCGAAACTAGATGACCTTGGCCGGTGACACCTGTCAAACCATACCCAAACCAAGCCAAGTCGGTGTTTATACACGAGTAAGAAAAGAAAATAACATTATAGTGCTATTTGATCATTCATTTGAAACACTGCCATTCTTTAAATTGAAGTAACGTTAAAATAAATTTCAAGACACTCAGAAAATTGGATATTGTTCAAATCGGTAATTCGTAAAACATCTTCGCCAAATTATAATATTTGCAAAAATGCCACCAATTGTATGTACAGTCAATACTAAAACATGCATTTTGAATTCAGATTATGGTTCTAGATAGTTGGAAACGCTTTACTGTCACTAAAAAAAAAAATTCGCATCGAAACGACGAGAAGGTATCTACTTATATTCGATTTCCTTATTATTATTTTACTACTTTGTTTGTACTTATTCAAACTATTATTACATGTTTGTTGTCGTGTACTTCAAAGCCATTTTTCGCTACAGTAAATCTAAAAACATGACTTTCAATAAGAAAATCAATAAGAAAATTTTACATTCCTCGAGTACAATAAATTACATTTGTCTCGACACCATAAATTCTTAGAAGTGTGCTTGCCTGCTTGAGACTGGTAGGTACTAAGTACCTATCATAATTTATAGCAAAGATCTAGATTTTATATAGCGACTGACGAACGCCAAAGTTTTTTCATTATTAACTTTTTCTCGGAAAAGACTGGCCGGTTTCGAAGCTACGTGACGTCATTCGGTCACATTTACCGAGTAGTGAATAGTAGTTACTATGTAGTTACTCGACAATATACGTAGGTACCTATACGAGCCGTAGCAAGGTATGAGATACCGATATTTAGCACCTGAAACCAACTGTATATTTATAGTCAATAGTTTATTGTCAAATTGCGATCTTGTACCTGTGAGAAATAAAAAGTAAAATGAGTAAAATAAGTATAAAAGTCAATCAAACTATTCAAGACTTCCCTAAGTGCCTTCTATAGTTTGTCGATTATATAACCGCTCTATTCAGAGTGACTCCATCGTTTCAATGAGCTATACTCCGCCACCAAACTGCTTGTGTGTTATTTTACTTACTATGAATAATATTATAAATGTTTTTTCTTTATTTCCAGGTAAGATGCTGCCAATCACGTTGCTAAGTTACACTGCAAAAAGTCTCACCTCAGTATTTTGCCGAAAAGTTTTTGTCAAGTTTTCTGACGCAAGAGGTTAAGTACGAAAAACTCAATTTGTATCTCCGCCATCAGGTTACCTGCGGAGTTTTTTTCGATGGCGGTTTGTGCTATTGATTATATTGTAATAATGCGTAGGTGTCTAGTTTGGGTTTTGCAAAAAACTTAATGATAGATATTTTATTTGCTCAATTTGTAGGAAATTTAAAATGGAAACAACTACTATTAAGTAACTCTGGTGAAAAGTCAAGAGTTCCAGGAAAGAAATACCTGTCAACCCTCTCGGGTTTAAACAAAATGTAAGACTTTAGTTAAACAAGCAAGATACAAATTAGAAAGTACATTATATTATGACACGTCGTGTTGTCCTAATGGACCCCTAAAGTGAATGCACCTGGTCGTATAGTGGCACACTCGGGGGATCCCTAAAAACTTTTGCGAGTAAATCCTTTTAATTTTTAATGACAAACGTGGTAGCATTACTGTAAAGGCAACTAGAGGAATAAGACAGAAAGTACGCAGGATTATTGAAGTGAGGATATTATTCTCAAAAGAACGCAATGAAAATATCCTAAAAAATTTACTTCAGATACTTATGTGTAGAAATATGAGTTCACCTAAAGTTTTTAATAATTTGTGTTTGAAAAACGAACGTCATTTTAAATTAAGGAACTGACTACGTAATTTTTTCGTTTTGGTTCCGTATCAAAGGGTGACAATGTCCGTGTGTTCATCCGTCTATTGGATGTTTCTCAGGAACCGTTGGGTAGTCTGTGTATTAGGTGCTATGCCACAATAACAAATAATAAAAAAGTAAAAATTTTGAAGAATTAATTTTCAAAATTCTTGGACCGATATGAGCATTATACGTAACATAACAAATCCGGTGATTAGCAAAAACTCATTACGAATATAACACAGTCCAATGGCTGCTGTGGCAAAATTCAAAATTCAAAATTCAAAATATTTATTGCATGGCTGTAGGTTACATATGAAAGTTCTTAAAATAAATATAAACTAGGACTCTCTACAGTCTACCATATTATGGTATACAATATAACTTGCGAACAAGTAGGTAAGTAGGTAGGTATTATAAAAACTAAACAAAAATAGCATAAAATAACAAAAACAAGCTAAATAACAATATCTGTATCCCATTGTGGACCTTATATCTTCTACACTATATAAACATTTTTTATTAAGTACTTTATCAAATAAAAACAAAAACAAAACAATACAAAAAAAAATCTATACAATTTTTAGCTTAGCTTATAGCTTTCCCCGGTTACATAAAAAATCGTCCACACTATAAAAAGATTTCTTTAAAAGCCACTGGTCGAGCTTACTCTTGAATTTGTCTGCATGTAACATTTTAAAAGAATCGGGAATATTATTAAAAATGTTAACAGACATCCAGAATATGCTTCGAGAGTAAAGGGAAGTGTGGTGACGTGAAGTGTGGATCAGTTTATGATTGTTTCTGAGATCTCTGTTGTGACTAGCATTATGGAATAGATACTCATGTTTCTTTACAAATATTGCTACTTCTTTTACATAAAGACATGGTAAGGGGAGAATACAAAATTTTTTGAAAAGCGGTTGACACGAGTCTCTTTGAGTAATGCCTCCTAGTGCTCTCACACATCGTTTTTGCATTTTAAATGCTTTTGTAAAATCCACGGTGCTACCCCAAAATATTAGACCATAAACCAATCTTGATTGCACTAAAGCATAGTATGCCATAAGGCCCGCCTCTATGGATGTATTTTTAATAATGCGTCTTAGAGGGAATACATAACAAGTTAGTTTTTGACATAGTGCCTCTATATGTGCTTTCCAACTACAATTACTATCTAATATCAACCCTAAGAATTTAGTTTGATTTACTTCTAGAATATTAACTGATTCATGGGATATGTTTAAGGTTGGTGGCTGTCTCCTATAAGTATGAAATTGCATTATAATGGTTTTAGATAAGTTAATGTTCAGATCGTTCAAATTTAACCAGTCAACTATTTTGTCTAAAGTTTTATTTACATTTCCTTCATATTCAAGATTATTTTTATTTTTACATGTAATTATAGAGGTACTATCATCAGCGTATAGTACCATTTGGTTACCTGAGTGTGCAGGCAAATCATTGATATAAAATAAAAAAAGAAGAGGTCCCAGAATACTTCCTTGTGGAACACCTCTAACATTGTTTCTATAGTTAGATCTAACATTTGTTACAGTTCGGGAGTGCTCACAGAAATTAGTTACCTCGGTACATTGTTGCCTGTTTTCTAAATATGATTTTATCCATTCAAAAGCTTTCCCTCTTAATCCATATAACTCTAGTTTGCGAAGTAGTATACCATGATTCACACAATCAAATGCTTTAGACATATCTGTGAATATAGTTGATACATTGGTTCTATTATCCACAGATTTAATGATGGTCTGTAACAATTGAAAAACTGCAAGATTAATGGATCTATTTTTACGAAAACCATTCTGTTCATTAATAATAATAGAATATTTGTCTGAAAAAATTATCAATTTCTTATACATAATGCGTTCAAAAAGCTTAGAGAATATAGGCAGAAGAGTAACCGGTCTATAATTGTTCAAAACATCTTTTTTGCCACTTTTAAATAATGTTTTTATTACAGCAATTTTTAAGTTGTTGGGGAACACACCATTCTCTAGAGATAAGTTAATGATATGAGTAAGAGGAATCACTATTTCATTCGATGTTTCCTTAATTACCACAGTAGAAATATCATCATATCCAACCGATTTGGTATTTTTGAGATTTTGCAATTCTCGAAGGACTTCTTCAGCAGTTACTGGCTCTAGAAATATAGTGGAACTAACCGTCTTAATGTTCTTTGTTGTATTACTAGTTAAATGATGTGATTTTGGTAAATTATCTATAAAAAAATCATTAAACTGTTGCGCAATTGTCGGTCCGTCAGTAATTATATTATTGTTAATAGTGAGTGAACGTATAGATTCTGGTAATTTATTAGTCCCTGTATGTCTGTTTATTATCTTCCATGTAGATTTGCTTTTGTTCGTAGAATTTAGAATAATGTTGTGGTTGGTCAGTTTGAGTGACTGGTGTGTACATTTTTTTAACAATTTAGAATAAGTTTCATACATATTTTGTTTTGATTTGTCTTTCTTATATTTAAAATCTATATACAATTTCCTTTTTACTTTGCTAGCTATTTTAATACCTTTGGTAATCCATTTGTTTTTATTAATACTTTTTATTTTTATTCTATATTTCGGAAAACAAAGATTAAAAAACAATTTGTACAAATCCAAAAAAGTATTGTAAGCTATGTTGGTATCATTTTCCGCAATTATTTCAGAGAAGGATAAGCTTTGGATACAGCTTTTAAATTTAAATAAATTTTCATTAGAATAATCCCTTTTATATATATACCAATATTTTGGATCATTTTTTCGTTTTATAGGAATAGTTAATGTTTGAGCTGTGTGATCCGATAGACCAAGCTCGTGAACCCCTGTTGATCCTATTTTGAAATTGCATAACATATTGTCGATACAGGTTTTAGACTCTTCTGAGACCCTAGTAGGTTCAGTGATTCTCGGAAAATAATTATAGGACTCTAACAAAGAAGTAAATTTTTTTGCAATATTACAGTCATATTTTTGAGACGTTATAAGATCTATGTTAAAATCACCACATATAGCAATTTTTTTGTTCTGTTTCTGGGTTAAACTAAAAAGTAAGTCTTCGAGTTTTCCGAAAAATAAATCTAAGTGTTCTTTTAGTTTGCTTGGTACCCGATATATACATAAAATCAAAATATTTTCAATAGGTATGAAAATTCCACAACATTCCAATATCCTTTCAGAGCTGAATTTTTTAAAATCAAGATTAACAAATTCTATATGTTTTTTTAACAAAATACAACATCCTCCTCTTTGGTTGTTCTTTTTAAGATTAATAGTTTTTTTTCTTGCAAACGTTGCCGCTAATTTATACTCGTCTAACTGTATATTATTTTCGCTACCTGATTGTATAAAATGTTCAGTGAGACATATTACATCTGGGGATAAGTGTTGTTCCTCTTTAAGTTCATTTAAAGCTATCTCTAATCTTTCTAATTTGTTTTTTATCCCTCTAATATTTTGATGAAGAATACAAAAGTTCTTATTCACGAAAAAACTGATGTCCATCAGATTTGTGAATAGAATTGTGAACTTTGCTGTTTACAGAAGCATTATGTTTTGAGTTAGAAAAACATGATTGTGAATCACATTTATTCTCTACACCGTGAGTATTTGGTTTTGGTGTAGTGTTGTGACAAAGGGATGTAGTAATATTATTCGATTCTAATGTCCCTTTGTGGAAAGCATTACCGGTCAGTTTTGAAAAACGTTTTGATTGTACTACAGTACTATTAACCAGGTATTTTACATTATAATCTATTGAATTTATTTCATTGTTAATCGCTAGAGCAAGATTCATTTTATAGCTGTGTGTGTAAGAAAATTGCTCGGACATGTTCAAAAATGTACAGTTTGAGAACCTTTTAACTACTTTTAACAAGTGTTCGTTTAATTTAATTACATTGAGATACGGGTTATATCTTATGCTAACAACTATGACCTTAGTTTTTACAAGGGCGCGTAGAGCGATTGACAGTTCAGTGGCTAGTTTTTTTGGGTTCGAGTCATTAGCTCCAATACATAAAATCAGTTTGTCATTTTCATTTAGTTGCTGTCCTAATGAGGGGCTCTGATCCAATATGATGTCCGACAGAGCGCTCGGCTTCGAAATACCAATTATATCATAGTCATTGATATATCCCGAAGATTTTCTATGTCTTTCATTCAAAAGTCTTGGTGCAATTCCTGAGGCTTGTTGATCGCCTAATACGATTAATTTTCTTTTTATCTTATTATTTGTGGAAACACAATCACAGAGCTTGTGTCCCTTTTGCTGAGGTTTCAGCTCTATATGATTTTCCATATGTTGTTCTTCTATATTGTAAATTATCTTGCTTTCAAGATCTTTAATAATGTTATTTAAGCGTGTTATTTCTTCCCGAGTGTTTCCCAATTCAGTTTGCAGACTTTCGATTCCCAGTTTTAGGTGTTGAATCAGGCACTTCTGTCCTATAAATACGGCCGTGTTCTCTGTGGCATCGGATGTACTCAAAATTATACGAAAATTGTTATTGCACGGCGACACTAATGGAATTGCGAATCATTCAAGCGGATTGAATTTATATAACAAAATCATTAGGTATACAGTGTTTATGTACTCGTAAAGTACTAATAAAATAACAAAAATGCTTTTTCAACCGGTGTTTTACATGTGTATTTTAATTACAACTGTCGTTTACATACAGTATCGTCTACATATTTTTCACCAGTGTATTAAGAGCAGCTATAGCACTAACGTTAGAGACCCTGCCTCTCGTACGTGAGACTCTTATTCGAATTTATCACTAGCTCGACGTTGAAAGAAAACTTCGTGAGGAAACCCTCAGGGCCCAGAATTGATTCTGAGGCAGTAAATCGCCATCCCGGTCCGACGATGGACTCACCACTGCAATGTTTTTAAGTCCAAAAATATATTTGTAAGGAGTGGGTTTTTCCTGTAATGGAATAGCTCTGCCGACCCATCGGAGATAAAGGCGTGAGCATACCAGTCAAACATCAGATGCCCACGGGCGGACAAGAACAGTATACTGCTATGATAAATAGGTACATAAGTTTTTAAAAATCAAGATTGATTATATCAGTAAAGACGCGCAAGCTGATCGTCTATTGCGTACCCATTTATAAATAGTATCTCAATAAAACTTCAAGCGGCTATACAATATCAAATGGAAATAACCATTTTTATTGGATGATCTCACAAACTATTTAATTGCATGGTAACTCGCAATACTTAGACGTCATCTGACATTTATTTAAATCAAATCATAGCTTCATTTGTATTCAATATCTAAGTATCTATTAATAATCAAAACTGGTAGGCCATAAAAAAGTTGAGGTCTTAAGAAACAAGTTACGAAATGGTTTCAAACTACAAGAATTATTTTTAATAAGTAATTCAATTATCGACCATGAAAAATTGAGGACTTACAAAATGTTGTCAGGTTCTTAGATAATATTAAAAAATATATATCATAATCAATGGTCAAGGTATTTACCCTAAACAGGATAGATGTAATAAAACGAAATTTAATTTTTAATTTACTTCCCCCTATTAATTTTGTGCACTCTCAATGCTGACATACGAGTACCTACATACTTATTTCCCGTCGGCGTAGTAAGGGATAGTTTTTAATGCACTTTTCTAGGTACTTAGGTACGTTATAAATTTTGAACTTGGATTGACATACTTTTACTGACTGAAATTTAAAGTATACAAATATTTGAAATTATTACGGCTTATTGCGAGTCGGGACTTGCGCGCCGTAGGTTCCGTGTATATGTAAAAAAATTATTATATAAAGATATTTAGATTTTTTCCTTTACTGTGTGTCCTTGACCTGTGTGACCTTGCATCTTGCATAATTTTATGACTCTAGGTCAGGGTTTCTCAAAGTGCCGCATATTCATTTGCAAATTTAAATATAAGATATGTCTGTATTTTTTATTTATTTCATTGACTTACAATATTGATTACAACTCCAAGGGACCTTGGACCTAAGTATTTCAACTTGATACTTCCACGCGTCCCTGAGAAAAAGAGTCTTGACAGACAGGCAAGTGCAGTGATCATAGAAAAGTTCCTTTTTACTTTTGAGGTACGGAATAATATTGCACTAACATATATATATATATATATTGCACTTTGCAATAATACACTAACAAATCCCTATCCTGTAATACAAGGGCCGTTCAATTAATAAAACCCAGGCATAGACCAATTACTAGTACGTAATGGTTTATTGTTATGGGCCATTATTAGCCAATAACTCGCCCTAGGCATAACTTGGCCCATTAGGCATATAATATTACGTCGAATTACTTACAACAAATAAATTCACGTTATCTGGACCGAGAAGTGAATGGACAACGTTTTATTCTTGTTCACAACATTCATTTTTAAATGTTTATCTATACAGTTAAGACAGATCTGTTATTATTATATGAAGGGCCTGTGGCTCAGTTGGTTAACACCATCTCCCAAACGGTGGCGGGCTCGCGTGGGAGATTAAAGCCCATACTTCCTCATGAATGAGGAATGAAAGCTTAGCTCAGCAGTGGGCTGTTACGGGTTGATGATGATGATGAAATTATTTAAACCACTATTAAATACTATCAGCTTTATTACAAAACGGGGTTTAAAGTTAGACGCTGTTTAAAGCAAAATCCTGCAATTTTTTTTTGTAATTACCGCCCTAGCCTAGTTGCAAACGATGGTTTCATTCGCTTAGTTGGCGTTCGATTAATTATAATACTTACTGTTAAAAACTGTGTGCCAGTGACTATACTTCTTACCTTAAACCAATAAATAATAATAATATAATATAATCTCACGCCTTTCATCCTCGAGGGGGTAGGCAGAGGTATTCCATTACTGGATATACCCACATTTCACGAGATACATTGGACCCCTAAACGTGATAGGTGGTGAGCCCATCGCCGGACCGGGTCTATTTACACATGTCTCAGAATTAATTCTAAGACCTGCGGGTTTCCTCACGATGTTTTCCTTCACCGTCGAGCTATAGTGATAAATATGTACGTAAGTTTTGAAAAACTCATTGGTACATGCCAGGATTTGAACCCGAGCCTCACTGATTTTCGGCCGGCTCTTTAACCGTCAGGGCCAATAAAATAAAACACAATTGATTTTTAATTGTCACGGTGCCCATTGTAACCGTGCGGTGCTCGACGAATTAAGAGTGTTACGTGAATTTTACTTTGAGCTATAAATGAGTGACAAGAAATCTATTTTTTTTTCAGTATAGGTTCAAAAAGTACGGATTGAAACATCAATAGTCTAATAACAAGGTACTCTAAACTCGTCCATGAAGGTTGTCTAAATGTAAACAGCAGTCTATCTCCACCGACGATTTGCTGGTTCCAAATGTAGTACCTCGAGAAATGCCAACAAGAAACTCAAGGGCAGCTCTTTTTTATCTCATGTCTTACTAGAGTAATTATGCCTTACAATAATAATTACGATAGTAGGCAGAGGTATTCCATTACTGGATATACCTATTACCCACTTTTCACGACAATATTCGACCCCTAAGCGTGAAAGGTGGTGAGCCCATCGCCGGACCGGCAGGCGTAATCAGGGAGCTTCGATATTCGATATCGGAAAATCTGTCGAACACTTTCGAGATGGGCTGATGTTGGTATCGAAAACTTTCGAAATGGGCTGATGTTAGTATTGAAAACTAATGTCATATGTGACATAAGGATTCGGAAAATTTTCCGTGGCTGTCAGAAACGCCTAGAATAAAGTTTCCGAAGTCGATAGATTCGACATCGGAAAATTTTTCACTCGATCTGAATCGAACGGAAACGGTATCGAGTCTCTGTGAATACCTACGCGGGTCTGTTTACACATGTCTCACAATTAAATTTTAAAAGAGAAGAATATTAGTGGTATTTTATTCCTCGTATTTTATTACCGGAACCATATATATATCATTGTAAAGCAAATTTACTGGGCTATTTGTTAACATAATGAAATATTTTAAAATGCCACCCTATGTTTGAAAAATTCAGTAATATATGAGGGTTTAGGTCACTGAGAAACGAACGTCACCCTTTTGGTCTAGGGACCCAAAATGATTTAACCTGTGGGCCTATAATTATTTAGTTATGTGGTCAATTAGGCTAATCGAATTTGTATGATTATTTTGTATTACCTGAATTATTAAATTATTATTTTTTTGTTAGTCAAAGTGGTATGTTCGTTTCATGGTCCAAGGTCCAAGGAGTAATAGTGTTCTGTGCTCCATGTAAGTGAAGAAATGTCATATTGACATTGGCAGAGTGGCAGACCGACAACATAATAAAAAAATAACTGTGTTTTATTTCACTTCCGCATAAATGCTAATGACAGATAAGAGTGAGAAAGAAAGTAGAGCGCTATCTCTTTCACATAGCACATCAATCGCTACTTTCGTCCAAAAAAATATTTATTTCTTTTAAATATTTCTTTTTACGACTCTGGATTCAAGCTTTTTTGATTTCATGTACAAAAATGTATGTTGGATGGGTTACCAGTATTTTGATAATGTTGCAAGCAGATTTTTGTACTTTGAAGAATTTTACAAGTCAGGGGGCATTCTGGGGGGTGTTTTGTAGGACATATTTGTTTAAAATAATATCTTCTTACCGCTCTACTAAATCAGATCTCTATAGTATTTTTCATTTATTATTATACCACCCTCTATAGATTTTCTGGACATCACCTTTATACACTGTCTAAACAAAAGACAATAATATACGGCTTGAAGGCTCTGCCAATTAAATGTCTTTGAAAAATGTAAAGTTTAGTCCAATAGAATGAAAAGTATTAGCGCTCGTCTTAACAAATTTAAAATAATACTTAAGCAAAAATTACTTAAAAAGGGTTACTAAAATTTATTACTTAAAATTACAGACTACTTAGTAGACCAACATAAATCAGATTAACTGACTCGACGCTATGTAAGGCTACCCCCTCGGCGATAAAAGGCGTGAGATTATTATTATTATTAATACAAACATTAAACACAATGTTGTAGTCAGCCATCTTATAAAATCATGTAATAAATAATATGGTGTAAAACAAAAATAATTGGTTCAAAATAGCTTCTATTGTTATATCAACAAATCATTAACTTCAAATAGCATACATTTTTACTGTTTATTGAATCCACTGAAACTAAAAAAGGGCAAGACATGAAACAAGTTCATCTAGGAAACTAAGAAGGCAAGCAATTAGCTACCAACTTCTCCTTAACTGGGTTTCTGGTTTGAATTGAATAGTCGGTACTAACTTCTAGTGTATACATAATCCTAGGAATGAGCACATGTACTCGTGGTATGTTAGTTTCATTTGAAGATTTGCAAGTAGCTTTTTTTATGTTTCTAATTATATTTTCTCCGTGTAGGGTTCCATATAATAAGTAGAATTAAGCCTACCATTCATTAGTAACGATGACGCTTGGGTTTGTCACAAGACAGATTTTGGTTTTTAAAAATCTTACGTAGCCACTACAAAACATTGTTTAACTCTTCTCTATTTCTTTTTCGGAGAATAGTATTGAGTGTATATTAATATAACTATTATTAGACGGTCGGACTTTTACAATCTTCACTTAGGAGATCTTAAATTTTACCAGAAAATCCTTGGACTTAATGTCGCATGAAATCGCAAATACAACATTTCATCAATAATTCAGTAGGTCAACACAATCAATATTCAGCGTTCATAAAGGCTAGAATGTCCCTTACGACCTTCGAATCAGAAGTCAATATTTGTCTCCCATGTCAGCAATACCAACAATTCAGTCCAACATCTAAAAATTGCCTATGTCCTAAAAACGGCCATGTTTGTCAAGTCAACAGATAACATACTATAGACACCGTAAAGGAAGTCAAATGTACTCACCAACAACAACTACATAAGGTTTGGCAAGCCATCTGTTGTCATTTGTCTTTTAAATGCCCAATCACAGGCTACTTTATAGGTCAGTCAATCGTAACGCCCTATGCTCCCCTTTGCGCTTCGGAACTCCTGGAGATTTCATTTTCTAAAGAAATCAACCCAACGTCTTGTCGTTATGTCGTCTGTGACTAAATCTGCTCACTGGTTTTACTGACGTAGAAACCTAGGCTTTGCATAAAGGCAGACATAAATCCACGGTAATGTTAGAACCTAACACTAAAACCTACTTGCAGAGGTGAAAGTTGTTGCCGATGATACAACAGGCGTAATAGGTCACAGAGATTAGGTTCTAGGTAACAACGGCGGTGCGGGAAAATTGCCTGTACCTTTAGGTTATTATCGTACTGTAAGACAGATTATTTCGGACTTATGATTATAGGTTACATCTGTGGCAGTGTACGTGTTTCCGCCAACAATTTTAGATGATTTCGTGTTTTGTGAGACTGAATTGAGTGAACGAAATTGTAGGAAAAGTTGAGGTGTTGAAGCAAAAGCATTTCATTATGATACTAGAAAAATTATAGTTGAACTTTCATATAAAGATATCGCAACAATAAAACATAATAAGGTATAACTTATTCATGGGACCCACTTTGCATTGCTCTTATATTGGAAAATGTTCTGTTTCATGCACACTCTTCAAAAAATTTCAGAAACATTTCTTTAAATTTAACTTATTTATGTAACCATAAAAGCAATCGTGCCATCGTGCATAATACAAAGACTAAAAGAGAAGTGGCTGTCTATGTTCATGATGAATGAGATTATATCGATACCGATAAGTAGTATGGTAATGACGTATTAACATAGTCCATTGTGTTAAGAGAAAGGATAGTGAAAGCAAAAGGGCTGGCTGGCTAGTACTATCGCCATACTGCACCATCTATCAAAAATGTATCTGATAGATGTACATCTATGCCTACTAGTGTATCTGTCGCAGTAAGATAGATAAAGTCGTAATATAGTTATATCCCTAGGGATATAATTATATACCGTAACATAGTTATACGAAAGCAATTCATTACTATCTCACTAGGAATATAGTTATAAAACGGTCCAAGTTTAGTGATATAGGTACTTATATTACTAGATTAAGTTCAGTGTTATAAATATATTATGCTTTGTCTCAAAAAAGTCAAATTGTATCATATTGTAGTATATTAAAGCTAAGATTTGAGCAATGATAGCCCTTACGGTTAAAGAGCCGGCCGAAAATCAGTGAGGCTCGGGTTCGAATCCTGGCATGTGCCAATGAGTTTTTCAAAAACTTACGTAGTTACATATTTATCACTAGTTCGAAGGTGAAGGAAAACATCGTGAGGAAACCCGCAGGTCTCAGAATTAATTCTGAGACATGTGTAAATACACCCGGTCCGGCGATGGGCTCACCACCTATCACGTTTAGGGGTCCAATGTATCTCGTGAAATGTGCGTATATCCAGTAATGGAATACCTCTGCCTAGCCCCTAAATTAGCATTGCACCCGTGCGAAGCCGGGGCGGGTCGCTAGTTATAATTAAAACGATCATATTTTCACGCAACGCAGGCAAGTCACGGTCGCAGGTTTCAATAGGCGCTGGCGCTGCTGATGAAGATGACGGTTGTTGCAAGTAAACAGACGCGACAGGCAAGGCGGCGCGCCGCCTGCGCCGCACACTCCGAAAGCTATTTCACTAAACTTAATCTAGTAATATAAGTATATTACTAAACTTGGACCGTTTTATAACTATATTCCTAGTGAGATAGTAATGAATCGCTTTCGTATAACTATGTTACGGTATATAATTATATCCCTAGGGATATAACTATATTACGGCTTCATCTATCTTACTGCGACATATCTATGCTAATAATATAATGAGGAAAGATTAATATTTTCGTATGTTTGTTACGAATAAACTCAAAAAAAACTGAACCGATTTAGAAATTCTTTTACCAATAGAAAGCTAGAATAGCTCTGAGTAACATAGGCTATATTTTATTCCCGTATTCCCACGGTTACGGAAACTACGCGGGTGAATTTTTATAATGTGCATTGTTAAGTCGATCTTTAATAAGTATTTTAATCTATTAGGAATTAGATATGTCACACAGAAGTTACACAACTTTACTAGAACCGTTGTGGTTAATCAAAATAATACACATTAAGCAATGTGTAGGTGTATATACGTTTACCAACCAGTGGCGTTGTGGTAAAATGTATTTCGTACTCTCTCCAGAATTGCTAACCTTTCTCGTTTATCAACGTCGTATGAAATATATATTTCACTCATATTCAATAGTCCTATTTCCTAGACCCAAAATAATTTTACTCATAAATCTTCCGAAAATCATATACTTGTCTTTTTTATTTATATGTACTCATTCATTGTCATGATAAATATTTACCATGTTACACCTTCCTTATATAATTTGACACTATTACCTATTGAAACAAATAAAATCGATCGTATTTAATCAACTTCAATAAAATCATATCAATTATCTACAACCATCCAACCAAGAAATGCCAAATTTATCACATACCGAATTTGAATTATGGATCATAAATTGTCTTCGAATTCATCATAAAATACTCCAGTTCCCTATCTTATTATCTTACGTAGTATAATATCGAAGTAATCAATAACTGATTGAAAATATGTCTCAAATAGCAAATATTGTAGTAGCCTAATTACAACATTATACCTAAAATATTTCAAACTGCACTCTATTCACACAAACCTTAGTTATATTCTTGTTTAAGCAAATCGCTATCAAGTGCATAACCATTTCTTATTGATAAGTCAAACGACACAATCTAGAACGAAATCGACTACTTACATTGATTAGTGGAATGTAAGTCAAGAAAGTTGTCAAGGCATTGTATTGCGTAGATAGAAGGGAATTAAAATAACACTGGTATCACTTTACGAAATATTACCATTTCAATCATAACAAAATAGTAGAATTTAATTTCCTTTTGCTATTGAACAGTTTGGATCACTTCATTGGCAAGAGCGTGTTCGGTTTTATTGATTTTGTCGCACTGCAGAACATTGTTTCATTAAAACTCGGCACGTGGAGTATTTTTGCTAATCAAACAGAGTTACTAATCCTGTGAAAATAGATCTACACCTATTGATGATGACCTCACAGTTTCTATAGGTACTTATATAGTTAGTTTATCATCATCAACTGTAACGATATTACGATACCCTGTTGAAAACTAAATCTAAGACCGTCGCTCAAACCTTTCAAAACAACAATAACATACGGGAATGAACCTTGTGGTGATGCCCATTACTTTGATGCTAGGATCGTAGCAGGTAATTTATGAAACCCTTGTGGTATGTGGCCGTGATGCACCCGGTGATTGACGTGCTCTGAGGAAACGCATCTAGACGGTTATCGCAGTTACCGGTCTTGTAACCCCATTATTACTGGGACGGACGTTTGGTCAGCAAACTGTGGCATCATGACTTATTATGGATGAGTACTCAAGAAGTTGCAAAGGTCAGTGAAATTGCACGTCGTCTTAGAACATGATGAAACAAAAATATTATGAGCATTTTAACCACTTACAATGATAGTTAGTTAAATACGTCACATTAAACACACTCAATATTTATAAGCATAAAAATTAAATTAAACTACACTGTAGAATCTCAATGTATTCATCTCACTCTTGTTGTTTTAACAAACATACTTACTTTCTTTTACACGCTGTACAGTATAATGTAAAAATGAAATGCTGCAGGCTGAAGGCTAGAGCATTATTGTTCCGACTACGTATTTTAGGACAAGCAAAAGTTGCTCTTTTCTATAGAATTTGTCAAGAAAACGTCTGGCAGGTCATCTACTTAGTTTTATAATAAATGGAAATTAAATCTTCAACTTAGTTATTTGATCATTTGTAGAATAATTTGATCCTAAACATTTTTGATTATATTTCCCGTCCTCTCCAAAGTAGTAAACTTGTTTTATGCAAATGGTCCTAGTGACAATTACAAGTTACAAACTTATGATTAAACCGATTACCTAAGAGAAGTTTCGTAGGTTTGTACTATAACGAGGCGTCCATTGCCTCAAGATTATGTAACAACTGCCATTATGTGGAGATTTGCAGACATTGTGTGTTCGTTCATACGTTTGGCCAGCTACTATATCTAAATCGAACTACTAGGTATAATAAATAATCCGAATTGTTATCATCTTTTATGATCAAAACGTTAAGGTTTATTTTCGCAAATTTACTTTTAATTTTATTCCCATATTGAATGTCATTAGGAATACGGTTAGCTAGCGGTAGCTTTCAAAGTAAACGTCATAACCACATCCATATACTTCTCAAAGCTGTTTGCAAAGCCGACCAATATAGGTGAGTACCCTGCAGCGTCCGCGTCATTATCGACTTCGCAACCTATGATTGGTCAGAGAAGTAATAAGATAGTGGTCCATTGATCAAACACACGCTGATGCATTGAAAATTAAGCGGTCCGTTCCGATTGCTCAAACAAGTCTGCGCAGCTGGTTTATTTGTAGATTAATCTTAAGTTTGTATCACTTTGTGTTATGTCGAATGTTGAATTAATTTTATAGTGTGCTTTAATATTGATTTAGTAAGTTCTTCCGTGATTGAAACTACAACTTCTCCGCGTTTTAAATTTTGCTATCCGATTATACAATGACATCATTAGCATTAGCTTGATCAAAATAAATGGTACTATTACCATCTATTTTGATCAAGAAGCAAAATTTATTGAACTTTTCTGTTTTAAAATATTCTGTGCCGTTTTCTAAATCGTTCCGAATTCGTTTGAATTCCTCTATTTCTCGTGCGACGCATTTGGCGCCTTTAAAGCAGACTGGTCTAGATTTATCTATCTGCTGTTACTATCTGAGCCTGGTATCGTCTGGCTTGCGATCTGCCGAAGAGGCGTGGATCAGATGCAGCGTCTTCCATTACCGGGACCGATAACAATAGCGATCGATAAGCGAGATCGCACTACATGTTTGTTAGAAATGCATCCAATTGAATTTATTGAATTTGAAAATGCTTGTAAACGTATGAAGGTTTTTTTTTCGTATTTATCTAAACCACTCAAACGTAATAACATTGTTCTTATATCAGTGATTTGAAACGGTCGCCCATTAAAATACGCATAAAAACCAAAGCATTTTAAAAAATAGGAATGACCTGAAACTTAAATGAGATATTAATACCAAACTAAACTTAGAATATCAGCCAACGTAAATAGGGCGGTGACATCGAACAAGTTAGTAATAAAGAGGCCAAATACGACCGAAGTGGAATACTAATGTAGCCTTAGGTCCCAAGCTTCTAGATAATTGTCTAGAGAAAAGTCAATTTACTGTGATACTGAAACGTCCTCCAGACGTTAGGAAAGAATTATAGCTTGGTAAATTACGTGCTTCGTTTTCTAAAGTTTCGTATCTACATCAAGTTGAATGACCTATAACTTCAGAACAAAGCATCTGATACGATTGTCTAAGAAAATATTACTAAGATTCAAAAACCAGTCAAGATCTGCTATTTCTTGTATTTTAGAAGAAATAGATTTTTTTTTCAAAAGGAAAAGTCTCACGAAACATTCTTTAAATTACACAAGAACATATTTAGGTATTTGTCTAATATTACTGTACTTACCTATTTTCTGCAAATCATATGACACGTGTTGACAGCGACGTTCCTCTGGGGGAGATAATTGAAAAGGGGAACGAAGTTCCTTCCGCAGGGGAGCTAACAATGTTAGACGTCCAGATTCCATTCATCCGTAAACATCGTCAGCGATAAATTTATAGCAATTTGTCTTCAACAAATATATATTTTTTATAATAAGAAAAACAATATAATAGTTAGGATTTCACGTTCTTTTTATTCATGTTTGCGAATTTCTAGATCATCTGCATCAGTTTCATTCATTTTGTATATTAAGAACTAGCGGTTCTGCGCGGTTTCACCCGCGTAGTTCCCGTTCCCGTGGGAATACGGGAATAAAATATAGCCTATGTTACTATGGGATCTTCTAGCTTTCCATTAGTGAAAGAATTTTTAAAATCGGTCCAGTAGTTTTTGAGTTTATTAATAACAAACATACAGAAATATAAGAATACAAAAAAAAAAAAATCTTTCCTCTTTATAATATTAGTATAGATAGAATCGCAGAATATGTCTGTGTGTGTCAACCGGCTTAATCATAGGCAGCCCTCCTCCATAGATCAGTAGACTTCCTAGATAATTGAACACATGGGTGTACTTACAATAACTGGCTAACAAAAAGCGCAGACTAACCGTTCAAATTATCTCATCTACGTTGACACCAGTCGATGGCTCGTGGGTACGGTAACCGAGTAGGGTGCCATCATTGCGTCCTTCCGGAGGTCCCCTCCCACGTTACGACTCCCACAAATTACGACTGAATTGTGCGGATGCTTACCGATTCTAAAATGGAACTGTTTATTGGTTTTTCGGCGATTACTTTTGTTTCGGGATATTTTCAAAGAAGCAACTTTTGGTTTTTTAGATTGCTTCGGCCTTGTTGTCTTTGTTGCTACTTATTTACTTTGATATTTTCGAATATCAAGCATAGTTAATCACTGAAAAAGGTCTACGCGCTTTTAGAAACGTCATTAAAAGTCCAGTTTTGCAACTATGTCAGGTATGTTAGAACTCACGTACATTTCATATTTCGCGAGTATATGCGGCTTCCAACGGTTAACTTTGTTTGCGTGCAATTGAAAGTTTTTGCTGGGTCATGTGAAATGAAAATGAATTCTCCTCCGTAATGCATAGAATAGAACAGAATACTTTAAAATAATGAAGTGTTTTTGATAAGATATTTAAGAATGAACACCAACAGTAATCCGGAACTGAATTCATTTAATACCTCTAGCATTTGAAGCACTACATTTACGTTGTAAAACACGTATATTATAGGCCTGCCATGGAGTCAAAAGTCCATACTAGGTACTATACCATGTTGTGAAAACATACTTCTAAGCTGTGTAATCTAACTCTTCCCTTTTTAATAGTTGATAGAGTAAAACCTGATATAGATCATCATAGACCTACTAAACAGATAGAGAATAGTACAGATAGAGAATAGTACAAATTGAGAAATCAGGATTATCATCGATAAAAGGACAGTGTTTTTCCTAAAGTGAATTCTTTGATTTACAAGCGAAGGAAAATATTGCCTACTCGGCACAGTCGTGAAATATTTACTTTGTAATTTCATTTCTTTTGACTTGCTTATAAATGTTTTACTTATTTTACGTGCTCGACTCTCACATGTATATTTTCCTTTAGCAAAAAGATTATTTTTTATAGTTAAATAAATAACCTATATTTATCCAATTTCAATAGCTTGTCTTTTCACCTTGTACTTTCGGCTCTATAAAAGTTGATATTTCATCTTTGCCCATAAGCATACAAAATATAGGTTCTCAAACCAAGAATCATAGACACAATTGATTTTTAATTGTTACGGTGCGCATTGGAACCGCGCGGTGCTTGACGAATTAAAATTGGTTACAAACAGCAAGTAGATATTTGAACCGTTACTCCAAATCTAATTCACATCTAACATCCCAAAGGAGATGTTTCATTTTGGGCCTGCACATTGTACACCAGCGTGAAATATAGAGAAAAATCTAGTGATTATCAGAAAAATATTTTAAAAAATCATTACCATCTATTTAACTTGCACAAAAGTAATTAAACTTCTATGGATCCGCATTAAATCATATTGAAATAATACTATTTCTAACTTTTTATGACCAATTTCCATGTTATTGTGAATTAATCCGACAAACATCAAAATAATGTCAATTGTCATTTACCGGTCAGGTCGCAATTTTTTTTTGGTCGCCGCCATGCAAATTAAATGAAAATTAAAGTTTAATGTACAACTAAACTAGACAAATATGAGCAAAATCATGAATAAAACTATAGTTATTTTATTTATATTTATCTAAAAAACTGGTGTACATGGTGCACGCCCAGTCTCCATACATTCATGAAACGTCTCCTTTAGCTTATAGGACGACAGTATGACGTCACAGAGGAGATAGTTCCCATTCAACTCGAGCAATGTAACAAATAGTCCTATTTCCGCCAGTGCCAAATAGAAGAAAGCCAATTACATTTGATTTAGCGCCGAGTGTTTTAATAAAGTTATCTCGTGTGGTGTAATTTATTGCTTACACAATAAACATATAAATCTTGTAGTGACAGGACCATTAGCTTTGCTTTAACATGTCTTGGCTTGCATTGGGTAATATAAATAGGTAAAATTTTCGACTTTGTACGCATTTCATTGGTTGCCAAACCAAATAGGTAGGACCTATCAATTAAGTAGGAATTCATGAAAAGAATTCATTAGTAGAACCAATAATTGTACTTAATCTTAAATAATCTGTCTGCAGTGGTAGCGAATTCGGTAGTATAACGATTCACACCAAAGTATTGCTTTTTTACTATATTTAGATTTTGATAAAGCTATTTATCACTTAGGATAACGACAAATATTGACGGTCCTGAAAAACCTTTTAAGGGTATTAGCAATTTATTTTAAAAGCTGTTTTACTCTGATACCGTCTTATCTACATCAATAACTTTTAAAGTCTTCTTCTTTAAACATAAATAACGTTGCCTTCGGCGTTTCAGCTTTTAACATTGTAATCAAATTTTAGCTTCTTTTATCTTCGTGAAATCGTGATCGTATCCTTAACACGATTGTTATTACTTAACGCCTCTTCTTTGCTTATCAAAAATCATATTTTCTTCACTCTACCCTCTCAGTAACTGCTGGCTGTATCAAAATGCCATACTACGGCTTTTCATCATTTTATCACACATGTCGTATATTTTGCCATGACCTATGAGCCAAACGAGACGCCAAAGGGCTATAAGTTTACAGCCAGTCGTTAGTGTTCAGTTAAAGAGCGGTCCAAGTGCGAGGTCAGACCAAATTGCTATAATTATGTTAATAATAACATGGTTTGTTGTAAGTAGTCGTAAAGTTAACAGCGGTAACCTTAAACCGAATTTGATATAATAAATATTATGTCTACTAATGATTGATAGTCTTGAGTTGACATACCTATTGACTACACTGTTTGAAATTAGACTTAGATTGTGATTGGAATCATAATAAACAGTGTTAATATATTTAGTGCAGGTTCAATGAGAGTTAGTTTATAACTTTTCTATGTTTTTAATAAGTATTTAAAACTTAATTTCTTGTTCACTGATTTGCAACGTAGTTTCTGCATTCTTGAAGGAGTTCAAAACAATTGTCGAAATACGATTTATAAAATGTAAAACTTTTGCTTCCAATTCTAATTTATGTCTTATTTACCCGTACCTCTCCAACAATTTATCCTAAAACAAGGCATTTTGGCCCCGCATTTCAAATATCTATCCCAGCCAGTACCGTAACCACTGACAGTTTCAGATTGATATATTGCGGATTATAGTCTATCCCCCCCCCCCCCTGACGTCAATCATTTACTACTAGGATTAGTTTCATATCTATGTTTTGGTTAAATACTTTTCAGGTTTAAAATCAAAATTTCGAATCCTCTCCACAACAATTTTATTCAATAACTGCTACCGGAATTCCTCCTAAGTATTCTTTGCGCACTGAAACAAAAACAATTCATTTATTTGGTTAGCAATTCTAGTCGACATCAGCAAATAATCCCATAGACATATTTCTATTTTTGTCCCCGTATCGAAGTTCAATCTCGTACATTTCATTTGGAGGCATTCCAACTTGTCCTAAGGAATGGCCGCTATATATGCTTCTTTATATCATACCACTTTCATTTCTCTCTCAGAAGTTTTCTTTTGCTTACAGGGTTGTCGGACTTATAAATCTTTGTGCCAAGCTTCAAGATTCTCTTTGAAATGAACTTGTGCTTTTAACTCAAAGGATATGAAAAGATCTTAGTGTGTTTGTTATAAAATAGGAGGTCCCAGCTTAACTCCACTATTGATTTCTTATTAAAATCGATTTAAAAGAAGAAACATGCGTAAGAATAGATAAGTGCGATATTATATATCCCATCGGCACCGGTGCAAATACAAAAAATGTTTAAAAATGTTTAAAAGGCAGCCCTAAAGTGAAAAGAGTTCAAGCAATCGCTATGGTGTTTTATTAGTTTTGTGAACAATAACTGGGGAGCTGGAGACTTGTAAAAGTCAAGCCAGCTTTTATTGATTTAGCGCGATTATATCGTGGATTGTGAAAGATAACACTCAGGAGTTGAGCTTTGAGGCTTAGGTACATAGCACTTTTTGCTGAACTTCTTCCATTAGTCAGTTGTTTTTGGGTTAGTTGTATTTAAGTTCGCCCTATCGCACTCCACCACCAAACGGTCTTTAAATTCCTTACCTGTCTCTGTAAAAAGACTGTTTTGCCAAACTACTTTCAGTTACACCAAATCACATCAAATTGTTAGCTTTTAAGTTTTACTGATGGCAATATATCTGCGGCGGAAGGAATAATTCATTAAATAAAGATTTTTTGTAAAAGAAAGCAATTTTATGCACTAAATTTATATATTATAGATATTATAGATAACACAATCACAAGTACATTTAAAGAAATGAAGGGTTACAAATTGATAAAACTACAACCATCTAAAGGGGTTTGAAAATGATGACTGCTTGACCCTCGTTGATTCGACCATCTGGTTTAAAGTGAATTCGGTGTACAGCAACGATGGCTTGGCACAATTCATTCATAATGTGGACCTTCTTCTATAAACATATAAGATACTAGCGGGTTTGCGCGGTTTTACCCCGCGTAGTTTCGGTCCCCGTGGCATAAGGGAATAAAATATAGCCTATGATACTCAGGAATAGTGTAGCATTCTAATGGTGAAATATTTTTTTAAATCGGTCCAGTACTTTTTGAGTTTATTCATTACAAACATACAAAAATACAAATCTTTCCTCTTCATAATATTAGTTCAGATGTAGATATTAGCCATATAAATTAAAGTTCAGTAAATTTCTTATTCATGCAGTTTTTTTTAAACCAATTAATTTTTTAAACACAACTTTGCTGTCATCATTGTGTGTTTGACTAAATTACCTGTTATCCAAAATTAGTTTTATTGCAATTTCAATTGTTGTTGCTGTCTTTGTTAGTATTAAACGTCAAGCTTTTTAAACCATGCCACGTTGCGACAGTCGATTTAACCACTCCGAAGCTAATTGTGTGTAATTAAATAATTGTCCGTATCCGCAGATCATTGCACCGGATCAACTCTTACGTTACTTCATCGCTATATTTGGTTTTTGTCGAATTCCAATGGAGTTGGGTTTATTTCGGTGGACCGATGTTTTGTCTGGTATGATAATATAAAAATATGTACCACAAATTGTCATCATCGCTGTACAATTTCCAGCTTATTAACAATAGAAAGAATACGTATCTTCCATGTGAGAGGTATTATCAATTTCTAAACTCAATTTTCAAATCTTTTTTGCGAGAAACATGGACATTAAGGTTTTTCACAGAAATTTTTGTGTATCAGAAATTGTGGCAAGAAAACTCCGATGATTAAACAAAAATTTTTAGAACCAAATGTTATTATTACAGTTAATATAAATGCTGAGATAAGTCTATAGAAGAATTCGAAATGTATTTCCATGACAACAGTTCAGATAGCGACGTTGCTTATTCCAACTTTTACATAACAGACCGGGTCATCCACAACTGGGAGCGGTCCACACAAATCACAGCTAATCTCAGACACATCACGACCCTTATTACGGTACTACTGGTATAAATTCGATGCACATTCACTCACTCCAATCTCGTTGCAAAGTCGATTGAAATGTCATCTTGATTATTTTTCGCAAAACGCAATGTCCATTTGACAGTCAATGCACTCTTTGCTTAGCAAAAAGTTACATAATGATATGCCTACGTGTGTGGTTCTCCAGACATTATGTCATTATTAAACATAATCAAGTCAATTCTGTCATTGATAGCTTCATCAAATTACACATACTCGTATCTTCGCTGCTTCCTGGCACATTTGTCCATTAACTAATAACGTAAAAAGTAATATTATTGAAATTCATTTCTTTCATTATTGCTCATCATTACCAACCATTAACAGTTTACTACTACTCCCCATATTTCCTTTTCACAGTAAATTGATTCTAATGTTAGTCATGTAAACATGGATTTTGTCCAAAGTCTTCAATCATGTTATACATTATAGCCTTTCTTAAAATGTGAGCTAAATTTCATTAAGGTCATCTTCCTGCCAAATGTCAGCAAGGTCGGTTTTGCGGTTTACCAGTGAAAATTTATCAAATAGACATACAGACAGAACTGTTACTTGATAAAATCATTAGGTATGAAAAAGAAAATATCTTTGTTGGCCCAAACGACATTTCCTAAATAATTTCGGTCTTTTTAGAAACACTAATACATCTCAACTGATAGGAATTTCCAATAGTACCGCATCAGAAAATCCTTGCATTGTCTGCGCCGGCGGCCAGCGCGATCTCGTTTGTTTTGTGCGATGCGCCCGCGCGGCTGTGCCGGCTCTTAGCGAAATTGTCCTCTTGTCACACCACTACTTCCTGGTGGAGATTTGTTGGAATGCCAACTTCTCTTATTTTGTTGAGACAAGACAGTAAACAATTATTGAACATTATGTAAGTCAAAAGCAAAAAACAGGACAAATGCTAGTTGGAGTCGCACGCGAATGGTTTCGTACTACCGTAAAAAAAGACACGTTTTATATCCTTAAAATTTTTACGTATTTTGAATATTTCTTGTTATAACGGGTACAGTCATACATATTCTGTGAAAATTTCAACGGTCTATCTATTACAGTATTAAGATACAGCTCACTGACAAACAGACTTAGAAATAGGGTCTTGTTGGCCTTTGTGTACGGAACTCTAAAAAAGAGGGCCTAAAAGTTAGAGATATTCGGTCAGATAAAACTTAAATTTATTTATACCAACAGGAGATAAGTCTCGCATAGCATTAGCCGCTTGAGTAACAAATTAGCTAACTTTTACTTTTACAAAATTCAAAATAGCGTCTAAAATTTGTCGATTAATTATAATAATTGTACTGCGCTTCGAGGGCCGGTGTTTCTTTGAACCGTACATGGATGTTTGGAGATAATGCATGAGACAGGCCGAGTCGGTATGACCATTAGTTGATGCAAATACTAGGCTAGAGACTGACCTGAATGTCTTATCTTACCTTCCTAGTAAATCTATTTATTTAAAACTAAAATAATTCCTATGATCCCTACACTTCCTACAAATCTATTTGCTTGGTAAGATTTCAACATCTATTTACAGTGCTTAGTAAACTTAAAAGAATCTTTGAACAATATGGAATTTATATTATCTTTGCTAATGTTATAAACAGGTAAAATAATTTCGAAAATTTATAGGAAACCTTGCCGATTTAGAAAATTCTTTCTGTGATACAAAGCTATATGCTATTCGCGCAAGTATTGACGCAAGTGAAGCGGTGGGGCACAACTTGTACGAAATCCTACTAATATTATAAACGCTAAAGTTTGTATGTATGGATGTCTGGATGTTTGTTCCTCTTTCACGTAAAATCTACTGAACGGATTTTGATGAAACTTTAGGTGCAGTTATATAGCATATACATCAGAATAACACATAGGTTACACTTTATCCCCGTATTTCCACGGGAACGGCAACTACGCAGGTGAAACCGCGGGGCGCTAATAGTATAATATAAATTGCAGAATTTTTAAAATATACTAATGTAAAAAACGATTTTTTCTTTTGAAATAGCAATTTTATTATCTTTGAAAAAAATACTTCAGTCTAATAAACTTATCAATACCACAACAACAGAAATGTAGGTAAAGCAAACAAGGCAGTCTACAACTAAATTCCAGTCCACCCACAATTGACATTGTTTCTCCCTAATTAAATGCAGTTATATTATCATTCCTAGACACAGGCGGGGACAGAGACTTAATTTTATAATTAGCTCAATTCTAGTACCTACATGATTGTAGATAAACCGCCCGCCCTTGGTGCAAATTATAAAATACGGCGTGATCTTCCCAAACCTTTTGTGTCCTAAAAGTTAGGACAAACAAACACACTGTTCGCTAAATTAAAAAACTTTACTCACTCCTTTTTTACTAACTTGTTACCTTAGAAAATTTTATTTTAATACAAGTTTAGGGCACGCCTGTATATGAAAGACTTTTCATGGCATTATAATTGATAGAATTTACCGAATAGATCGCCGATATTCTCATCACTTACGTCAACCCCAAGAATGCACTTCGGTACCTACATTAGTCCCGCCGCGCAATTTATTATTAACAGCATTCGTATTCTTCGTCCGTACGTCCGCATAATACGCGTTCATTTGTCAAGCTGCGCACAATACCGGCGCGAGGTGGGTATTTTAATCGGAAACATTGTTACCGCATCTGAGATCTTGATTAACGTCTAGACATTTCTCTAGATTTGTGCTGGATAGTAAATACTTTTGGAGTATGAAATCTGTTGAAATTTACAAATGGCCTAAATGCTCCACTCTTTGTAATATCTGCTTCATTCATAATAATAATTTTCTATTACACATCATGACGCCATGCCAAGGCCCTTTGACGGTCAAATTTTAGTGAAAAACATCTGACTCAAAGACAATCATATTAACCAAAAAATCATGTTTTTAGTTAAACGTTTGTTTAAAATATCTTTTTACTCAGTTTTTAATGGTGAAAGTGATAGCATCTGTTTTAGACATTGTTTAACTTAAAACAAATCATTTTTTTAACAAGCTAAATAATTAATAAATCAGCATTATAAAGCGTTTCCATGTGTCAACACCTTAACCCAACTCAGAGCGGTTTGAAATAACATAAAATGAAAATCATGTCAATGTTTCCAACTTTTTTGTAGAAAATGGAATATTGTTTAGTTTTTTTAATGAAATGTTTATAATTACTTACTTCATTAACATAATACAGAAAACATATTTTACAGTATATAAAAAGACATAAGCTTCAATTCGTAACATGCGTGCGTCATTACCATACGCATAGAAACTAATTTCGCTTCCGTGGCTATGCGTGTTGGAGATGATCACCTCACTTGTGTGGTCATTGTTCTGCCATTATGCTGTGATCCTAATGAAATGTTGTGCTCCCCTTAAGGTGTGGAGGTAAATGTTCGTCTTAGTACAAAAACGACGCGTGTCTTGCGTACCATGGAAACACAAGTTGTGGAAGTTGATGGATATGTGTCAAGATTTATTCCCAATGCGATGTGCATTTGCGAAAATTAGTAAAGATATTTAATATGAATACATATAAATTGACGTATTATCCCCGAGGGAATTAAATACTTTTCACTAATCAACCGATGAGGAGATTGAAGCTTTCCTCACGATGTTTTCCTGTACTCTTAAAGAAGTGAAAAAAAAATTACTTCGAATTTTGACGGTTCCGTAAAAAGGGTAAGACTCCGCTGTCCGTTCGTCTGTCACCAGGCCGTATCTCATGAACCCGCGACCTCAGACTAAGAAGGCAGGGTCACTACCAACTGAGCCAACAGGCCCGTCAATAATGGTACGTAACGAAACCCTTTTCTTTTAAACTTTGATACATAAATCGAACCCGGGTCTCGTGCAAGACATGACAGGGCTATCACTGCTGAAACTTAAAAATAATGTACACTAAATACATCCTTTAGTAAACCCAAGACGAGACGCTTCTAGCAATCATTACCCTGTCTACATATTACAACCGCACTAGCCTATACGGGACGATCGTCCGTCCGTCCCCGGGGCGTGATTATCGTTCATTACCGTCCTGCATCATGTCATTACCGTAGCGAATGCCGGGACCACGAGAATGTCCCGGAATTTTTATGCACTTTACTTTTATAGCATAATTTGGTACTCACAAGAGAAATGCAGTATCGATTTTTAAAACAAGATTGCATTTTTTATCTTCTTTTTCTATTTATGATAATAATGTGATCTTCATAATTCATGTAAATAGTATAATATATGTATTTAGGTGAATCTTCAACGCCATGAGTAATTCTATAAGTATACCTACTCGTAACCTAGAAATAATCTACATAACTTAAGTCACTATCAAAATTTATCTCATAAGTTAGGCTCGAAAAAGGGTTAAAGTTCTTACAACTCCTTAAATGGTCAGTCTTTCACAAACTAAAAAGCCGCAACCACCTAAAAAGGTACGGTACTTTGATAGCAAAGTGTGGGCGTAGGGCATTATAAAAGTACAATAAAAAAAGAAATACGAAACCCAATGACGCGACACCGCACTCTGAATGGAGGTCAAGAATAAAACGCCAAAAAGCCTATTAAAAACTTTCCATCAATTACGGGCATTATTCTTACTTTTGCTTTCGTTCTTTTACCGTTCAAGTAATGAAGATTTAAGTTTCATGGATTCTCCATTCACTCAGATAAGTAAAGTAAGTACTTCATCTTTGTTAGATATTGTCAAATAGATGAAGTAGTCGTTAATGATAACCTAATGTTTTACTCAGAGGTAAAATCAGATTGCTATAGAGTGTTTGCGATTGTTGAGATAAGGCTTAGTCTACGTCAGCAGAATCTTTAAAAATGTCGGACGATAAGCTCGTCGCCCGCCACTCTTCACATTTACTTGCTTTATTACGTCATTACAGAGTCATCGTGGTCACTGATTGCCTTTGCTATAAAGAATCACATCACCATCTTTTTGTTGTTCTTCCTTCCAATCGTCATTCCGTCTCGTTGGCGACAAAAGCCTTTAAGCTTCAGCTTGTAAAGCAATAGATTTTCAATTTTATTGACTCTGATTCATTTATAACGTACTGAAGCTTGGCAGGTTGTTAAATATCTTTTGTGTAGGTATTTTTTTGTAAACTCTCTGTTATTCTTGCGTTAAAAGTTCTACTATCAATTAAAACACACAAAAAATTGTTACCGAAAAGGCTAAAAAACATTAGCTTCCTTCTGGTGTAGTGTAGTCCGGTCGTGCTTCAAACTTTTTAGAATAGGAAGAAAGACAGAAATAAAAATGTTTGTTTTGTCACAGGTGAGGATATTGGCTGAGCTAACGAAATATGCTTACATATTTACGTACATACATACATACATATATATCCGAAAAAGATTACCTTCTTCCTGGTGCAGTCGGGACTCGGGTAAAAATTATGAAATGTAGCAACTGCGTAACTTCTGTTAACTAAATGTTCCTCGGTTTTAAACCTTTACCTTTCCTAAAATGCATAAAATACGCTCACGCCTTTTATCCCAAAGAGGGTAGGCCGAGGTATTCAATTTCTGGAAATACACACGTTTTACTAGTATATTCTTTGGACTCCTACACCTGGCAGGTGGTAAGCCCATCGCCCATGCTCAGAATTAATTCTGAGACCTGCAGGCATCCTCACGACCCACCCTTACCAAACTAACCGTTTTTCAAAATGTTCCTTTTCTATCGTTTATTTACAAGATATAAAATTACTTAGAATCGTACATCCCGAAATATAAATATTTTTTTACTAAACTCTATAACTACTAGTTATAAAACCTATCTTTGCAACAAAGAGGTACATCAAATCATCGAAAGTCTAATTTCTCAATGTGCAATTCGAATGACCCGTGAAACAAGATACTGCGCAGCCCGATCGTATCGTGTGATACATCAATCACGCGTCGAATTTGCTATGCGTTGAGTAAGTTGACCACCGTTAAGACAAAGGTTTGGCTCTTTGGCTGTTTATTACAAATATAATATTACTTATTTATTTGTTACTAACAGCGGCCCGCAATTTTACCCGCGTAGTTCTTCCCGTGGGAGTACGAGGATAAATAATGTAGCTTTCTATTGGGGCAAGATTTTTTTTAAATCGCTTTAGTGGTTTATGCGTGAGAGCGTAACAAATAAACAGTCACTTTGGCATTTATAATATTTAAGACTAGCGGTTCTGCGTGGTTTCACCCGCGTAGTTCCCGTTCCCGTGGGAATAGTTGAATAAAATATAGTCTATGTTACTCAGAGATATTGTAGCTCTTTATAATATTAATGTAGTTGTAGAAGTGTAGATATATAGACTCGCATAAGTTTTTGATAATATATTTGATTTTGTGTATGATACTTTTATTAACAACTAGCGGACGGCCGCGACCTTGTAAAGGTCCTGACACAGTTAAAAAAACTCTCTGTATATATAGATAACCCGGCTTCTATGTTGCGCATAAAATATTTTTAGCTAGACCGGTAACAACACAACTGTGATGCGCGTACATACAAACATACAGACAGGCTGGCTTCTATCGATGTTATAAATTAAATTAAGTTTTTCTTATATTCAGTATTGTTAAATATCTCCTAAATACAGACTTTTAATTTTATTATATTATGTAAGTATAGAATAGATACGCTAAATAATTATAATTAAGTTCCTCAAAGATGTGGTTCCAGTACAATTGTCGTACCAACTGTACCTACATGAATTTCTTAATAACTTGGTTAGGATCTACGCCACACTCAAAGTTTAATGAAGTCATTACTCAAGTTTGCGAAGTCTAAGTACAGAATTTCTGCGAATTATTAACACATTTTCGAGTGTTCTTCAATATCTGGCTTTGAGTGCGAGCGCGTAATTCAGATTTCGGGGAAAGTGTTTTATGGTTTGCCCTAACTGTTTGCGCCTTAGAAATCACAATTTGTAAGGAAGTTTCTGTTTGGCAGTGAGTTTGCAATAAAGCCTTTTAGAGATGATAAATACGGCAGCTGCGCGGTGGAACCCACAACTTTTGACAGATCTGAGAAAATTATGTACCTACCTATTTTGAACCATAAGCGCTGTCAATGTAACGGAGCTACGAGTGTATAAGTAGCAACATCATTTCGAATTGTATCGAGTTTTGAATGAGGAAGTATCATTAATAAGTAGCATGATTTTATTAGTCTCATAGGTGAAGGTAAAACCCGACTACTGAAAAATGTCGCCTACGTCACCCGATCGATTCATCAAATTCGAATGAGTATTTTACTCGCTGTTATAACATATAAATGTATAGACTGATAAAATCAAAACCCTTTCTTTTGGCTTTCGCCGTAGTTAATTAAAAAGACATGTTAGAATATTCATAGATGCACATAATAAGTATTCTTAGATGACAATCAACAGACCCCTAGTTTCAGCTTTAAAAGTCAATTCACTGAAATGATAGGTATTCTATGGTATAATGTGGTAGGTAATTATAAAATAAACCTCTAAAAATGCCCAAGTGAGAGAAATTGCGAAACTTTCTTTTCATTTTACATATTTATCACTAGCTCGACGGTGAATTAAAACATCGTGAGGAAACCCGCAGGTCTCAGAATTAATTCTGAGACATGTGTAAACAGACCCGGTCCGGCGATGGGCTCACCACCTATCACGTTTAGGGGTCCAATAAATCTCGTGAAATGTGGGTATATCCAGTAATGGAATACCTCTGCCTACCCCCTCGGGGATAAAAGGCGTGAGATTATATATTTTATATATTTTCTTTTCATTTTCTCGAATTGAAGTCTCATATTTTTTTATGCTCACATGAAAATCATTAGCATTATTTAAAACTCTAGATAGAGTAAGATACTAACCTTGCAAATGTCAACACCCTGTTTGCCCACGGGACTAACCCAATTAGTAATTCCGGGAATCGATCTCCAGTCGGGACCAATGGGGGATTTGATTTGATTACAACTGCAAGTACCTATTAGAGAAAGTTTTATTGGAAGAAGATATTAAACGAAGGAGCTAAATAATTAACCTAGACTGCCATGTTTTAGCAAATACAAGGTATGCTGGTAATGTTTATTTGATATTTACATAGTCGTTCGACTAAATTAAATTCGTTTTATGGTAGGTATTACGAACCTGAAGTGGAAAGAAAGAATACATCCTTTATAAGAAATTCTCTAAAAACAACATTTGTTCGTTAATTTTAATTTAACAATTTTTTCAGTTATTTTAAACTAAAAAATAAAGTTGAAGTAAGTTTATTGTCTTACAATTTTAATAATTTCTAGAGTTTCAAAAAGCCATAGTCACTACATTTATTTTATTTTTTGTTATTTTGTTTAATCCGGTGTTAGAAAATATAATCCAAAGACTCGGATTCTAACACATTAAATCAGCCACTACGTAGAGCATTTCTCGAACTGCAAATACTACCGTTATTGTTATTATTTACTTGCGACCGAGAATCGCTATTTAGGTTCCCTAGACACTCTAGATACGGCAGCCAGATCTAATGATATTCCTATTTCTCCATTATTATACTGCCTTGTTCGCTGTGTCGTGTCCTGATTTGACTGCGGGTGTTGTTAAGGGACAAAAGGAACTTAGAATTATGTATATTGTATTCGTATAACAGACCAAATTTTATTGTTACTGTAATTTTACGTGGTGTCGTAGTTAAAATTAAATAAAGTACACTGCGAGACACATTTCCGACGGTTATAAAGTCCCAAACAAGGCAGAATCTGTACACTGAAAAACATACTTAAATACAAAATATCCTAGACACGAAACCAACTGTAGTTTTGGGAGCTAAAATGCTCTGACAAACAGACAGACGCAGCTGCCCTGACAGGGTTCCGCATACAGTAGATAACCGATATAATACTATATACTCGTCTACTAAACTGGAATTAAGTGACTGGCCATAAATAAAATTACCATCGCACATGCTTACACTTAGAAAGTCACACTTGCAATAGCAAAGTACCTTTACTGATTCATCACAATGCTACTTTCTCTATCAATACGGATGTGGGCAATGTTTGGGTTCATTCATTCATTTCTGATGATTCATTCGCTGGCCATCGAACGAACGGGAGTGAGAACGGGAACGTTATTCAAACAATGCCGAGGTTAGGAATTATTATGTATAAATGTTATAAACAATATAGGTGAATGTTATGAAATATAAAGGCTTAAAGAAGTTTCGTAATGATGAAATTATGTTTAAATTTTTAGGTAATGTAGGTACGGTAAATTATCATTATATACCGAAATCAAGTTCCCTTGGGAAAAATATAGATCATGTTACTCTCAGAAAAGTAAAACTTACCATTGGTAAAATATTTTATAAATCCCTTGTTTTTAAAATTGACCCTATTTAATATAAACAAACAAGAAATCTAATATTTCCTCTTTACATTAATTATCATATTAGTGTCGATAATATAAATAAGTTCAACCTCTCGCGTCTTGTCCCCGAGGATTTGAGTCCGCAGAGATATACACACTTTTCACCGGTATAGGTTTCAGACCCCTATTTGACAGGTGGTAACCCCATCGGACAGGGGTGACACATTAATCTCGGGGCTTACGGGTTTCCACACGAAAAAACTAAATTTGTGGAACACAATTCACACGTTATTTAGCCTGTAATATGGGTACTAAACAACTGACAAACATACTTACTACTATATGAAACATCCAGTGATGAAACCGGCGTTCATGCACTCAAATGTTGCAGCGGGAATCGAACCCACGACCCAGAAAACAGGGTCACTAGGTACCAACTAAGCCAACAGGCGCGTCAATCTTTTCCTTCATCGTTGCGCTAGTGATAAAGAGGTGCTTATGAAATAGAAACATAATAATAACCAATACTTATCTACAGGGAAATAATTGTCCTGTAAATTATCTATACTCGAACCAGTATCGCGACGGACATACGGACATGTGACAGATAATAAATTACTATAATATTGATCGCGCCATATTAGTGGAGTCCCGTCTCGCAATGAGTTTAGCAATCAGCGGCGACAGAGTGACAAAACACATCTATCAGCTGACCGCTGAGGCGATCCACTTAGTGTTGCTGCCTCGTTTGGACTATCCATGGATACAAGCTACTAGTGAATATTAGATTTTTATACAATCAATAAAATCAATCACTACCTGCGTGCGTAGACACTGTTTGTGTCCAGCTCTGTCCACGAAATACACACGAAATGATAATAAAAAATGATCAAAATAAGCAACTAGAAACTAAATTTTGTCAGTTAAATACACTAGCAACATTAATAAACGAGTAGTACACTAAACAATCCCTAAACTGTATCAGTGTTCAGACGTAGCAACAGTTGGCTGAGTCCGGTTGCCGTTATTGGACACATAAAATATTGTTTCTTGTAATGGTGTCCTGTGTAAGTGTCTACGTTTGCCCAGCGTCTTAAATAAGAAGATTGGTAGCTAAGTAGACTCACGGCGAAGAGAAGACAAAAAACATTTCATACTTGTTGACAGTTGAGACGATCGCATAGGTAAACCTTCTTTGATAATTAAGTTAACGGTTGTATCTTCCGCTTAGTTACGCACTAATAATTACTTCTGTAATCCGATTAAGCTAGCTTAGGCATGTGAAGTGCTAAACTTAGTTTAGCATAGAGCGCTATATCGACATTGCGGATGCAAATCAAATTATCCGTCATCGAGTTAGAATCACTTTACGACTACACATGGATTCATTTCCTCTTAGTACCTAATAGTTGTAATCTTGTGTGATGCAAAACTCGATAAAGCAACCTCTTCCGTCCCTAACCATATGTCTCAAACAAGTCCTATAGCGGTGTAGGCGTAATCCTTCAAAGTCATTTCGCGGCGTAGGCATTGTGATCAAAAAGGCACCATTAGGTGCCTTTTTAGCATAATTATTGTTCAAGCTCCTGCAGAATCAACTTTGCGAAAACTCTCTTCTGAATGAAACAAAAATAAGAGAGCGACACAGTGTCACATTGAAAATTCTAATATCATATAAATTTCACGTTTAAATGTTTTGCTCTTACATGTAAGTAGTATACCCATTGAAGTTTAAGGTAGATGGCGCTGAGAGCTATTCATCTCTCGACAGTATTATATACCGATGTGATAATCTTATCTTCATATTACCTTAATCTTCATTACTTCATCCAATAATCACTCTCGTGCCACTATCTCTAAACGTTGTCAAGTCACAAGCCCAATGTAAACGCTCCTTCAGGTCAGCGGGCCATCAACTGCGTACCGCACATCGGTTACAGCCACCCGACCGCTATAAATTGATCTTTTCCCGAGCCACTGTATTGAGCGCCACATTTGTTACCCCAAACGATTCGTGAACAATGGGGACAATCGGTTTGGCACAAACTGAACAATACAATTAGAATGGGTTTCTTTAGTAAGTAGGCGTATTTTCGGAAACTTTATGCCTGTTTTTGTTACTCTACATGATTCGTGTTCCTCTGAGCGTTGCTATTGGTGTAGTAGAATGATACAAATAAGTCTTATTCTTTACTTGTTTCATGTTTGCTATGTACCTATCTTTAATTTTGTCGGGACATGACTTGTGGTAGTAGCTTTTCAGCTTTTATCGCACGCAACAGAGTTAAATGTTTGCAATAAGTACCTCAATTTGTTAAAAACCTCTACATTAAGTAATAATCCTATATTTTAATGAATCATAACTTATTTTGTTCAGTTCTTATATTTGAAAAAAAATATGCAATACTACATATTTAGTCGCATTTGCGAAACAAAGCCTATTTACAGAAACAGAGTCTAGAACCAACAATAAGGTTCTGGAACATCTTTGTAATCTCTGGCAGGATGTAATGGACTTCGGACCTAGAAAGGCAGTCTCTACTAACTGTGCAAATATAGCCACTAAAGTCGCATTTTCACGGTACGAGTCTACTCAGACGCTACTCGTACCATGTAAACACGTGACCCGAGTGACGCCGGCCGTGCTAGTACTTAGAAAACGTTGCTTTAACAAGTTCCTATAACACAATTCCACTAACTCCACAATTATCACAACAAGAGCAGTGGGTAGCGAGAGATGCAGTACTCCGATGACCCACTAACCGACACACATCAACACGGTGTCGACAGCCATTGTATGCAAACGGAACAGTTTAATTGTTGCTTGTAAACAGAAACACCTACGTGGCCTGTCTCTCCCACACAGGCCAAGAAGTTCAGAGCCGTACTCAAGGTGGGGCGATCGATGTCTAAGGCGCTTTCTACTAATTCTTTGGTATTTCTGTCTGATTCTTTGGTAACTGCTGGTGCTGGCTCATTTCCAAAAAGACTATCACTTCGCAACACAACAACAATAATATAAGATATTTTATTACCCAATGAATGAGATTGGTTGAAATAAAATGTCCAATATTGGGTATATATTGGGTACCATTTAATGGTAGTCTCCACGATGCACATACGCTGCTAAAATGTTATCTGTAAGTTTTTCTATATTAAAAGAAACGTCTGAATCAGTAGGTGGAAAATATTGCAAAGAATCCGGCACCTCCGAAATAACTAAGGGTAATCATGTGTAGACAGTGAATAATAAACCCATTACTCATAAGAAAAAGCCTATTTTATTGTAAGTATAGAAGTTCATGTATTCTTAGTAATAAACTAGAGGGTGCCCAGTGGCGTTACCCTGATCTTTCGAAATTTTCCAAAAATATTTAATGTACAGACACGGTCTCGTATACAGTTTTATTATAATAATGTATCTATAGATTAAGAGGCACGACTTTTCGTGAGGGCACTAAGCGGTATTAGAGCGCTCGAGCGCTGCAAAGTACTTTTCGAGGGCGCTAATTTAATAATCTTTAGCCACGGCAACGGCACTGGATCTATTGACAGCGTGCCCTTATGCTATTCAGATTTGTCGTCATAAAACTGTCATCCGTTTAATGCAATGTCGAAAAAGCTACGTAGGATGTTATGACCAAATTAGTCGTGTCAATAGGTTTACAAGCACTTAATTGAAATAAAACGAAGATAACACTTGACAAAACACTACGAAGAAGACAATAAACGTACAGTTACAAACTTGGTTTCGTTTAATAAAGTAAAAGGCTTACCTATTCCAAAATAATAAATAATAATAATAATAATATAATAATATAATCTCACGCCTTTCATCCCCGAGGGGGTAGGCAGAGGTATTCCATTACTGGATATACCCACATTTCACGAGATACATTGGACCCCTAAACGTGATAGGTAGTGAGCCCATCGCCGGACCGGGTCTATTTACACATGTCTCAGAATAAATTCTGAGACCTGCGGGTTTCCTCACGATGTTTTCCTTCACCGTCGAGCTAGTGATAAATATGTACGTAAGTTTTTGAAAAACTCATTGGTACTTGCCAGAAAAAAAAATCATCATCACAGTAAAATAAAATCGCGAAATATTATAGGTTTTACGATATTTTCTTGACATGGGTCATTCCAGGATCAGACATATGTTTTTTTAACATTCCCTTTATGTTTGGAACAATTTAAGGGAAAATAGGGAAGAATTGTTTTAGAGAAACTAAACTATCCCTGAAATCTCAAAAATGCTGCTAAGTGTGCCATACACTGGACAGCTAATATTTTTACTCCATAATATTGTACAGTTAAGAGCACACGAAGCTTTACACTTGTAGTGCGAGTCTGACCTCTAAGGCGATTGTAATAAAAACGTTACAAAGTTCAATGTGTCAAGCTCCACGTGCTCTTGACTGTACCTACACATTAAAATTTAAAAATAAACGCTTAAGTTTTACCTAAGAAGAAAGATACATTCATAAATCTATACAAATATCATAAGACAAGACTCCAGCGAAAAATTTCAATATCAGCCCACTTCCCGAGGGATTTGGCATGTAATCTGAATATTCCGGACATTTCCCGGTATATTTCCCACATTTTCGCCTCGGATCGCTAATATTGCGGCTGAATTCCCAGGGTATCGCCAATATCGGACACTTTTATATGTCTGTCTTCAAATTCCGAATAATCGAGGGACATGACATGTTTCAAGATGTACCCACGAAATTACGGGATTCTATTTATGTTTATAAATAAATAATAACAGTAAAATGGTAACACAAGTAATAAAAGTATTGAATGATTAAAAAGCAAATTCGATTAATTATTATTTTTTTTTATTGAAGGAAATGAGATTACTCCGCCAAACCCTTCAGGAATAGTTGGGAATTTGCCGTTTGTTTATTATGGCTTCCCAAAAATACAAATAGTGCTTTAATAAGTTCCTTTCCCGTGGGACTCCCAGTAGAGTAAGCTTTCCACTGATGCAAGAATTTTAAGAATCGGTCTAGTAGTTTCGAAGCCTATATTCAATAGATAGAAATAGATACACAAAAAACTAATTCTTGCTCGTGATAATATTAACAGAGCAACAATTTATATCAAAACAAACTGGAATCTTCAAAAATTCGCCTTTCTACCATGAAAATGAATAATAAAAGAAAAACGTAATAAAAGTTCTAAGCAATCTTGATAACTAAAACGGCCGAGGAGAGGGCATTGAAAACAATTTCTTTCTGAGAAATCAATTTCCTTCTACGTTTAATCTTTGATGTCTCATTGCCCGGGACATTAAGTTTTTCTTTGTCAAGTGATGAGGTTTACCGTGTTTTGTGAAGAAAAGGCATTATAGAACATTAACTATGTCCTAGCTTCGATTTAAAATGTAAAGTATAAAATGTCAGAGTGAGATATATCTCACTGACTCCTATAGGGCCGTATAACAAAACGATCAGGGGGACTGCTTTTTGCTACGTACATAGCAACATTTTTTTTAAATAATGCTAAGGATATTATGAGATGTCAATGGATCAATATAATTATGGGAGCAGCTGGAAAATCATGAAGAGTTGATAACTATATAGTACGAACACTTCAGAAGCACAGTATAGTGCGAGGACTACCCGCACTATACTGTGCTTCTGAAGTTTTCCTATGTTTCTATGCTATCCCTAAAATAATTATTACCTACTAAATTTAAATAACACATTACTTACAGCCTTCAACAACCCGTTTTATTGTAAACGTCATAAGTTTCGAAATGTTAAATGTGTGTACATAACACAAATAAACATGTTACCTTTGCTCCAGAACACATTATTAGTTAACTTCATCAGAATGCCTTCCTACAATAAGTTAGAATAGTGATGTACGATGGGACCAATAATCTATTCCGCAACTAAAAGGAAACAAAGGCAACCTATAGTAGACCCCGCATAAATGAAGGCAAACGCTCTGACTAAGCTCAAGCTCTACAGCTAATTAAGTGAGTAGCGAATGCCCAGCAGCACTGCCCGCATAGATCCCGTTTTCTCCGTTCCTTCGAGAATTTCTAAAAACCCTTTCTTATTGGGTGTATTGTATAAGTAACCGACCTGCTTAATTTCAAGTTTCCAGGTGAAATTTCGAAGATTTCGTGATGAGTAAGTTAGTCAGTTCAGGATATTTGTTCAGGGTATTTGTTTATAGTCCAAGTGAAAATGTTTAATTCAAAGTAGGGACTTACAAGTTTACTTATTGAACGTCATTTCAACTCCACCGCTTCAGCATGTAGGTATGGTTGAGGAGAAGAATAATTATTATTACTAGCCACTGGACCTCGCTGCGCTTCGGTTTATATGATAGTAGCAGCGCCCCTTGGTTTCTCCCGCGTAGTTCCTGTTCCCGTGGGAATACGGGAATAAAATATATGTGTTGTATAAACTGTATAACTGTAAAGTTTAATCAAAATCCTTTCAATAGTTTTTGCGTAAAAGAGCAACAAACACACTCACAAACTTTCGGGTTTTTAATATTAGTAGGATATAAAACCTTACCAGCTAATGACTCTTTATATTAGTGAAAACGATATCAAAATCTTTTGCGTTCCAAAGGTCTAATACGTTAGATATGCCCTTAGTGTAGTGTCACCGAACCAATATATTTCTACTCTGAAAAGAGAGCAGCAGATGACACTGTTGTCTAGGTGCATATTTTGCAATGCTCAATGTTTTTCTCTGTTCAACATACTACGGCGTCTACAGATTGGGTTGTCTGTGTAGGAAACAGAGCACTCGGTAGCGCCTCGGACTGTGTTTACGCCCAATCCGGTCGGTACAGTCGTAAACGTAATTGTTTTAGCCTTATAATTTTGCTATTGCAAAATGGCGAGTTTAACTTATCTAATTTTATATTATTAAATGTACATTAGACAAATCTTTCAATAGAAAGCACGGTATATGTTGAACGCTTGTAAATTATTTAATTACACTTATGAAGTCGTCAATTCTAATTGAGAAAAGGCAAAGGAAGATATTTATTTAATTGCTAAAACTATAATATTATTTGTTTTTTTTTTAATAATAATCTTACGTCTTTTTATCCCCGAGGGGGTGGGAAGAGGTATTCCATTTCTGGATATAAGTACCCACTTTTAACGAGATGTTCTTTGGACCCCTAAACGTGATAGGTGGTGAGCCCATCGCCGGACCGGGTCTGTTACGCATGTCTCAGAATTAATTCTGGGACCTGCTGATTTCCTCACGATGTTTTCCTTCACCGTAGAGCTAGTGATAAATATGTAGATACGTAAGTTTTCGAAAAACTCATTGGTATACATGCCAGGCTTCGAACCCGAGCCTGATTTTCATCATGTGAAGCAGGCTCTTTAACCGTAAGGCTATCACTGCTATTTATTTTTTATTACGCAATATTATATAACTAATACTCTAACTGGATATTATTCACTATGACGCCGCTATTTATGATACTTAATGTTTGAATTTATAAACATACACTTTTGACCACCCACACGGTTGCACTAAAACATATATTATGATTATACGTATATAGCCAGAACAAGTAGAAATACCAAGCACAATTATTCCAGCATACCATGAAAGCTTTTCAATAGAACCATAAATAATCTAGACTGCAGTCATTTATAAGACTACCTTTAGATCATTTCTAGTCTGACCCGGAGTGCAGTGTTGAACCATCAGTTTTGACGCCGCACTTCCAACCATTCCATCAATCCTGATCACGCTGTAAATCTATCTTGCTTCGTTAAATCTTCGGTCATTAGTCTGCAAAATAGGAGTCTCACTCTTCTGTTATCATTTTAATACCAGGCTATTAAATTACGCGTCCATTTTACAAAGAATAAGATTTACAGCTCGTATATTACTTTATTATTACTAAACCCTAAGGGCTTTTAACAGCGGGTAATAATGTGCCTGAGGCTAAGCTAGAGAATCATAGCATTCATAAACGTAACTATTTTCTATTTTAATTCTCTCACCAGTCACTTTAATCGCTAATGAATTGTGCAACGAAAAACAGCAACGCAGTCACAAGCTATGTAGCCGCCATCAATATTAGCTTGCCGACGGAATATTACGCCATTTTCTGTCGGCGGATAGTTAAAATTGCATCAAGACATTACTGCTGCAATTAAGTGCGGACAGTGATAAAGCTACGCAGGATTATTCTTCAGGTGCGGGTTAATGTGGGTTTTTCCACAACCCAATGCTGTAATGGAAATGACACACGTAAAACCATTTAGTGACTAAAATGAAGATATTAAATCCTGTTTTCTTTTTCTGCTACATATACCTACTTTGAAACATAATTATGAAATAAAATAAGAATACAAAATAATTAAAAAGTGTTGTAGATGAGTAATGATGTGGCTTGTAAGCCATAATACGTTGAAAAAGGTTTTTTTCTTTTCAATAGACAGTGTAACGCAATAAATAATTTAGTCTTTTCTAGAGAAAATGAATAAATACGAGTGTTTGCGAGGGCGCTAATAGCGCAGCGGTTAAAGAGCCCGCCTCTCATGCGTGAGGTTTCGGTTTCCAATCCTGGAATGTACCAATGAGTTTTTCAAAAACTTAGGTACATATTTATCACTAACTCGACGGTGAACCCAAAAATGGTGAGGAAATTCGCAGGTCCCAGAATTAATTCTAAGGCATGTGTAACAGACCCGGTCCGGCGATGGGCTCACTACCTATTACGTTAAGGGGTCCAAAGATTATACCTACTGGTGAAATGTGGGTATTTCCTGAAATGGAATACATCTGCTTTCCCCCTCGGGGATAAAAGGCGTGACATTTTCATTATCTTTTATTTTTACGAGTTTTAAAAAAAATGCTTAAAGTTAAGACTGCAAGAGCGCTCATTAGTTCCTGGCAGTGGCACCATTTGTTCAGCTTTAAGTTAATATTTGCTGTGCGCGCCTGTACTTTTAATTGGTTACCGATAGCCGCCAAGATATACAGCGTTCACGCAAAGGACCTAATATGTAAAGTTGTTAACATTATAATTGAACCGACTTACAACTTCACTAATCTTAGTCTAGGTTGATGTCAACTATACAGGGTGTTTAACTGTACAGTTATTTAAAAGAGGAAACTGAATGTCTGATTCTCTGATTGATCGATCAATGCACAGCCGAAAGCGTTCTGTGTCTAAAAGCTTGAGATTTTTGGACAAATGTTTCTGAAATTACGTAAGTGAGCACTAAGGCGGGACTTTAGGAATTTCCCACGGGAACGGAAGTAAACAAAATCTATAATAATATTAGATTGTAGGATACAATTTGCACACGCCTAATTAGTCTCAAACTAGCAGATACATAGCCAAATACATTTGAACACCCAGACACGAAACCAACAATCATGTTTATAGACACAAAATGTTGGCCCGGGCAGGATCGATCCCGCGACTTATAATTCATAAGGCCAGGCTACCCAACTGACCAAATAGTATACAAAATATAATTTATAATCCAAGCTTATACAATTCATAACAAGGCAGGGCTACCAACTGATTCGACAGAGTACAAAATATAAAATCCAAGTTTTTGTAGATTCCTAATTTTCTACTATAGTTTTATGAGATCCTATCTCATAATTAATAATACCTAATTTTTGAAAGGTTAACACACAATACAAGTTATGGAATTGTTGCATTTTAAAATGTTAACTAGTATAAAAAATGCAAATACTTCAAACTAGAATTTTGTGATCGGCATTTACATTCTACAATCATGTATTTAAATACGGCAACACTCAATCCTTATAAGGAAGCAAGTTTTTGATTGGTTTATTTTATTATTTCTGGGTTTTGGTTAGTGATCTAATTTACCTGAATTTCAAGGTCTTTGCTTTGTATTTGTTCTTTATTTCAATTCCTTGTGTCAGGTACGGAACCTTAAAAAAATAGTGAAAGTACGTTTTCATAGGAGAAGTGTAATGTCTTTGGGGTGTAGGTACATATCTACCTACCTATATTTAAAAATAATAATTGGAGGGTAACGTTTGGCGTCGTCTATAGCCTAAACGGTTCGACAGTCAATATAAAAATCAAAATGCTTGTTGACAGTCATTGCTACTCCACCGCTTCGACATGTATCAGTAACTTACAACTCCTTGTACACCAATAAAAAATATGCAATCAATGACACAATGATTTAAACACTACAATGCGCGATCGTACCGCTTTAAGCGATTTATTCCAGACAATCTTAGAAACTCCTCAACACCATATCATGGTCAAAGGCAACTTTTTTTATCCGTTCTACTGCACCATAAGCAATGCGATGTTTTATGAATGCTTTCAGTCCGTTTGGTTTTTGTACAGATTTTTAATAAAATTATCAAACCAACTGATATAATCTAATAATCCCGCATGATATCAACGGTAGAGATTCCGGATTCCTAAGTGACGTGTACGAGCCGCTACACTGCCAGTAATAACAGCAATTCCGGACTAAACAGGATCCATAGTAAATTCCTAGTCGGGTGTACCTGTCCATTATCTTATCGTGTGTCGGAGCACGGCTACTTTGACCGTAATAGGACTTGGAAACACGGCCTTTTATCTCGTGTCATATATTATTGTGTTGTCATTTAGGTACGCTGGTATACTGCGTGTTTGATGTCTTGATACTTGACGTAAACTCTTATGGATTAAAATGCTATAACTGTGTTAATTTTGAATTCGGTTCAAGGCTAGGTTCCAGGCTCTATCCTTTATACTTATTATTGCTGGCTGGTATTTTTGTCTCAATTTTGAAAATAATTATTTAAGTGACTAAAAAGTCTTGACTCAACTAATTTATAAGAATTATTCTATTGTTTTTACCCGACTGCTTTAGAAGGAGGGTAATGTTTTTTCAAGTGTATGTATGAGTCTATTTCTTTTGGCATGCTCATTTTACGAGTTTAGTGTGCCTTGTTATTAGACTATTGACTGTTCTAAGTGTAATTCTTATTACGTCTACAGAATAAAATACATTTTAATTTTAATTGACCATGGTTATCGTTAGATCCGTCTTAACTGTGGAAGTGGCACAGGCTATATTTTTAATTATGCATGGCGTGTACAGATCCAAAAAGTAGAGGGGTGCTAAAAAAATTGTATTTTTTTTTACAGACGTCACCGTGAACTGTTTTATCTGTCGACACGATGTTCATGTATCGCTTTATTTGTTTCAGGAGCTGAAAGAGAGCTTCAACTATGGGCTGTTCTGTCCTCCGATCAACGGCAAAGCCGGCAAGTTTCTGGACGAGGAGCGCCGCCTCGGCGACTACCCTTTCAATGGACCTGTTGGTTATCTTGAGGTAAATAAAATAAGGCAATCATACGTTCACGCTTTATCTCTGAGGGGGTCAATAAAGGTATTCCATTCCTGGAAGAAGGCCACTTTTCAAATTTGAACTAGAAATTATCTTCTATGAATGAAGACCTATGCAACAGTACCGTGACTGACAGACAACGCACAACCTAACCTAAAAATTTTAAAATTAGAGAAAATGTTAGAATAGACATTAAAAGGGTTAATTTTGAAACTCTTACAGACCGGAACTGCGGGCGTATTCACGGAGATTTGATATTCAACTCGGAATCGGAAAATCTGTCGAAAGGTTTCGAGATGGGCTATTCACAGCTGGTTCCGCGCGGACGACAGTATCCGCTTGTTTTTAAATGAAACCTTTTTTTTCTAGCTAAAGTACAAGCGGCGCGTATACAAGATGCTGAAGTTAGACGAAAAGACGCTGAAGGCGCTCCACTCGCGCGCCAACCTGCGCCGCTTCCTCGAGCACGTGACGCATGCGCAAGTCGACAAGATCACTAAAGCGTGCGCGAAGGGACTCGACCCGAACTTCCATTGCCAAGAAACTGGGGGTAAGTATTCCCACTATTATCCAAAAGTAACTCTGCTGATTGTTACTTTTTTACTGGAATTTATCAGAACGAGTTCAAATCTTAAGGAAGGGCATAGACTACTCTTCGTCCTGGCAAAAAACGTAGTTCCTAGGGGATGTAATAACTTTAATTTAAAGTTCATACAGACGGAATTCTGCAACAGCTAATTAATAGTTTTGTTGGCATTGAGCAAATCTGTAATTAAATTAAACGCTCGAGCTCGACTTCAAACTACGCCGTCTATTCAAATGGATATTTACTTTACTTGGTCCGCGTTCCGGGATGCAAAGTTCCGGGATAACAAACATACAAAAATACAAATCTTTTCTCTTTATAATATTAGTAGGTATAGATCTGCGCGCCAATTTTCAGCCATCTTTGCGTGATTGAGTAACAAACATCCAAACACGTAGTTTCACATTTAATATTTACTATATAGGCTATAGGAATATACTTCTTTCAGTGTAAACAGCTTATCATTCTGTAAGCAACGCTTAATCTGTAATTTCGCAAACAGGGCTTAGTGTGAGAGACTACCAGATTAATTTGAAGGGTAGATTGCGGAAAAATCTTAGATAAGTACATATAACCGCATAACATAGAACACGACCTCTAATCGTTTACCGAATTGCAAAAGGAAAATATATTTTCCTCTAGCAATTTAGTGTAACAATAACCATTAGAATAACAGAATCACCTATCTAAAGTACTTAGAATATAATATTGTACAGTCAAGAGCACATGACCTCTAAGGCGATTGTAGTAGGAACGTTATGAAGTCCAATGTGTCAAGCTCCACCTGCGCTTGACTGTACCTTAATGTTATGAACTGTAACCAATGTTACAAAATAAATTATCATTTATACCCATGATACTCATTACAAACTGAGATAGATGAGTTACCGGTGATAAAAAATGGCCATATAAATATCCGGTAATTAGATTAGCCGAGTTACCTTAATCGCGCACGAACGTGTCACCGGGAAATGTATTTTTTTTATCAACAGTTTGGAGTACGAATAGACTTAATTTTATTTTGCGATACTGATTCAAACGTAAGGTAAAATTTACGATCTTACAACTATGTATTGTTTCTTACACCTGGCAGACTGGCAAATTGTCGCCATTAATTTTTTTTAGTGCAAGATGCTAGAGTCTGAATCTAACCTGTAAAATTTCATAGGTTATTTACCCATATACTAGCTGTTACTCGCGGTTTTACTTGCGTAGTTCCCGTGGGAATACGGGAATAAAATATAGCCTACGAATAAAATATAGACTACTAACTGATAATGTAGCTTTCCATTGGTTAAAGAATTTTAAAACTGGTCCAGTAGTTTCGGAGCCTATTCAATACAAACTAACAAGCAAAAAATTTCATCTTTCCTCATATTAATATTGAGTATAGATATAGACTTACGAAAAAAGAAGATTTACTACAATGAGACGTACTTTTCAATCGCCGCTGTTAGTTTTTGTGCTTAATAAAGTTTACAGTATGTGCCGACATTGAATTTAAAACAATCTTTCGACATCACTATAGATCGAATTACGGAAGAGTTGAACACTAAATTCATCCTATACAAATTTTGAACAATGGCTCACAATTTTTTGATATTTTTTTACTACAATGAAAAGTGAGCACTGTCGTCTCCTACATAATGTCTCCATAATATCTCAGTGGTAATTAATTATAGTTTTATTCTAAGCAAAAAAAACAGTTCACACACAAAGCCTTTCCTTTTAGCAAAGAAAAATATAACAATCGCTATAGATAGCGAGAAAGTAAAATTTACTAGACACTTTTTCGCACTGAACGTGAAATAAACAGACCAAATAAAAGTTTTAATCAGGTATTATCTTGTGCACAAATGAATTCGCCACTGTCAACTTTCTTCATATCTGGATAAATATAACAACCAACTTCCATTTACAATTACCTACCTATGTTTATTCAGCTTACAGAACCTGTTTTCTGAGAATACAGAAGCTACACTAAGATGTTATATAAAACCGTATCATTTGCAATTTATCTGCCATTGTTTAGCTCTCTAGACCAGAGGTTTTCAAACTTTGAATTTACGACCACCCGGTGAATCGTGCGAAATAAGGCTTGCAACAAACCTGTTAGGTACACACAGCTCGTGATAACCTCTAATTAAAAAATCAAAGGATATAAAAAGCTCCCGAACAGGGTTCTAATGGATCATAACAGTAGCAAATGTCATGTATTTATTTTTATCTAGCATACGCTCGCGACTTTGTTCGATAGCCTATATTATGTTATTGTAATATATAAAATATACTTAACAGTAATTATTACTGTTAAGTTCCATCAAAATCCGTTAATTATATTTAGCGTGAAGAGTTGGAGCTAGTAACAACATATAAGACTTAATGTATTATTGTTGCACATTGTGCAATAAGTATTTGAATTTCAAAAGGATAAAGTAGTCCACTGTTTTTCAGAGTTGAAATAGTTTGAAATACATTGCTCTAGACCATTGTAAAACTGTGTCTGACTAGCCGTGGATAATGCGAACCTCAACCTTGTAACGTTTATAATTAGTATATGCTTTTATGATTAGTTGGTACACATGCATTTTGTTATCCCAATCCATTACAAGAGTTACTTCTTTACTATATAATATAAATTAAAAAATAATACTATTTTTTCTTTACTATATATTACAAAAAATACGAGTAACTAGGTAGGTATAGGCAGTTTATATGAGACCCAGTAGTTGTGTAGTGTTAGTTATTAAGTACGGGTAGTAAAGGAAAAGATATAAAAAGTTATCTCAAGGTTTGATTAAAGATAATATACCTACTACTTACCTATTGCAATAAATGTAAGTTACAATATTTTATTTATTATTCAACGTCCACATCGCCAACTTTACTTCAAAGTGACCAAAACGGAATATAGAACTGGTGGACCTTCGTTTAAATTAAAATATGTCCAAACTGCTCATTCAAGCACACATTAATTTCATTTCTTAAAACAATTGACTTATGATACCATAATAACTTTGCAGAGACACCCCTAACAATCGCGGCAGGCCTAAAATCTCCCGGAAAAGTCCTAATCGCACTCGTCAACGGAGGAGCTCTTCTCGACTACCGAACCAAAGATGGCAGCACCGCTATGCACCGCGCAGTCGAAAAGAACTCTCTAGAAGCCGTGAAGACGCTTCTAGAACTCGGCGGGTCGCCTAACTATAAGGACGGGAAGGGGTTGACGCCACTGTATTTGTCGGTGACGAATAAAACAGACCCACTGTTATGCGAGACGTTGCTGCATGACCACGCGACAATTGGGGCCACGGATCTGCAAGGATGGCAGGAAGTGCACCAAGTGAGTTTCTTGATTCTTTCCTGAAAGGACAATTGTATGAGCACGAATTTATCAGCCTTAAAAATATATGTATACTTAGTACAAAAAATAAATGGATTAACTTCAAAATACATTAAAAGTGGGTATTTCTGGAAATTGATATCTGGCATGCGTTCCGGGAGTAGGAGTGACAGTTATTTTTTTAATAACTACTATGAGATCAGGTAACTATGTTTAAGCACCTTCAAGTGTTCATTCTGTTTTTGGCACACACAACAATGTTCGACCAAAACGTTACAGGCATGCCGCAACGGCTTAGTTCAACACCTGGATCACCTGCTGTTCTACGGCGCGGACATGAACGGGCGAAATGCGTCTGGAAACACCCCCCTCCACGTGTGTGCAGTCAACGCACAAGACTCTTGCGCACGGCAGCTCTTATTCAGAGGATGCGATAAGGAAGCGTTGAATTTTGCTAACCAAACACCCTATCAGGTAATAAAGAGTTCAATATTAAATCTTATTGAAAAGTATCCACATTTCATTTTAATTTCAAATGTTTATAATTTTATTTACTCACCTTATAGCCGACATGTGTAAATGATAGAGTAAAGAAAAGTATCTAGCGATTTCTGTAAGGTTTTTAAAACTTTGTTACTTTCATAAACATTCTGTATTAAATTGTTACAATAAATATTTCCATAATTTGACTTTATCATTTATATTTTGCAACTTAAAGAATATACAAATATTTCAGGTTGCTGTCATAGCAGGGAACTTAGAGCTAGCCGAAGTTATAAAGAACTACAAATCAGAAGAAATTGGTAAGTTAGAACTTTGCATTTTTATTGCATGGCTTTAGCCAGTGCTTAATATTTTTATGTACCTATCATATCTATATAATAACACAAAATTATATGATTGTAACTAAAAAAACTTACTTTTATGTTAAAACGCAAGCTTTGGCATATTATATTACGAAATGTATATTGTAATGAGTATCTTACTATCATTTTAGCAGTAATATATTAATACTGATAAAATTAAACAATCTTCTTGCATGTTTCATCCATTATTTATTTATATGAACTAACTTTAATTCCATTGCTTTACATATAATGGTGATGGTTGTATATTAGGTTAAAGTTAGGTACATAACTTACTACTTTAATATAAACAGAAACAGTATTTTATATAACAAATATGTTAGTACTAACAATGGTTTATTAAAAATGAAATATGAATACATACAAGATTTGGTGGGAACTGGTGTATTATATTATAAGTAGTTTAATATTAGTAGTATTGTATCACTAATAATAATTATGGTAAATTATTGCATTATTGTTATTTCTGTAAAATGATTTTACATTGTTTTTGCACTATAGTTTATTTATTATTTTGTTTGTCAAAAAAACTTTATGTAATTTGCAATTCTATACTTACATTGTATTGTTTTATAATTACCCTTTAGTTTATTTGTTCAAGTCCATTAAAAGTTCTTATTTTGAACCCAAATTGTTTTTGCACATTCACTTGAGTTTGTTGGGTTGCTAACGAAACATTTTCAGTACCGTTTCGAGGACCACCACGGTACAACCCGAAGCGGCGGTCTGCCGCATGGGGAGGCTGGTGGACTGCTGGAGACAGGTCCTCTTTGGCGTCCTCCACGCGAATACCAGCAGAGTTCGATGCCCTGCTCCGCCGGCAAGGGCCCACTGCCTCGCCTTGCAGCCTCGAAAGACCATTTTCCTCTGCCTCGTCGAGTATAAGCGACGCAAGCCACCCTAGCCACGAGGATGATGCCAGTATACTCACAGGTAACTAGGGTGAAATGTTGTTGGATAGGTGGCGCTATGATAGAAATAAAACTTTCCATTCTAGTAAATAATTGAATTATGAATTGATTTAAATTTCAACTGTATTCCAATCTGATATTGATGCTTCACCAATCAGCGCCATCTATCGGAACGCAAAACGAAACCCAAATTAAATTACCGATACCACCTACACTGACGCCATTTTACAAAATGGCGGTTTTGCAAGTGCGCTAGGGTTGTCAAACATCCGAGCACTAACAAGTCTACACGTGTCCATGGACAACCATCACCATGCACTATCACCGATCGCCGACTTCACCGATCATCCGATGCATGTTCTATGTGCCTTTATGTTGAGTAGATGTTTCCGAATCCGCTTCGCTTCGTTCTTCCTTTGGAGTTTCCCTTAGATGTTAGATTGTAGGAATAAGAATTGACACTTTGATTATTTTGTTTTGTGTTCACGAGGGATACCTATACTAAGTTCACCTATTCGTATGAATACTTAATGTACATATTTAGGCGTATTAATTATGTGAATCTACATTATTATTTCTCAATTAGGCTACTACAAAAGCGCTCCCACTTGTTAGTCTATCCGTTTCCGAATTGAAATTGTAATCCAACATTTTTTAATCAATCAATATTTTATGCAGGTGTCAAATTATGAAATCGTTAGCACCAATAACTACTGAGATTTTTTAGGATACCATTCTTAGAAAATACTACAAAAAAATACATAGAAATATAGGGTTACATAAACCGGAGTACACACCGTGACCGGTCAGCGAACGATGTCGACAGATAAGAGCGCGGGCGACACTAGCGACATCATCTCAGACTCGAGCGGCGTGGGCACGAGCAACTCTGACACGACCACGTGCTCGCTGCAGCCTTCTGGCGCGACCGTCGTGTGTCTCCAGCCTTATGAGCCGACCGCGCCAAAGCATATACGACTCAACCAAGGCGATATTATTGAAGGTTGGTATTCTTGGTATGCGTATAGTGTTGAGAGAGTCAGTTATAATGTCTACAACACTAAATGAGAAGGACCCGAAGATTGTTAACGTGTAATGCCACTGCTGAGCATGGGCTTTTTCTCTCTCGTGGAATAAGTAGTACCTGAAAAGCTTAGGTACGGTTCTTTGATCCTCATATGGGAAGAAATGAGTAGGGTTCGTATAAGGGTGGTCCAGATCCTATGAACTCCCCCCCCCCCCCTCTTGCTTAGTCTACGGAAAGGCGATAACTACATACGAAGCGAACCTTTGTGTGAAGCTTAGACCTAGTAGGTAGGTACCTAGGTAATTGGATTGCAGTTTTTTAATTGAACTTATTAAATAACAAACTGAACAATCCCACAAAATTAGAGTTTGTTACTCGAGGATTATTTTACGAGTTTATATATAAAAATGTGGTTGTTCGTATAATACTAACTTACATTATGGCAACTAACTACAGTACTTAACAACACATTATTTGTCGACAACATGACTCATTTAATACACATTGGCAAACCATACTGTAACAGTAACAGGTGTTATCATTATTAACATTTCGAACGGGTACATATACTCGTATCTAACTTACGAAAATTTTCAACAATATAGTAAAGTGTATGTTTAATTTGTGTAGCTACTCATAATTTATTATGTCTATTGGTAATCGATTCTCGACTGATGTTCATCTGAAATTCTGTGAACAACATTAATAAAATACAATTTAAAATGAGAAATTCAATTGCGCTCCCAAAAAAAACATGAACAACTATCTCGACCTTCTTAAATTAAATTTCATATGAGCAGTTTCGTGTTCAGTTGTTAACAACGATGTATTGTGTAGTGACGGGGGCGACAGATGATGGTTTGCTGGAAGGCACGGTCCGGGGTTCTGGCGCCACCGGTCTGTTTCCATCTCACTGCGTTCAGGAGGTCCGACTGAGACAGAACACTCAGCACCTACATCAGGTACAGTAACATTTACTTTTCTCTATTTTTGGTAAAAATAAAACTTAGCTTCCACGTATTTTTTTTTCTGAAGAGCAGTGCAGCCTTACGGTTAGAGAGCCTGCTTCACATGATGATAATCAGTGAGGCTCGAGTTCGAATCCTGGGATGTACCAAGGAGTTTTTCAAAAACTTACGTACATATTTATCACTGCTCGACGGTGAAGGAAAATATCGTGAAGAAACACGCAGGTCCCAGAATTAATTCTGAGACATGTGTAACAGAGCGAGCGGTCTGGCGATGGGCTCACCACCACGGTTAGGGATCCAAAGAATACCACGTGAAAAGTGGGTATATCCAGAAATGGAATACCTCTGGCTACCCCCTCGGGGATATAAGGCGTGAGATTATTATTATTAATATTTTTTTTTTTAGTTATTCGACTGGTGATATTCAATACTTATTGTGTTAGTAGAAATAGCGTTTCTGACTTTTATAGATGACAAGTTAACATAATATGTTGCTCCGACAAATTCCAGGTGCTAGCTTCAGGGCCTATTCACCACTCTCGGGTGACTGGTCGCCGGGAGATGGCCCTTAGTAAGACCTACAGTGCCACCGCGCCCAGGATCAAGAAAACGTAAGTGTTTCTACAGACCCTTTGTGTATTGGCAACATTGATAATAAAGCCTCTGTACTGATTGACACATTTGTGTTTATAATATATTGGTTTATTACTCCCAAGTAAACATTATATCGCTAAGGAACTTCATGATTAGGTAATCGGTAATCAGTATAAAAAGTATCCTACATACTTTTCCGGGACCACGACTCAAGAAACTGGGTTAATACACTTTTCAGTGAGTATTGTTCTATTCAAAACATCAACGTTTGCGACGTGAGATTTGTTGCCACCATTTTGATCGGATTATCTACTTGTGATAGGTCCGAGGACTAATTTTGCTCAATTTGTATAGGAACTATATTTCAAACTTCAAAAACAACATCCAAATCTTCTCGTCTTTATTAAAAAAAATATAGTTTAACCACCATGACTATGTAAATGTTGCATTCTGATTCTCATACATGGTATAACAAGCGGATATAAGAGACAAAGCAGTACAATAGGAAAGATGACACAATACCTTTGAACTTATTAATTAAACAATAGACATTGATTCGCCGACACAACTATTTAGTTTATAAACAAACATAACGACAGTGTTAGTTTAGAGGGCCTATTACGATGACGTTAACGAGTCTTCATCAGTCATCTCAATGCTTTCAACGCCGGTTCTCGACAATTTGTTTCTAGTTTGGGAAAATCTCGGGGGCTTACAGTCAACATGTGGCTCACGAATGCTCTTAAAGATTTTTGTGGAAAGGTCAGTGTGGATAAAGGTTTTCTCAGTGAATTGGTTTAGTGAAGTGTAGAAGAATTTGATTTTTCGTACTTTCCTCCAATTGCAGCCAATGCATAAAGTAGCTAACAGATAAACCCAGGATTAATCATGAGCGAAACCCACTAGTCAAAATATTCAAACATCAGCCTATAACAGTCTTCAATAGCAGACCGTTGAGTGATCGCAGAAAAGAATGATAAGCTCTGAGCAAGATGCTACTGCGTCTTCCCAAGTCATGAACAACCCGTAACAGCCCACTGCTGAGCTAATTTTTCCTCAAACATGAGGAAGTATGCGCTATAATTTCCCACGCGAGTTGCAGATTGGGAGATGGTGTTAATCTATATCTTCCCAAGTAGCATGAAGCAAATGAAGACACAAGTCCTTTTCCCCCAAAGAGATTAAAATATAATAGGGCATAGAGGGGACAAAGCGAGGAAAATTTGAAGCCACAAGTTACCTATTCCAAGTGGAATAAGTCTAGTACAATTTCGACCGAATGACAGCTGACGTTCATACTAACTGACATAACGCTTGAGCTTTAAACATACTTCAAAGTTTTGTATGAAAAAATTCCCAATGCCCCCTCTATGTCCTATGATATTTTAATCTCTTTGTTTTCCCCACAGCTATGGCAACATAGAAACTCGGACAGTGGTCCTCCACCGGGCCCGCCGGGGCTTCGGGTTTGTCCTCCGCGGGGCGAAGGCGTCTTCGCCCCTGATGGAGCTCCGCCCCTCGGAGCGCTGTCCCGGCCTGCAGTACCTCGACGACGTCGACGCAGGCGGGGTGGCCGATAGAGCCGGCCTGAAGAAAGGAGACTTCCTTATAGCGGTGAGGATTATTTTAAACCCAGACGAAAAACAGAGGGGTTTTATAAATTTTACGTGTGTTTCTGTGTATGTCTGGCAGTTCACTCGTAGCTCCCAAACGGCTTGATTTAGTTTTTTTGTGTGAAAGGTGACTTGATCGAGTGTTCTTAGCTATGGTTCAAGAAAATCTTTCAAGCCGTTTATGATTATACGTATGTTATGTGTTGGAGGTTTTTTTAATTTTTAATTTAAGTTAATGTATAGACTGATTGTCAAACAAAATCGAAACCGGTGAAATTTGGTACTAGAGCTATATAAAATAGGTGAGCACTAAGAAAGGATTTTTGAAAAAAAAATCCCTATAGATTCAATAGGGGAAGGTTTGTATGGAAGTCTTTTTTTCCGATACCATAGTTAGTTCTATTTTTACAGTCAAACTTATTTAATCGCTGAGCTGATTTTGTCTTAGATTTTTACCCATTTTAGTTTCCCCACTTTTATGTACAAAACGTATTGTGACTGCGATTTTAAACAAACAAAGCTAGTTTCCGTTGGAATTTGTAAACAAGAGTAGTTTAGACGGTCATTATTCATTAGTAGTTCTCTTTGACGAGTTAACTATTCGTGGACCATTTTAATTTTGTATTGTGACTAGTGACGAAATTCTATAATAATGGCTGTCCTCATTAAGTTTAAGCAGGCATTACGCGCATTTGTAAGTTACTTACATTGCTGTCTCACAAAACACAAATAGGTACCATTTTATAATGAACTAGCGGTTCCGCGCGGTTTCACCCGCGTAGTTCCCGTTCCCGTGGGAATACGAATAAAACATTGCCTATGTTACTCAGGGATATTCTAGCATTCCATTGGTGAAAGAATTTTTAAAATCGGTCCAGTAGTTTTTAAGTTTATTCGTAACAAACATACAACAATACAAATATTTCATCTTTATAATATTAGTATAGAAAGTATAGATAGTGTCCAACTGCAGACTGCAGGGCAAAGGTTTCCGTCTCAATTATGAATACGGCTACCACCTATTTGTAAGCAAAATAATATTTGATGATCGTCTAAATATTTCAGATAAACGGCGAAGATGTCTCGGCCGCGTCACATGAGCGGGTCGTGGAACTGATCAGGAACTCCGGCACACTTGTCTCTATGACTGTTGTCTCGCTGAACAATGTCAACGGTAAGTTTATACAACAGTGAGAAATCGCAATGGGTCGCGTCGCATGAAGTTGTCGCTCACATATCAACTTGGAAACGGATCCGCCCCCAATTCACATTCTTTCGACGCGACATTTCCGTACAATATCTGTAGTGCCATTTCACTTTTTTCTATGTGAAATCTGCGAGACAGGTTATATAATATGTAAGTACGAGTATATATAAGTAGTTATTGACTGAGAAATCCATTCGAATGAAAGAGAATTGGAGAGGGGGCAGCACCGCCTCAACTCGAGGCGTTTAGTATTCTTTGTTTGAAATTCCCTACTACAAAGCACACTAATCAGCATCGTAAGGGCCTCGCCTCGGGATAAGCTCGAGTAAGATAGGCGAGGCGGTGGAGAACTGTTTCCGAGTGATATGTGTTTCTTTAAGGCTTGTGTCGCTGATCAGGAACTTGCTAATGAAGAGGATTCGAACGAGATATTAATATACGGTAGGTAAGTGCTGACAAGCGCATATGCTAAGACCGTGAGCGCCTCGAGCTGATCAGCTATTCAACATGCTCATTTCTAAGATGCTTGAGCATTTGAAAATATAATCTACATTAACAGAATATTGTACATATTATAAATAATCATCAAACAAAATGTTATAGATCCTTACCCCCAGTTTCCGAAAGGTAAAACAATTTGCTGACAGACTATTAAATCTCTTGTTAACACTTCTGATTGGTTGTTGAAAAGCGTTATGATTTGATTCAACCTACGAATATAGGATTCAACCAATGGAGCAGCTAACGATAATTTAGGTTTATTCCACCTAAATCACCTAATTCTAGTCCCATAGTACAGGCTCTGCCTAGTTTGGGACTTAATAACCATGTGTGAATTGTGTCCCACAATTTATTTATTATTTATTTATTTGCCTTTCGGAAACCGGGAGTTAATGTCCCTGATAGCTCACAATGGTGGGTTATTCCTTGAAATCATTTGTATATACCTAGTACAGTTAACCTAACCAAACGTGTACAGTATACTAATATCGCTGGTGGGGGCAGGTATGGAGAGCAACACCTGCACGGTACCAACGAGCAAGTCGCAGAGCCAGCTGTCGAGCTCGGGTCGGCCTTACGCCGCCACTCTGCCGCGGAAGGCTGCCGGCGGTATGGGCTTTTTCTTCGCTTTATTGGGCGTACCTACATAACATACGCATTGCGCCGACAGATAATGGGAAAATGGCAAGAAAATGATGATGATTGGGCGTAGGTAGCAACTTTTTCAGGGGCCCCTGAAAACGTTTTCTACGGTAGAGCCTTACCCCAAAAAACGACGAAGACTAGGAGACGACGACGACTTAGAACTTTGCAACTGAGATGAACTTTTGTCAGAATTCGACCAGCAAAAGGTGTTTTATCGTATAAATATAAGTTTTGATATTTACAAAGAATCCATGGATGTAATTTATAATTATGACTCGACATATATTGTAACATAAAATACATTGCGCAAATTAATACATAGATATAATAATACTAATCATCTGCAAAAGTCTGTAAATAAAATTAATTCTATAAATCCTAGCCTGCCATCTTTAACCAAATTTATTATCGTGCAGAATGGCCATTATAATAATGCATCTGTGTGCAATTTCAGGTCGCAGCCCTGCGCCAGCGCCGCCCCGAAGAGATCCGCGGACCACCCTCAGTGTAGGACGAGCTAGGGCTAAATCTATGGTGGCTGGGTTAGGTAAGTAATAAATAGCTATATGGCTATGCAAACATTTTACTCCAAGGCTCTACGCAAAAGTATTGCTGACACATTACATCATCACAGGGAACTGTGATTTCTGTGTCCAGTAACGGCAACCGGTCACAGTCACTAGTTGGAACTAGTTGCTACTTCTGGACACTAGTAGTGTTCGGGGCTTGTTTTTTGTGCGACTCTCACAATTATATGGAAATTTATTAATGTTGATTGTGCATTCAACAATATAGAGTTTGTAGTTGCTTACACCGAACACTTTTGTGTGTGTCAAGTGGAAGCGAATGGACACATATAGTGTCTACGCATGTAGTGGATGATCATAGAATAAAATCAGTACTCAGTACATTTTCTATAGTAAATTTTCGTTTTGACAGAATATATAAAGTATCTCATTTATATGTAGAAAATGGGCTTTTCCATAAATGGTAAAGGAACCTCCGGGGATGAGGCGTGAGGGTATATTTATTTATTTACTTAGAAATGTGCATCTTTCAGAAAATGGGGGTGAAAAAGAAGAAAGCTGTGAACCTCTCAGCGTGGCGGGCAAGTCGTCTTCGGCGGAGTCTGTACAACTTCACGGCGGCAGTAATAGTGAGTCGTACTTTGTACTTCCTTTTGTTTAATAAAAACTATCTAATCTAATTTCCAAAGAACGGTTTTTAAATAATAAGATTACTGATTCTCGATATCACAGAAACATATAAAGTACACCTATTCTCATCGAGAGGTTTGCACAGTTTAAGTGTACCTATAAGTTTAACAATTGTTTAGTAGGTACCTATTGTTAGTTGTATCTCCTCTGCGTAGTGGAGACCATACAGGGTGCACCTTCGTTCTCATTAAAAAAAAAATACTATCGGAGTTCATAGCACGTTTCCTATAAAATTTTCTTCTTATGAATCACTATCCATTAACCCGAGTTCTACTTTCCACTGCGGGACCAACAACCAAAACTTCGGTGAACATGTATTTTTTCATGTTTGCCAGTTGTTTAGACGCCAAAGGCTCCGCCTAGTTTCGAATCAATAGGCTATTTGACTGCCTAATCTGAGTTACTTTTATTTGATATACAAAACGAAAATTTACTATGAAAAATGTACTGAACACTCGATTGTGACATCATAACTCACAGTACTCAATTGTACCTACATTTTTGATTGTTTTATTATTTTAAAATTTGTAAATGAAAATCAAAATGAATTCGAGTTGTTTTGGAATAAGCTTTTCAATTCATGATTACACGCTATTTAATTTAGATACAGTCAAATACCCTAGACCCCCATAATTCAAAAAAAAAATGTTGTCTGTAAAGTCGGTTTACGGGCGATAATTTTACGTGGTAACGTCAAAAGAAAACATTGATGAAGATCGATCCTCTTTATCGCTTGTTCCGCGCTCTAGCTTGCATGCTCGGCTCAGGCGGAACGTGACAATGAGTTATGCTTTTTGGAGCGTGCAGCGGACGTTCTTTGTTCTTTGTTAAAAAACTCTTATTTGCAGGCGGTACCCCGTCGTCGGGCACGCCCGTGGCTCCGCGCACCGCCTCCATCCGGCAGCGCCCCGCCTCGGGACGCATCACCGCCGCCGAGCTGGAGGAGCTCTTCCAGAGGCAAGCAGACGCTGATACGAGGTGAGTTGAAGATGGTAGTTGCTTACTAACTCCCCGCGATTTCACTCGGGTAGGTAACTGTCGTTCCCGTGGGAATATTCTAGCCTAAGTTACTCCCAAAAAAATAAGCTATAAATTGGAGAAAGAACTTTAAAACCCTGTAAGGTTTATCTAAGCAAACAACAGGTTTCGGATTTGGAAAAAAACAATCAAAAAATTATTTTTATAATATTAGTATAGGAACACTGGGAACTAGTTTTTTTATGGGATAAAAAGTAAGGTAAAACCTTCCTGAAGATGTAAAATTTCTTTCTACCAAATTTCATCAAGATTTTTTTTCTTCCAACAAGCTTTTTCTTTAAGCATTATATTTTGCACAGGAATAACTTATGTACAATCTACTAACTACTACTAACTCCTATGCAGAATTTAATGCTTTTAAACCCTTTGATTTAGGATGTTGCACTGTCTGTCAGTCAGCGTGTGTTAGAGATAATAAATAATGTCTTTCTCAGTTCACAGTAAAAGATGTTTACCATTAATATCGAATACAAGTTCAGAGTAACCATACCAGTTCTTCTTTCAGTGGTGGGAACAACGCTATGATGATCCGATCAGCGTTCCAAGGGGGGTCCAATTCGCCCCCGTACTCGCCGGCGAGGACCCCCGGTCGGGTGTACGCGTCTGTCGCGGAGATGAAGCGATCGAGAGGCAAGGTAAGGAGTCATTATCGCCTCACAAGTTAACACAGACGTGAATATTTCGGTGTCACTTTCTATTACGAGTTTTCTATTAAATAAAACATCAGTTACCAACAACATTAGTACCCATATTACCTAGAGGCCCTGCCTAGTTTGGGATTATATTGGGATTAACCGTGTGTGAATTGTGTCCCACAATTTATATTATTATAATTATCTGTAGAGTTATTATGATTTACTGTCATTTTTTTTTATTCCTGACGGGTTTGGTGTTGAACTCGCCGAGCCGGAATAATTGGATATGACTTACTGAACTATCTGTGAAAAAACCTAACAATTTATTGGGAAGATGATAACCAGTATGCTCTTTGATGCTATGGTGCGTGGCGCTGAATTTTAAACCTTATTACTAAAGCCGAATAACCGTTTCCAGCTGTGGAGCAAGTCCCAGGGATCGCTTCGGCGAGACTTCCACTCCACACCGGACCTCGCGGCCGAACACCTTACACACCCACCGAGAACGCGCTCCAGCGAGGATGTGCACGGTACTTATCTATCCTATCCTATTATGTAGGTACTTTAAACGAGGAATTCTTGTATGTATGTTTATGTTTAATGTCCCTATCTCGGAAACGGCTCTAACGATTTTGATGAAAATTCGTATACAGATACAGTTTTGCATTTTAAATTCAACTACATAGTTGTATTTCCTGTAAAAACGCAAAAAAAAAACATTTTTCAACAATACGGCCACTCACCGACAGATGTTGACATTCGCTCAGGAATCTACTAGATAAGTAGCTACTTATACTTGTAAAAGAGAGAAAACCTGATTGATTGACTGACTCAACCCACAGGCGAAACTACTGAAAGAAGAGATTTGAAAGGACAGTAGATTCCTTTCATGAGCTACACCGGATAAGAAGTGATTTTGTTAAATTCCCACGGGAACGGTATCCGTGCTAGCAACTCCGCTGGTCGCATCCTAGTAATAAATCTCCACCAATATTGTAAAGAAAGATTTGTATTTGTGTATATTTGTGACGAATAAACTTCAAGCTGGACCGATTTAATAGTTCTTTCACGGTTTTTACTCGGTCCCCTCAGCCCCGGGGCGCGTACCTCCCCCCGCTCACCCTCCGCCACCGCCACCGGCTGCACCCGCGTCCACGTTCAGACCCGCGGACCAGGCGAAACTTTACGCCTCGCCACGAGACCTCGGCCCCGTCGCCTACAGACCTACCCGCGCCGACACCGCCCACGCGGTGAGTTACCGCCTTTTATTTAGCACGACAGTTAGATTGCATGAAACCACCAAACAACAGATGTTCGAGGGACAATGGCACTGATTCTGCTTTACAGCGACTTAACTTATTTTAGTTTACTCCTGTCATTTTCTTTCTCCTAGAAAAGAAAAAAGACGAGAGATATTTAGTCCTGTCAACTAAGGCATTACATTACGTGTTTAGTGCATAGGTAAAGAAGTCATGACTAAAACACAGCCTCTGAAAAGACTACATTTATTTATTTATTTATTTATTTATTTAAGATACACCAACAACATATACACATTAATTATACAAAAAACAAAACCAAAATCTAAGACAGTGTGTTATGCCAAATTAAAGGTGTATACAACATTCTTGAAGTAAACATTAAATATATATATATATATATATATATTATATATATATATATATATATATATATATATATATATACAGTGGTGGTCAGATAATTAGAAACACTGCCAACGGTCCTTGACATTATGTAAGATACTTCTCCGCAATCGTTTTTATTTTGAAAATAAACAATAAATAGGACAACAATATGTTCAACGATTTATCATTGATTAGAAAAACAATATAAATTCCATTACACAAGGGCAGTTTCAATATTACATTACGGACAAACATTTTAACCCATTTTAAGTTATAAACAATAATGGTCAACTAATTAGAAACAACAACAAAAAAGTATAAAAAACATTTTTTTAAAGTATTAGTAATTAGTATTGTTATTTATGAAATAGCTACTATCCCAAACCTATCAATAGTTATAATTAATATTAAGTGGCGTATCCCTTAATGCCAATAACAGCACTGCAACGACGTGGCATTTTGATTCAATCAATTTCGTAAAATTTTGTAGGGGGATTTAATTCCATGCTTCAAAAAATGCTTCATTTAGTTCGTTTTGACTGGTGTTACGTTTGTTTGAGACTTTCTTTTTAACAATAAACCAGAGATTTTCTATCGGGATTAAATCCGTACGATTTGCTGGCTAGTCTAAAATGGATATACGCTGTTTGCTAAGGAAACATTTGACGATATTGGCCGTGTGTTTAAGGTCATTGTCATGCTGAAAGATCCAGGTTACAGGCAAATGATCGTCCGAGTATGGAATCATTGTGTGCTCTAAGATATTTTAGTATTGCCATTGATCCATTGTACCTTCAATCTCCCGAACGGGTCCAACTCCATATCCGGAAAAACACCCCCAAACTTTAATGTTACTGCCACCGTCCTTGACTATACTCCGTGTGTATTTATAATTAAAAGCATTGTTTACAGGACGTCTAACATAGCACTTTGCGTCGGAATTTACCATATTTATTTTTGTTTCATCCGAAAATAACACTTTTTTCCATTCTTGTACCGTCCAATTAACATATTTTTTTAGCGATTAATAATCGCTTCTCTCGGTGCTGCTTGGTAAGAAGCGGTACCTTTCGAAAGATTCTTCCAAACAATTTAGCTTCTACTAATCTTCGGCGTATCAATCTTGGCGAGATGTTTCTCGGGTCATCAGGCGAAAAAACTTCATTTATAATCTGGTTGGAGCCTTTAATTGGGTCTTTTTTAGAAACACGAACAACAACTTATCTTCTCTGGGAAAGGTTTTTCTTTGCCGAGCCTTTCTAAGAACATTTTTTCAACAGTTCCATGTGTTTTGTAATGATCAATTGCATTAAAAACTTTCTTTACAGAACAATTTAAGTGCTCAGCTATTCTTCTGTACGCCCACATATGATCTATACGTAAATTAACAATGATTTGCCTAGTTGACGCGTCACATCTTTTTTTTTGGCCCATTTTGAACAAAATAAAATTCAGATTAAATTTTGAATTGCCGCTAGAATAATAGAAAAAGCCACGAAAGAAATGTTATTCTCCAATTTCCAAAAAAAGAATGAGCTATGGATACTTTTTTAAAATGTTTCTAATTATGCGTCCAAGCGGCAAGTTACAGAAAATAAACTCCTACATGTGTAAGACTCATTTTGTAATTAAAAATAACATATGTTTTATATTTTATGCATTTAATGAGTTTTTTATTTGAGTGGCTATATTATTGCATAATTATTAATTATTGAATGTGTATATTTTTTACGAACATTTGTACGTTGAAGTTATACTTTCCTTATTCATAAGAAGTGTTTCTAATTATCTGACCACCACTGTATATATATAGCAGCAGTGATAGCCTGGACGGTTAAAGAGCCGGCCGAAAATCAGTGAGGCTCGGGTTCGAATCCTGGCATGTACCAATGAGTTTTTCAAAACTTACGTACTATCAGCAAACGCTAAGCCTGATACATTTGGAAGAATTGTCGCTTGCAAGCTCAAATTTTATTACCCCGACCCTAATTAGAGTTCCACAATGAGAAGCCAGTAACACCGTCTTTCTTTTCTATTGCGATCCATTCATCGACACCAAATGGTCATAAACATGAAAGAAACACTTTTTTGTAATTGTCATTGTTACTATAAGTGAGGGCTTTGTCGACACGGGGTGGGAAAAGATAGCTGCGCGCTAAAATGACACTAAGGTGTATCAGGCAGAACTTTTTTCGATAGTACATATTTATCACTAGCTCGACGGTGAAGGAAAACATCGTGAGGAAACCCGCAGGTCTCAGAATTAATTCTGAAACATGTGTAAACAGACCCGGTCCGGCGATGGGCTCACCACCTATCACGTTTAGGGGTCCAATGTATCTCGTGAAATGTGGGTATATCCAGTAATGGAATACCTCTGCCTACCCCCTCGGGGATGAAAGGCGTGAGATTATAAAAATAAAATATATATATATATACAGTGGTGGTCAGATAATTAGAAACACTTCTTATGAATAAGGAAAGTATAACTTCAACGTACAAATGTTCATATAAAATATACACATTCAATAATTAATAATTATGCAATAATATAGCCACTCAAATAAAAAACTCATTAAATGCATAAAATATAAAACATATGTTATTTTTAATTACAAAATGAGTCTTACACATGTAGGAGTTTATTTTCTGTAACTTGCCGCTTGGACGCATAATTAGAAACATTTTAAAAAAGTATCCATAGCTCATTCTTTTTTTGGAAATTGGAGAATAACATTTCTTTCGAGGCTTTTTCTATTATTCTAGCGGCAATTCAAAATTTAATCTGAATTTTATTTTGTTCAAAATGGGCCAAAAAAAAAGATGTGACGCGTCAACTAGGCAAATCATTGTTAATTTACGTATAGATCATATGTGGGCGTACAGAAGAATAGCTGAGCACTTAAATTGTTCTGTAAAGAAAGTTTTTAATGCAATTGATCATTACAAAACACATGGAACTGTTGAAAAAATGTTCTTAGAAAGGCTCGGCAAAGAAAAACCTTTCCCAGAGAAGATAAGTTGTTGTTCGTGTTTCTAAAAAAGACCCAATTAAAGGCTCCAACCAGATTATAAATGAAGTTTTTTCGCCTGATGACCCGAGAAACATCTCGCCAAGATTGATACGCCGAAGATTAGTAGAAGCTAAATTGTTTGGAAGAATCTTTCGAAAGGTACCGCTTCTTACCAAGCAGCACCGAGAGAAGCGATTATTAATCGCTAAAAAAATATGTTAATTGGACGGTACAAGAATGGAAAAAAGTGTTATTTTCGGATGAAACAAAAATAAATATGGTAAATTCCGACGCAAAGTGCTATGTTAGACGTCCTGTAAACAATGCTTTTAATTATAAATACACAAGGAGTATAGTCAAGGACGGTGGCAGTAACATTAAAGTTTGGGGGTGTTTTTCCGGATATGGAGTTGGACCCGTTCGGGAGATTGAAGGTACAATGGATCAATGGCAATACTAAAATATCTTAGAGCACACAATGATTCCATACTCGGACGATCATTTGCCTGTAACCTGGATCTTTCAGCATGACAATGACCTTAAACACACGGCCAATATCGTCAAATGTTTCCTTAGCAAACAGCGTATATCCATTTTAGACTAGCCAGCAAATCGTACGGATTTAATCCCGATAGAAAATCTCTGGTTTATTGTTAAAAAGAAAGTCTCAAACAAACGTAACACCAGTCAAAACGAACTAAATGAAGCATTTTTTGAAGCATGGAATTAAATCCCCCTACAAAATTTTACGAAATTGATTGAATCAAAATGCCACGTCGTTGCAGTGCTGTTATTGGCATTAAGGGATACGCCACTTAATATTAATTATAACTATTGATAGGTTTGGGATAGTAGCTATTTCATAAATAACAATACTAATTACTAATACTTTAAAAAAATGTTTTTTATACTTTTTTGTTGTTGTTTCTAATTAGTTGACCATTATTGTTTATAACTTAAAATGGGTTAAAATGTTTGTCCGTAATGTAATATTGAAACTGCCCTTGTGTAATGGAATTTATATTGTTTTTCTAATCAATGATAAATCGTTGAACATATTGTTGTCCTATTTATTGTTTATTTTCAAAATAAAAACGATTGCGGAGAAGTATCTTACATAATGTCAAGGACCGTTGGCAGTGTTTCTAATTATCTGACCACCACTGTATATATATATTATGACAAAAATCAAACAATTGCACAAAATAAACAAAACAATGAAACGAAATAAACTAAAAAAGAAAGAGTTAAAAACAACTAAATTAACAATGAGATCAAAATACTAAAGTCTAATTAACTATACTTAAAGTGTAGAACACATATTTATATTTTTCTTATAGATAGGTAATGAATTCGGTATGTTTTCTTTTTTTTTAACAAAGACAGGACTAAACCAAAATAAGTTTAGTCGGTGTAAAGCAGAATCGCCTCAATACATTCTTATACCGCTTGCCAAGGAAACATCAGTCTTAATGTAACTAAAGACAAGCTTAGATATGGATAGCTTTGAAGCCAAGTAATCTAACTTAACTAACATTTTGGGCAAAATTGAGGTATGTTAATTTTGGGTTTCACCTTATTGTATTTTGTTAATATTACATTATAATGGTTATTTGCAAGTATGAATAAGTACTACTAACAAGAGACCATGTCTATGGACTCAGTCACAATCAATCAGTGCTTCTACACTTCAGTTATTACAATAAGTAGATGATAGCACGTTTTAGCAACTTTGTCATGTAAGTAAAGGTATGGGACACAATTTGGTACCCTGCATGTGACGATGCTCGAGCACGTAAGCTTTCTACCGCTGATTTCAAAATACAACCTCCATCACGTTTTCAAACTATCTCGATTAAATTTCATTTTCTTCAACGATCTATGTTAACTTGTTAGCAATAAAAAATGCGCATACGCGATTGGAATTCAAATATATAATAAACTACTGGTATCTTTTAGAGTAACTAATAAAAAAAGTCCTAGACTAGGATAACCAGCCACGGTAGCCAGAAAGGTAAATAAAATCGAAATCTGTACTATTTTATTGAACTTCGTCTAATAAAAGCATTATAAAGAAACCGCATGTAATCCAAGAGTAGCGATTATCCCGAGGGGTTCTCCTCCCCCCCCCCTCCCCTCCTTTCAACAGTATATTTTATTGAGCCCCTAAATGCTTTCTTTTTACAAATACACTGTTGTTGAAAAGAGGGAATTGCCAAGAACCTCTGTCAACTGCCTCAGGGATAAGGCTTGAGCTTCACTACATAGTATAAAACAAAGTCGCTTTCTCTGTCCCTACATCCCTATGTCCCTATGTATGCTTAAATCTTTAAAACTATGAAACGGATTTTGATGTGGTTTTTTTTAATAGATAGAGTGATTCAAGAGGAAGGTTTTAGTATTAGCATTGCATCCGTGCGAAGCCAGGGCGGGGGTCGCTAGTATATTATAAAATGTTTACTAAAAACAGATGGAATAATAGACGCTCAGAATACCAACAAGGAATACAAACAACTCTCCAGTCCTCTATTTCTAAGTTATCACAGCTGACCTTTCACCCCACTACGCTGTCACCTACCGCTAGGCATACTCTTGCACGGTGCACGTTGCAGGTACGCAAGTCCGCGTCGCTACGGTCGTGGGCGGGGCCGACGCGGCCGCAGAGTGCGGACGACGCCGCCAACCAATACGCACAGCCGTTCAACAACCATAAGGGATTTGTGAGACAGGTATACTCAATTAGAAAGACTCATTATTTTCTGTTTCACCTATTTATCTACTGCTAGGTGTGACCGGTGATTTTCACCCGTAAATCCCGTTCCCGTGGGAAAATTACAGCCCATGTAACTGGATGGAAAAGTAGGTTTTTGTGCACGGTCCAGTAGTTTTGGAGGCATTTGGAGGCATATTCATTACAAACACAAAAAGATGTCCATGGGCGATGGTCGTCACTTACCATCAGGTGACCCGTCTGCTCGTTTGCTCACTTATTTATCATAAAAAAAAAAGATAATTAATAATAGTGAAAATAACAGTATATTTTGCTCGCTAGGGACGTTTGTATGAACGATTTGGTCGGTTTTTACTAAGCTCGAATATTGAGGAGATCGAACTTCAAAGGATCAAACAGCTGTTTTAAATTTATTTAGTGTTAATAACACAAGAAATTTTTGTTTGATTTGGAAAACACTTTCTGATTATGTTACAAGGATTAAATTAATATAATAACATAATTAACACTACAACTACCTTGACATATTATGAGCGATTTTGTAAAATTTATTCTCTGTAGTTCAAGAATAAGTGGTTCAAATAATTGAAGTCAAATAAAAAGTTGTAATAAGCATATATCGGTAAGGTACCCAAAAGATTAGTAACATCTCTGCACGGCTATAACATCCGCTGCTATAAAGAACCTGCCTTCTTGTGGCTTAACTTGCATCAAAGAGACGCGCTAACAGATCCCTTCACGGACACGAATAATCTGACATTTATGTACCTATGTTTACCCCTAAAGTATCAATATGCACTATGCAGTCCCAATAGGGTTATTTACTGTGCTCGTCCGCTTGACGGCATCCCTCTTCTAAACTCTATTACTAAAAGAGCTACTCAGCATTATCCGTTTCTTCTTGAGTTACCATAGCATGGCTTATGAGCGCTCCATCATCGATCACATAAAAATGCAATTTTTCACGCTGCATTTGCGTCGCATAATAGATGAAGCTTTGCAACACAATTGTATTCACCGAAAACCGCTAATCAATACAACTGCATTATATAGTAACTTGTATCCGTATTTACTTATTATTTTGAATATTGTTTACCACATAACAGTGAGTGTTCGACACCCCACAAGGTCAGCAAGTGAGCAAGTGCACTAGCGCCAATTTATTTTCACACTAAAGACACTCCACTTCGTTGTGGCATAATCTTCATAGGCAAGAATCGATGATAACAAAAACATCATCAACACACCAACATCATACAAAAGGCCTGCCTTGTTTGTCGGAGGTCTTGGCTTGGATTGGTTTCGTAATTGGGTGTTTATATGTGTGTAAGTATGTTTATCAGTAGTTGAGAGTATACATGGCACAGGCTCTGCCTAGTTTGGGACTAAATAACCGAGTGTGAAAGGATTTTAACAAATCGACATACCCATAGACAACACATTCAGACCTTTACGACACTATTATCTCCATTTTCCCCAGAATTCAACACCGGCACCCCCGATCCCTGAACCGGACTACAGCATGTCTGAATCAGACGACGAAAACTCAGTCAAGCCAAAAAGCGAGCCTGCACCACCGGCTGAGACGAGCGCCAATAGCAACGCTAGGTAAGCATCATTGGCTGGATTGTTCTAGAACCTTCTGGGCAGTCCGAGTTTTAAAAAACTGCTACGTTACATTATTATAAAATATCTGCTCCATTATTTTAGTTTCTTTTTATTTTATTAGTTATCTGGCCCTGTTGGTTAATAAATACTTATGACAAGATCTCTAGTTAAAAACGCTTGATTAAAAACGTTATAACATTCACGTCTCTAATATTAATTTAACATTTTCAGGATACCAATTTATGCAACAATCTTTGAAAATGATGTCAACATTGACTAAGCACTTAAAATTGTTCTTTTACTTTATAAGAAACCTAAGGTATAGTTGTTATTGTATAATATTTGTCGCTGGGATTCCGCTTTGTGTTTGTTTATCATCAACAATTTAGTAAACAACTTACATAACGAAATTGTATAACAATATTCGACTTACGTTAAAAATAACTAATGTTATCAAATTGTATTTGGTTCGAGAAAAAGGTGAATCCAATTGATCGTTGTATATGTGAGATAAAGAAGTGTTGGGTCTAATTAGAATCTTTGGATACATAGTTAAAACTTGTTAATTGAAGGTCTGTGTTTTTGCGACTCGCCTTATATATAATTTCATAGTATGTATTTCTTTATTTCCTACATCTTAACAGTAAATGTTTCTTTCACTGTCTGGTTCTGTGCCTTGTTTTCGACCGACTTAGCTTTATTTTAAGTAAATCTTCGTGATATTCTAAATTACAACTTCGGTTACAGCGGCAGCAGTTCAGGGTCCAGCTCCATGCAACACTCGTTCTCGGTCGACGAAATCCAGAAGATCAGAACTCGTCTGAAGTCGTCAAAGTCGTGCGGTGACGAGCTCGGGACAGTCGAGAGGGACGACGGAGATAACTCCTCATCGGGAGTCTCCTCAGACCAGGAAGCCCAGGCCAAGCCCGCGCCGCGACGGGACAAAGTGTCGTTCTGTAGCTCAGTGACAGTCAAATCGTCCAACGACGTAATCAGCACAGAGCCCGTTCACAGTTCTTCCGAGAGTCTCGCCACGCCGCCGCCCCCGATGCAGAGACACAACTCGTTAACGCGGAAGAGGGCGAACGCCGCTCTGTTGAGGGGCACCATCGGTTCGGCGAGAGGTAAGTCCGCAGCTGAGCGGCTAGGGGTGGATATCGATAAGGCCCCGGGCCGCAGGGCGAGGGCGGCCGTGTTGTTGGCGGAGCTGCCCCCGCCCCCCGAGGAGCCCGCCGGCCCCGCAGACCCCAGCGCCCCCGTCATCGCCCCCCCGCCGCAGTTCAGCGACCGGGTGCGCGTCGTCGCCGCTCTCCCCAAACAACTCGCCCAGGCGCATCTCCAATAGGAATCCGGCAAACCTCCATTTTTCTCCCCAGCAAAATCCCAGGTTTGCACGGAACAGGGCTCGCGAGCAATACCTTAGGTTTATTACCTTTTGCTAGTAATATTAGCTCTTGAGCGGAACTTACAGGTATTCTAGGGCGGTCTTAGAACTGATAGGTAGTACTTACCACTCGATAGATGAAATAGGAACCTTCAAATTGAGCTCACATTGAGTATTTTATAGTGCCAAATGCAAGTTGATAAGATTTTCCCTCGTCACGCGACTTTGTATTCGAATTATTCACGGTTTTATCTTATTGCACTGAAACTATTTGTGAGCTGCGTTTGATGGGTGTCGCTCTTATGAACCATAGATTATAAAGTATCTTCACATTTTTGAACACTCGTAGGCATAACCACGTTGTAATTAAACACGCGTTCTTTTGCAAAAGGAATGATAAAATAAGCAAAAACTTTTTGTAATCAAACGACTAAATGAAACCAAAGATTTATAGTATTTATTGTTGAGGAGTTAACATTGATATAGTTGAAACTAATTTTTATACATTCCCTTATTATCTAGTATTAATATACGTTTTCAGAATCGATTAAATAATTGGTTTTGTTTCATTGTTATTACCCATATGAGTGTAGTCTCCGAAGTGTCAAATTTGTAATTTTCATTATAAATTATAATACTTACATATTTAATCCTGAATTCTATTTTGTATAATCCTACCCTTTTACAACGCAACCAAGTGCCATCATGTCTATGATTTTAAAATATTTTTATATGTGTCTGTAAATATTTAACAAAAGCTATTTTGTATTAGTTGAAAGAGTGGATTATGCGCGTTTACTCAAATATATCCGGCCAACATATTGATATATGTATAAACTTAAATTATATATTAAATAAACACAATATTTATAAATAAATTTTAAAATAAGAATTTATTATACTACGTTCAATAAATCAAAATGATTATTTACTGATTTATTTAATTCGTCCAATATATTGTGTGCACTAGTCCACTCTTTTGACAGCCCACTTATCATAATTATGGCGAAATACGAAGCCGTTTTAATGTGTTCTCACGCAAGCGCTTAATATAATTGTCATTCAACGCATTTAAATTTATTATCTGTTCCATTGAGGTGTAGATACCACGAAAACGTTGTGGTTTGTTCCGGATGATAGCTGGCCACAATATACTGTTGTCATATCGTTATGGCAAGTATAATCGTATAATTATGTCATTAAAACAACCCTACATAAATGCAGAAGGTATTCAGCTGTTATATGGATCGTTTTAAGTTGAATTGACTGTAATCGAAAGCATCCGTGCATATTTTAGAGATAATGGAAAAAAATTAAAGTGTTAACACCAATTAATGTTTTATATTCGACTATTAATTTTATAATTTTTATATCTTGTATAAAATTATATTATTATTTATAATACTGCGTAGTTCGTTAGTGTGTCAAAAACAGTAAAAGAAATAATTATTTGAGTACCAAAATACAGCAATGATCATGCCGTACTATCAAGTGTAGAGTAACCTGTAAAATTTCCACAATTAATTAGATACCGCAAACAAAACTATTCATATGCATATTCTGCCAAAATCTTCTAAAATTCAGTCTCGTAATAAGGCAGCGTAAATTGAAACTTTTTTACATTATAATATCATTATGGTAACTGTGCATCAAGTACCTAAACGTTACAACAATATGAATTGTAGTTTTTTGCAAAAGTCAACTTGTTACTCTCATGTTTCCATTTTGAAACAGGAAGATTTACGTCTTCTGTAAAACTGGCATGAAAGCTCTTTCGACTTTTAGAATTTGGAAAATCGTCTATAGATTAACAATTTGTACCTAATTAAAAAAACAGTTTAAATAAGTATTGAGATGAGCCTAAATTTTATACTGAATTTAAATATTTGCGCAGCTAATATGAATATTTTTCAAAGGCGTTAAGTTTGTATGAGATATGAGTGTCATTGTCGACTCGTAGGTTTGTTTTAGACCGACTTCACAGGAGGTATTATTAAACCTACCTGTATTAATGTTAGATGTAGATTACTTTAACACAGATTGTTGACATACGAATCAAATTAAAATATAGACGGGTGCAATGCTTATAAGATTTTCCCGCTTTTCTGTTGAATTTTTTTCTGAATTTTCTTTTCTATAAACCTCACGGAGCCCGAGACCTTTCCAACGAATGCAAAACCGTGGAAATTGGTTCGTGCGTTCTGGAGTTATAGCGTCAGGAAGGAAAACCCGACTTATTTTTATATAGTAGAGAAGATAGATACCGCATAAGCGTTACGAATTGTGAATATAAGTCCGAAACCGTGTAAAGTTGTTTATGGATAGTGCAAACATCTATCCAAACAATTTCTTTAACCGATTCCTGGTAGGTTAATCGCAATGTTTGTTTTTACATACAAACCTGATATAGCACGATCTGTGTTAATTGGTCAATCAAATAATTCTAGTGAATTATGACTAGCATGAGTCGAGTCCCCAAAATAGCGGGTTGACATAGAACCTTGTCTGTATTATTAGCACAATTATTTTCTATTATTAAATGTATTATTATTATTTTGTTATAATCGTCTTGTCATTATTTTAAGTTGTATAAATGTATTGTCTACTTAAGGCGTAGCTAGGTAGTGGTAATTATATTAGGGCAATATTTGATCGATTAGTTGTCGAGTAACAACAGAACTAAATATTATATTAAATAAAACGAGTGTTCTTTGATTGGAAAATCTAACTTTAGATTTGACCAATCAAATACAACTTTTGAAAAGAGCGTCGTATTGTGAAGCGGTTTCTTGCAAAGTAAAACTCACTTGATTTTCGCTTTTAGGGATATTATTACAGTATTGTAAAAATAATACTGTGCAGTTTCTCGAATTTCGATTGAGATAGTGAGTTCCGTGGTAACACGTTGTAATTTTGTATACATATTGTGTTCTCCGTTTCATTTGAATCTCAGTATCGAACGTGTAACTACAACTTGGTATACTTTCAAATGAAAAATTAAATGTTTCATCACTATAAATTGGATTTTATTTGGTTACCCTAGAATACTGCACATCTTGACCACCCCGAAAGTCAAATCTTAGATGGTGTCATTTAATTTTTAATAGAATCTACTCAACACGACACTTATTGATATTCGTTTAATTACTTACAAGGTCAATAATAAAATCTATCTAATGACAAAGTGATTTATAAAAAGGAAACAAGTGTTGGTGTCGTAAATAAATATATTTCATAAAATGTGTCAATTTGGTATAGATTTCGCTCTATAAAATTGACAAGAAATAAACCATTAACATTAACACGATATGGTGTTCCTCATAACACAATGTCATTGTGCCTAACTATGAACTTCAAAAGTGTGTACCAGACGACTTATGACAAAAAATAAATAAATACATACCTACATACAAACAAGCATAGACCCTCCTATTCTGAAGTCGGGAAAAAGTCCATGAGCACATTAATTTATTGTAGAATTTACAGGTAAACATTATTTTTATAACAACTTCATTTCGTACCGCTATGTTTAATTTATATGTTGTGGGTTGCAAATACTGCAAAATCTTGTTACATTATATATGTGTTACATTATAAAATGAAATAGATAACGCACTAATAAACGTTATACTCTGACCTTGATATTAATTACTAAATCAACCGTCCTTATCATAAGTAGTAAACAATATAACCTTGTAGATAAAACGCTATTACTATACTAGAAAACTTCTCGTATATTAAAATCTAATGGACGGGCTTACAGGCACTATAATAAAATTAAAATATAAAGATCTTTCTTCATTTTATAAATAAATCCTTATTAATTTTCATTATTGTTTACACTTTTCTATGAGTTTACTCTTATGTAACAAATCTATATTTTGTTCAACAAAATTAAATATTTAATTGTAAATAAATGATAAAAACTAATAGGTAAAATATTTCTGAACATAAATACAACTTACTCAGTGGGGTTAAAGTCGAGGTAGAGTGCGATATCTTCGATTTTGACAAGCCTTCTGTAATCCACGTTTTCACTACACATTGGACATTTGCCTTCTTCTTGTAGTATTCTATAAATAAAACAAAATACTATTATAATAAACTTACACCTATTCATAGCACGCATACTTTTTTTCTTTGTATGAAAAAGAAACACCACTGATTTATCCACTCATCTCGTAATTTTGCAGGTTCAGTCCTCGTACGCTACTAGAGTACTCTAATAAATAAAGGCGTCGCCCCTACATATCTACATATCCTGGCTACGACCCTGGTCTTCAGGTAAATGCTAGGTTTAAAAAATAATGCAACTTACTCTAGAAACTCTGACATAATGGCGGGAAAGTCGCACTCGGGGCACGCTGTCAAATCGTCCTTCACTATGTGAAGACCCTGCAAACAAAATTTCATTTATTTTATTTAGGTACTTTACTAAGGACAACGAACAACTGTTTTAAGAGGAATAAATGTATAGGAATATCAAAAACTTCGTACTTATTTCTATTTTTATACTTGACTTAGTTTTCCACTAGACTTCATTAATGATCAACTCTAAAACCCATTACTAAGCTATCTCGTATGTCTAATGAATATAATCTCACACGGTAGTTTTTATAGCCCCACCAATAATATACAATATTTCCATAAATACACATTTTTAATTTAAAATTCGAAACTACAGATTTTAATCAAGTGCTGTAGTATTGGAATACAAAAACTTTTATCCCGTTGTCCATCCCTTTCCTGTAGCTCATCTAAGTACATAGATTTCAATACATGTTATTACTTAATACAACCGTCTTTGACAATAATTACACTATGATGCATCTGCGACCAGTGCCTGTCGAACCTATCGGCGATTATTGACAGAATGAAATGACCGTTTTTATGCAATCTCCACCAATGTATACGTACCGTGGCCAGACAGAAGGGCACGTCGGCCTCACAACGCGTACAACGCAGGTCGGCAACGGGCATCTCCGCGCCGCACTGCGGGCACGGCGTCGCCGGCTCGGGCGGCGGGGCACCACGGGGCGCGTGCCGAACCACCGACTCTATCTTCTTCACGTATTTTGGGTCGATCTTAAGAGAAATATAAATATTCAAGACCTTCTCTACGGAACATTAAACTATTTTGAAAAATTACCACGGTAAACAACAGTGATAGCCCGGACGGTTAAAGAGCCTGTCGAAAATCAGTGAGGCTCGGGTTCGAATCCTGGCATGTACCAATGAGTTTTTCAAAAACTTACGTACATATTTATCACTAGCTCGACGGTGAAGGAAAACATCGTGACGAAACCCGCAGGTCTCAGAATTAATTCTGAGACATGTGTAAATAGACCCGGTCCGGCGATGGGCGTTTCACCACCTATCACGTTTAGGGGTCCAATGTATCTCGTGAAATGTGGGTATATCCAGTAATGGAATACCTCTGCCTACCCCCTCGGGGATGAAAGGCGTGAGATTATATTTAAATTTATTTATACCACGGTAAAATAAAAAAAACAACAATCAACTTTATTCGGCATAACACCTAAATAAAACAGAGACAATAGATAATCACATTGTGACACCATCATGTGTCTCTAGCTCAGTGTATTGAGATTTACATCCGAATTTACTAAATATTTGTATATCATCTGTAAAAACTGTAATGAAACAAATTAAAACAAAATAATGTGAAATCTATATTCGTAAGCTTTAATGTTGTATAAATTTGAATTATTAAATTATTTACAGTATAATAATAATATAATATAATCTCACGCCTTTTTATCCTCGAGGGGGTAGGCAGAGGTATTCCATTACTGGATATACCCACATTTCACGAGATACATTGGACCCCTAAACGTGACAGGTGGTAAGCCTATCGCCGGACCGGGTCTATTTACACATGTCTCAGAATTAATTCTGAGACCTGCGGGTTTCCTCACGATGTTTTCCTTCACCGGCGAGCTAGTGACAAATATCCGCGGAACAAACCCCGCAATACTGGCACAATGAAGCGAAAGAAGGAATCCAAAGCCGCTTACGACAGAAGCAGAACACAAACATCGCCAAAAATGTGATCTTATTCTTAGGAGACGGCATGTCATTGCCGACCATTACAGCTGCCAGAACACTCAACGGGCAACGGAACCAACACCTTGGTGAAGAAGAAAAGCTGTTTTTCGAGTCGTTTCCAACGGCCGGACTTTCAAAGGTATTTCTATTTTTATCACATTTCTTGTTTTTAGTATCCAAGTACCTGTCGATTTTCACAAAATTAAATTATTATTCACATTATTTGATATAAGATTTTCAGCGTATTTTTAATTGGTTGTTATTTTTAACAGACATACTGCGTGGATGCTCAAGTTCCGGATTCAGCTTGTACAGCCACCGCTTACCTGACCGGTGTTAAGACCAATTTCGGCACTATAGGCGTCACTGGCGCTGTCCCGCGATTTAACTGCACCGCGTCAACTGACAAGTCGACGCACCTCGACTCTATAGCCGCATGGGCCTTGGCTGACGGTCGTGACGCAGGTATGTTGAAAATATTCGAATAAATGTGCGTTATGGCATATAGGACTACCGTTTACCGTTCCACTAGTACTTTCTTAAAATCGCTTGCTCTTGCTTACATCTTTAAAGCTGACCACATTCCAATCTCAACCTTCAAGGCCCAGTGAGTGAGGCTGTCTGGTCAATCGATCAAGGCCAGCAGGCGTATTCACGGAGCTTCGATATTCGACTTGGAATCGGAAAACACTTTCGAGGTGGGCTGATGTTGGTGTCGAAAATTAATGTCATATGTGACATAAGGATTCGGAAAATTTTTCACTCGATCTGAATCGAACGGAAACGGTATCGAGCCTCCGTGAATACGCCTGCTGATCAGGCATACATGAGAAATGTCGTCTCATTGAACGAAACACACACTATGACTGTACCAAGACCCAGAGCCTCTACCCACACCTAAATACTTGTAAAACTATATAACTTTTCGTACAGGTATAGTGACAACTGCGCGCGTCACCCATGCTTCGCCTGCAGGCACCTACGCCCGCGTGGCCAACAGAGATTGGGAGAGTGATTCTGAGGTACTCTCTAATGGACACGATCCCAAGATGTGCCCCGATATTGCATATCAACTAGTACACACGAAACCTGCGAGCCAATTCAAAGTAAGTTAAAAAGGGCAAGCAAACAAAAAAAAGTTAAATTATCAAAAAAGTGTCAAACAAGCATACGGGCCACCAGGTCTGCGGAGGCGTCACCAATGCATTTGAGCTTTTCTACTGAAAGCTGGTTTCATATTTTTATAACAATTTTCTCTCCCGGTATTGGCTTATACCGGGATCCCGGTTTTTTTTTTGCCTTTTTTCAATACCGGTATTGAAGTGTCTAATACCGGGATCCCGGTATTAGTTATTTAGTTTTATTTTTAGTATATTTTTTACAGTTACACATTCAAGAGCATATTAATAATAATTGTACATATTTTATTGTACTTATTTTGTATAAGTGTAGGTTTTAAACCAGTAATTCAGTTTATATGATGGTTTGACAGTTAGCTACAATAAAACCAAGCTATTGAAACGATTGCACTGGGACAATAAGCATCGCACTTCACGCCCATCCTCGTTGTTGCTAGCATAGCAATCATAATCATAAACTTTTGTCTCAATTGATTCTCTTGAAGAAAACAGTTTATTCTTACGGTATGACCTATCTGTTGTTCGCTTTTATATTTTTCAAGTGAACACTTTTAAGTAAATTTATTCGGCCACTTTGTTCATAATAAAATAAAGTAAAAACTCACGCCTTTTATCCCCAAGGGGGTAGTCAGAGGTATTCCATTTCTGGATATACCCACTTTTCACGAGATATTCTTTGGACCCCTAAACGTGATAGGTGGTGGGACTGGATCTTTTACACATGTCTCAGAATTATTTCTAGGACGATGTTTTTCTTCACCGTCGACCTAGTAATAAATATGTACGTAAGTTTTGAAAAACTTATTGGTACATGCCAAAATTCGAACCCAAGCCTCACTGATTATCATCATGTGAAGCAGTTTTTTTATAGTATACAGCCACTTTGTACATAATATTCGGTCGAATACCGAATCATAAACAAAATGGCCAAATGCCGAATATTCATAGCATCTTATTGTACACAATTCTTATATACAATATGTAACAGAATAAGCGCAATTCCTCATACACCCCAATTAGTATATTAACAAAGAGATTAAAATATAATAGGGCATAGAAGGGGCATTGGGAATATTTTCATACAAAACTTTGAAGCCTAAGCGTCATGTCCTTGTCATGTCAGTTAGTATGAACGCGATCTGTCATTCGGTCGAAATTGTACTAGACTTATTCCACTTAGAATAACTTTTGACTTCAAATTTTCCTCGCTTTGTCCCCTCTATGCCTTATTTTATTTTAATCTCTTTGTATATTAATATAAGAAAAATTTGATGCAATCGAACTTTAGTTGTTTCTAACCAGTTTTCTTAATATCGATTAATAATAGCACGATTTCCATAGAAAGCACTAAATTCAGCTACGCTAATTCATTTTTATGAAAAAATTAACACATTAAAAATAGCTGAAATCGAATAAGTAGTTGATACTGAACAAACTAATTTCAGAAATTGCGCTTATTCTGTTACATGTTGTATACTACGTAAATTATAACCTATAAAGGCAAATAAAATTGTTTTTTTTTATTTTTTATTTCATGATTAATCATAAAAAAAGACAGATTAATTTCTGGTATGACTAATCCTGAAATGGATTTTTGTTACATTTTAAGTGATATTATTAACCGAGGGCGATTTTCAGTAAAACAACTGTTAACTAACAGTTGTTTTACTGTGTGTAATGTGCTATTTTCTTCATAAAATTTTGCATTTTCTGCTTGTAAAGAAAAAAAATCTTAACACAATTTCAATACCGGGATCCCGGGATCCAGGTATTGTAAAAAAACTTTCCGGTATTGATACCGGTATTTTCAAAAAATCCGGTATTCGAAAGCCCTAGTATTGACCCTTGAATTTTCTTATTCATTATTTTTACTTAATACAATATGCTCTAATTTCGTTATTTTTAGGTCATCTTAGGAGGCGGACGACAGTCATTACTACCTAATACCACAACTGACGATGAAGGTCAAACTGGCAAACGTGTTGACGGGCGAAACCTAATCAAAGAATGGGAAGATAACAAGAAATCCAAGAATGTCTCATACCGTTACGTATGGAACCGTTCTGATTTAATGAATCTGACGTCATCACCGCCCGAATATCTACTGGGACTTTTTGAAAGTTCACACATGCAGTATCATATGGAAGCAGATACAGAAAATGAGCCAACTCTCGCTGAACTCACTGAGGTTGCGATCAACTCGTTGCGACGTAACAAGAAAGGGTTCTTCCTATTTGTGGAAGGGGGGCGCATCGATCATGCACACCATGATAACTTTGCGGCGCTCTCATTGGACGAGACGATTGAAATGGACAAAGCAGTGAAGCGCGCAATTGAGCTGCTCGGAGACGAGGATACTCTCGTCGTGGTGACAGCCGACCATGCTCACGTGATGGGCATGAGCGGGTACACCAGGCGAGGAAAAGACATTTTAGGGGCCTCTGACAACAATGGCAATGACGGCGTGCCGTACCAGACAATCTCATACATCAACGGGCCTGGAGCCCGCACACCAGTCAACAACCGTCGTGTTGATGTTACAAAGGAGGCCAATTATCGTGAGTATATAAATGTACCGCATCTGTCAGTGTCCAGTAATACTGCTAGGCTTGTCTTTTTTTTTGTTTGAAATCAATTACGTTAGTATAACGTACAAAATTAAGTCCGTTGTAAATTTTTACAAATTCCTTACGACCAGGTAAACCGGAGTGGCGCAGTCACACCGAGGTGCCGCTACAAGTGGAGACGCACGGCGGGGAGGACGTGGCCGTGCTGGCCAACGGACCCTACAACCACATGTTCGCGGGGGTCTACGAGCAGAGCCAGATCCCGCACCTGATGGCATACGCCGCGTGCATCGGGCCTGGCCTGCACGCCTGTCCCGACACAAGCGATGCTGAGAAGAGCAAAGACAATTTTTTTAAGCACTAATAAATATTTAAATACGAAAAATTTGACAATCTCTCTTTAGCTTGGGACTTATTTTTGTTATATTGTGATGATTACAATAACCTGATGATAACCTTTCAAAAATGCAACTAGGACTGCACTCTGATAGATACTTTTCTATTCTCTGAGCTGTTGTGTGTGTGTTTACCGTCATGAGTGTCATTTTCCTTGTTTTGGGTATACCGATGTTGAAAATGGTGTAGATATGTACTAAGATAACCGCAATAAAAGGTCTTGCAATTATCAAGGTCATTTTTGAAAGTCATGGTATCATCTTAATATGTTCCCGACTGGACTGAACGAGATATTTCTATCCACAACGATTTGTTGTTTCAGCAGCTTTCTTCAAATGTTATCCTGAGAGGTCAGTCCACCAAAGTGGCAGGGTATCATCACTACGAGTAGTAGTACAATCACTATTGAAACCAAGTGTTTTGTTGCTTAGGTAGGTAGAATGCATTTGTAAAGAAATTTCACTCAAAAACCCCTATCTCAATCTAAGTTGGTACCTAGTTATGAATGATTAGACTGACCGTAGGCATGAACGCGTTGGTGTAATGCAGATACATAGAGAGACTTGGGTGTGGGTTCCAGAATTAATATCCAAGCTTTATCATAATCAAGGGTCGGCCGCTCCAATCATCCAACATTTGACATCTAGTAATGTCAATATTTAAATAAAGAATACAGAAAATGTGCCATTTATCTTCTACATGTAAAAACTCACCGCCCCAAACGGCTGATTCCAGGAACAAGAAATTTTGCATTGAGGTTCCCTAGGCTTCTAAAAAATTTTTTTCGAACATTCCACGGGAACGGGAACAAAAAGGATCCGCCAAATCCGGTGGGGGGTGCTAGTTTAAATTTTAAATATAATGTTTTTTTAATTATGTACCTAGACAATAGTTTTATTTATTATTGATGGATAATTTATTACCTAAATGTGAAGCGCGTCAAACGTTGATACGACCTAAGATAAGTATAAAAGGTCGGGGTTGAGGGGAAAATATAATCGATATCGACGATATCACGAGAATAAAACCCAGTGCAAATTAAATATCATTCACTCAATCCTTAGTCGCGATGCAAACACATCTCCCTGCTTTATTAGTGCTGTTGGTCGCCGCCGCGACAAACGGCGACCATTACCATACGTTCTCATTTCCTCCAGTCAGCGTGGACACCATATGGTCAGCGCCGGAGGTACAACAAATTAAAGCGGAGGATTCTCCTACATACTGGTACAATGAAGCTAGGGCAGCCATTTTGAGTCGCTCGCAGCAGAAACGGAACACGAACATCGCCAAAAACTTGATCATGTTCTTAGGAGACGGCATGTCATTGCCAACCATTACAGCTGCCAGAACGCACAACGGGCAAAAGAATAAACACCTTGGTGAAGAAGAAAAGCTGTTTTTCGAGTCGTTTCCAACGGTCGGACTCTCTAAGGTAATTTTAGATTTTATTGTATCTCCTATTTTCGACCGACTTCAAAAAAGGAGGAGGTAATCGACGGAATCTCAATTCGACGGTATGTTTATTTGTACGTATGTTACGCGATTATTCCGCCAATATTAAACCGATTTTGATGATTCTAATTTTGTTTGGTAGATCATACTTCAGACAACTATTTATTATACTGTGCTTCACAGGTGGGTTTACTGCATTCTTAACGCGAACGAACTATAGCTACTTTCCCATGGAGCTCGTGCGTGACTTAACATTTGAATGGAAAACACTTTTTGGAAAAATTATAAACTTTTTTTATGCCTCTATAACTAATAAATATGTTCAATTGTCAATACAAATCTAAAAAATAAAAGGAACAAGACCATAGAAAATATTCTTTAGTTTTAAAGGCATGAAAAAAAACGTTTTTTTTTTATAATACTTTCGAAGAAATTATTTAATGATAAAGTATTCCCGTGCCGTGGGATAGCTCTAGTATTTCAACTAACAATTCGTCAAGCATCGCGCGGTTCCAATGCGCATTCATTGCATGCGATTCTTGGTTTGAGAGGTTTATATGAAACAGGATTCACACAACATGTTTTTTTTTTTTATTAAAAACTATTTTTTTTTTCATTCAAATGCTAAGATCCCGCAAATGCGAGATCCCGCGTTTGCGGGATTGGATTCTCTATTAATATGTATGTAAAAATAAAAATTTACTTGTCTTTATTTTAATTATTTAAAAAAAACTCAAAACAAAAGAATATTTAGAAAAATCTCAATCCCGCAAATCCCGCGGGATCCTCGGGATTGATGACCTCAATTTTGGTCGCGATTTTGATGCGGGATTGGATTCCCTAGTCGCGACATATCTGCGGAACGTACAGCCCCGAAGGTTCGGTGAACAACATACATTGACGTTTCACTTTAAAGATAAATGGATCAGCCACCCGCGTCAACCGTAATGTATGTTGTTCACCGAACCTTCGGCGCTGTACGTTCTGCAGATGTGTCGAGACACGACACGAGAACAAACAGTTTTTGCTGTAGATAGATGACTAAAGATGTTTTTAAAATCAAGGTAAAATTCACTAAAATCGAAGTAACATTTTAGATGTGTTTTGAAAGATTATTTTAATGAATGTAGTCATAATTTGATTTCAACCCAGTCTACTACCCTATTATTAACAAAGCTAAGACAATATTGCAGTAAAGATTTAAAAATGTCCGTTCCAAGAATTCCAAGGTGGGAAGCCCTCGGTGCGCGAGTCGGACTCGCACTTGGCCGTTTTTTTATACTAATAAATAATTAATTATTCTGTTGTATTTCTTACTTTGACTTTCCAAGTACCTATCGAATTTTACAAAAAATTATAATTTATTCACTATGTTTTTTATTTTATTTAATACAGTATATTCTGCTTATTTTTCATTAGCTTTTCTTCGAATCTAAATTTTTTTCAGACATACTGCGTCGACGCCCAAATTCCGGATTCATCTTGTACAGCCACCGCTTACCTCACCGGTGTTAAGACCAATTTTGGCACGGTAGGCGTTACCGGCGCTGTCCCGCGATTTAACTGTACCGCGTCAACAGACAAATCGACGCACCTGGACTCTATAGCCGCATGGGCCTTAGCTGACGGTCGTGACGCTGGTATGTTGAAAATATTCGAAGCAAAATGCGATATGCCACCCTTTCTTCCATCTCGTATGCCTCACTGATGAAGACCGTAATCATTCTTATCGAATTACACATCTATACTATACCAATGATAATAAAATTTAGATGTCTCTCTGTGATTTCAAAAGAAAAGCCAAATTTTAAGTGAAAACTGCTATCATACGATGTCTTATAAATGATTGTAAATTCAATTTTTGTCTGTCTATCTGAGAGTTTGGCTCGAATATGCTCCAAACGGCTAACAGATTTCAATGAGCATTTTAGGGATAAAAAAAGGTATGTTCCATTTCGACATAATGCAGGTTTTAGAAGATAAATAAATAATAAATATAGCCAGTAATAAATATATATATATATATTATAGTATGGACCCGGCCTTTGGCTTTAAGTGAGAGATCGTAGGTTCCGTTCCCGCCCAGGACCAACATTTGTGTGCACCATTATTGTAGGTTTCGTGTCTGGGTGTTTCAATGGATTTAATTGTATACCTTTAGTACAGCTTTAACTAGTTCCGGTTTAAATTGAATCATCGCTTGCTAATCGTCTCTCACAGTTTATTGGTTATTTTAGTTATCCACACCTCATTTATAAGAGGCCTCCCATACAAATAGTTCACACAAAGACACCCTTTAACCATACTTAAATATTTTTAAAACTATATAATTGTTCGTGCAGGTATAGTAACATCTGCGCGCGTCACCCATGCCTCGCCTTCAGCCACTTTTGCCCGCTCGGCGAACAGAGATTGGGAGAGTGATGCCGATGTACGCTCTAATGGATACGATCCCGAAATTTGCCCTGATATTGCGTATCAGCTAATTCACACAAAACCAGGGAGCCAATTTAAAGTAAGTCAATCGAGAAAACAAAAGCATGCGAGCTATCTGATCATACGTTGTCATCATTTCCGATTCCAACCTGACTTTTTTGGATTTAGTATTCGCTCCCATAATGACAGCTGATTTGATTTATTTCAAGTAAGTAATATCTACAGAGAGTGTGCTCTAATTCAATGGTTTTTAGGTAATTTTGGGTGGTGGACGAGGAGCATTATTGCCTAATACCACAACTGACGAGGAAGGTGAACCCGGCAGACGGGTTGACGGCCGCAATCTCATAAAAGAATGGGAGGATGACAAGAAATCCAAAAACACCTCATACCGCTACGTGTGGAACCGTTCAGATTTGATGAAGCTGAAGTCATCACCACCAGAATACCTGTTGGGACTTTTTGAAAGTTCACACATGCAGTATCACATGGAAGCCGACACAGAAAAAGAGCCAACGCTCGCTGAACTCACTGAGGTCGCGATCAACTCTTTGCGACGTAACAAGAAAGGGTTCTTCCTATTTGTGGAAGGCGGGCGCATCGATCATGCTCACCATGATAACTTTGCGGCGCTCTCATTGGACGAAACGATTGAAATGGACAAAGCGGTGAAGCGCGCAATTGAGCTGCTCGGAGACGAGGATACTCTCGTCGTGGTGACAGCCGACCATGCTCACGTGATGGGCATGAGCGGGTACACCAGGCGCGGAAGAGATATTTTGGGGGCTTCTGACAACAACGGCAATGACGGCGTGCCGTACCAGACACTCTCGTACATCAACGGGCCCGGAGCCCGCAAGATAGTCAACAACCGTCGTGTTGATGTTACGAAAGAGGACAATTATGGTTAGTAAATGGCGCTTTTGCTAAATTACATACATACATACATAATCTCACGCCTATTTCCCATTGGGGTAGGCAGAGACAACAGACCGCCACTTGCTACGAACCTGGCAGATCTCTCGTGCTTCCTCCACATCCATCAAACGACTCATGCATGCTCGTCGGTTTCGGGTACTCTTTATCCGGCCTCTCTTCAATACATCGCTGATCTGGTCGATATAGGTACGCCTAGGTCGTCCTCTACCGACTCGTCCATTCACAACACCCTTGTATATTTCTCTCATTAGTCGACTTTCATTCATCCGCTCAATGTGACCAAACCACCTCAGCATTCCTCTTGCAATACTAGTCAATATCTTTCAAGCCGCAACGCTCTCGGATCACACTATTCTTCACTCTATCTATCAATCTTACTCCACTAATGCTTCTTAATGAACGCATTTCGACTGCATTTATTCTACTTTCATGCTTCTTCTGCCATACCCAACACTCACTGCCATACATTAACGTAGGTTGCACTACACACCATCATGTCACATTCGCTCTTCATAAAGGAGTGCAAATCTCCGTTAATCATGTTCCCTGCATTCACCCTCCTTTCAATATCACTGTCACACTTTCCGTCTCTTGTAAACTTACTTCCCAAAAAACAAACTCTGACACTTGTTCTACTTTCTCGCCTTCAATCATAATATCACATGCAGACATGTCCCTATCTTTCTCCAGAACCATTACCTCGTCTTGCTTATATTCACTTTCATGCCTTTCTTCTTAAATGCCTCATTCACGAGAGTTACAGTGTCCTGCGACTTACACGCCGATGCTTCAAGTATTACTTGATCATCGGCGTATAACAAGCATTTGACACGCCGCACCTCTCCCATTCGTACTCCACAATCTCGCTCTTTCAAATCTGTCAAACAGCTATCCATGAAAAGGTTGAAAAGCCATGGCGATGCTACACAACCCTGTCTAACACCCACAGAGATGTCAAACCAGTCCGTGTAGGCGCCATTAATTCTGACACAGGCTTTTGCTAAATTGTACCCATAAAATCTGACTGACTGACAGACAACGCAAATGCTAAACCGTTGGACCTACAAATCTGAATATATGATGTAGGTAGACAACTGCTAAGAAACAATCATAAGTCGAAAGCGATATAAAGGAAACAAAAATGCTATTTGTTGTCTGCAAATTACTCTGTTAAGTGGCCACTAGCTTAACACCATCTCCCAATCCGCAGTGGGCTCGCGTGGGAGATTATAGCCCATACTTTCTCATTTGTAAGGAAAGAACCTTAGCTCAGCAGTGGGCTGTTACGGGTTGATATGATGATGATGATGATGACGATGAAATGAGACACCCCATTTTCTCTTAAAATATAATATGAATATATTTTCTTACTTTTGCAATTAGAATTTAGCATGCATTTTTCAAAATTTCCCGTCAAAATTTTTAGTATCTACCGACGACCGACATAGAGAGAGTGGCCCTTTAAGTTTTCTTTTTGGTACCCTTCAAAAACTAAGTTGTTTATGACCAGGTAAACCGGAGTGGCGCAGTCACACCGAGGTGCCGCTACAAGTGGAGACGCACGGCGGGGAGGACGTGGCCGTGCTGGCCAACGGACCCTACAACCACATGTTCGCGGGGGTCTACGAGCAGAGCCAGATCCCGCACCTGATGGCATACGCCGCGTGCATCGGGCCAGGCCTCCACGCATGCCCCGACACAAGCGTTACAGAGAAGAGCAAAAACTAAAACTTTTTAAATCTGTATATTATTATATGTATAAAACAAAGTCGGGTTAGTTACACTATTTATAACTCAAGAACGGATTTGGCATACTGGTAGTTTATAACCTGGATTAACACATAGGGTACTTTTATCCAGGAACACGGACGGATTCGCGGGCAAAATCTAGTTACTAATAAATATTTAAATTCGACCAATTTTATGTGCCCATTTTTTTATTTACATCTAACATCATTCCAATCCGTTTACCAACAGTCTTCATCACCGATAGTCTACAGTTACACCGAAAATCTTTATTATTTTTAGATGAAAATTACTTTGATATCGAATATTTGAAGAAACTATTGGCTGAGTGCGCGATGACAGCGCCAACTAGTGGTAACAATTAGGGCGGACTTTGAAATGTTAAATGGCTGGCTGTCATTACGAAAAGTAAGTAAACACAAAAATAGTTTCAGTGAAACAACGTTATTTACTGTACGGAATCGTACATTTATGTGTGGTTTAGCTGACGCGGCGAATTACACGTAGTTACATAAAATATCAGTCTTGACCAAAAAACGGACGGTAGCGCACAGGCGGACGGACAAGGCTCAAATCTTACGTAACTTGAACGGGGTAAATAAACGATTAACTAAGTGCAGTGATTCTGATTGAACTTCTACCTTCTAACTAACGAGCTGCAAAGCAAGGAGTGGCTCAAACATTTACTTAGGTCCTGTTGGATATTGTAAGTCTATAGCGTCGATAATAATGATGACCTTTTTTATTTCCCGTCAAAAATGCCACAATCAGTAAATTTCAGGCAGTATACCTACACGGACTTTCTCATGGCTTCACGGGAAATAAGTAATGAAATTGTCAAAATTTATCGACTAGAGCGTTTCATGTATTTTGTAGACATTGTATTTATAGCAGTACTGTCGATAATAATGCAGACTGTTGTGTATTTTCAGTTCAACATGGCCAAATTGATTACAAAAACTGGATTTCGGACAATAACGCACAATAAAGTTTTTCAGCCACTAACTACCACAAAAGGCAAACAGTTAGTTTTGGCTCAACATGTGCAAGATGTAAAAGAAATCAAATGTGAACATCAAATGAGCCACATCATTGAAGCTAGTGTAGTCAGACAAACTTCAGTGACATGCCATACAAAAGATCATTGAAGTCGTTGATCTTGTTTTCAACTTGCTCTTGGAAATTTATAGAATTTCCGATCCCTATTTTTGCCATTATTCTTGCAGTTGATTACGCAGCAGGTTTCGTTACCCATGTTCAAGTATTTATTTTCACTAAGAATGCACGAATACATGAGTTTCTTTAGTAAAAAGTGACAGTTTATCCGCCCATAGTTCCTTTTTTAGCCACCATGGGCGCTGCGATGGATTCGTGGTTCCCCCACCACCTACTTCGCACCCAGCCAATAGATGATAAGCAGGACATATTTTTATATAACTATCTGTAATATGGGAGGCGGTCAATATCTATAAAGAAATTACCACTGCACGCACAGGCTCGAAAGTAAAACATACCACCAGAACACAAGACTACACAGCGCCGTTTTATTGCCCAGGCCCTTATTCATTCTTAACAGGATTAAAAATGGGTTTTGAGATATCTGGATGCGTTTTTATAGTAATAAATAAATAGTAATCTCTTAGTAAGGAGTGATGGAGGTGGAAACCTCCTCCATCGTGAAAAGGGAAGATCTTCCGCCAAGCGAGGAGATCATGCAGTTCAACGTTTGGTGCTAGATAGTTATATTTACAAATACTCTTGTCAGGACTTCGTTAGCGCCGTTTAGACCTTGTGACGTCACCATCTTCTATATCGCTTGTTGTTCAAAGTAGGGTTGATTTATGTCGCTAACGAGCAAACTGGCTTCACATCATCGACTTTACCGCGCTGTGTCCTTAGATCAAATAGATTTAAATATAATAGGGCATCGAGGGGGCATTGGGAATATTTTCATACAAAACTTTGAAGCCTAAGCGTCATGTCCTTGTCATTTCAGTTAGTATGAACGCGAGCTGTCATTCGGTCGAAATTGTACTAGACTTATTCCACTTGGAATAACTTTTGACTTCAAATTTTTCTCGCTTTGTCCCCTCTATGCCTTATTATATTTTAATCTCTTTGCCTTAGATATACCAACTGACCTGACCACGGTACTCCGGCTGCATCAGAACCCTGGCCCAGTGGTGCGCTTGGTGCTTCAGTCCGGCCCGACTGCATTCTATCACCGTCGACGTCAGAATGGAAACTTGATCTGGATACAAACAAAACTTTTACGGTTTTAAGAAATTTTGCACTCAGCTGTGATTGGTTCTGGTGGTAATATCACATCATGTTGAACCTATAACAGTCGACTAGCAGCATTAATATGAGAAAAACTGCTATCCCACTTACGCTGCTGTGTAGGGAAGAACGAAACGTCCTCGGCGGTTCGAAGAAGAAGCCTGGCAGCTAGATCATGCCGGCCACGTTTGACATGGGTTCGGACCTGAAACATGTCATCGTGGTATATTAGCGACCTTCATTTGCCACACCCAAGCCCTTCAGTCCTGGGCCTCATATGTCAAAGCCCTAATCTTTTAGCTCCCATCTGTCTGCTCTCATCTACCACCTCAACGGTCAGTCATTTATTTGAGCCTAGTCTGAACCGGATCTTTCACAAGCATTCTCTCTTAAGGCCCTCATCGTAGGGGCCTTCATTTGTCAGGGGCTCTGAAGAATTTTATCCGTTTTTTTTTATGAATACTGTCCGACAACCTCGTAGAAGCAGAGAGAGAGCAGAGAAGTCACACAATTAGAAGCTTGTGCCTCTAAATACAAAGAACCATGGAACCGATTATGTTGAAAGGTATCTACAATTAATTCTACAATTAATAGGGTATTTGTCTAGTCAAATGAGTAACTTTTAATGATCTGTCAAATGCAAAATTAACTAATTAAAATTTAGTGAGTACTGAACTGTGACGTCAATACACATAGTAACTCAATGGCATCACTTTTTTGATTGTTACTTTATTTTTAAATTTGCTATAATCGTAAAATAAAAATGGAAATGCTTTTCTAGGAATGTTTTTAACGAATAATGAATCACAATGTAATCTTGACACAGTCAAAAAGAATTTATTCGTACAAAAGATACACACTCATCACAAAATATCATCACATCACTTATCAATAGAGCAAATAATAAATACCCTATAGTCGAAGGTAGGAGACTAACCAGTATGTAGGAGTGTAGCGTGGCGGCAGCCCGGCGCATGTCTCGTGGCACGGGCATCCTGCGCGCGCGCAGCGACACGCACATGGAGCGGACCACGTCGCGGGCTTCACGGTACCGCCCCGCGCGACACTCCGCCCCCGCTATTATCACCTGCCCCCACATTATTTACGTCATAAAAAAATCAAAAAATCCCATAAAAGGCGTGGGGTATTCCATTTCTGGATATACCCACTTTTCAAGATATATTCTTTGGACCCCTAAACGTGATAGGTGGTGAGCCCATCGCCGGACCGGGTCTGTTTACACATGTCTCACGTCATAAGTCTATATATAGTCTATTTCACGTAGAATGGGTTCGGCGACAGTTCACATTTTTACTAATACTACTGTTGACAATTTTTTTTTCTATTTTTAAAATGATAAAATAATAAAATATTAATAGTTTTACAATCAAATATTTTTATTAATCCAAAATTAGTAAGCGTAAAAAGGAAAAATGTGAACTGTCACCGAACCCATGCTACGGGAAATAGACTATACATAATGAATTATTTCACTTCGATTGTTTGGATAACTTGTTTCCGATCTGATTTCGGAGACGTACAATTTTATTGTATTATTATTTTCACATAGTGTTTTTCCCGTATCCGTGGAAATGAGTTTAGAACCAGTTTTTAGAATGAGTGTTTTTTTTAATGAATGGAATTTTAGTAAATAAAATAAAAAAAAATAAAAAATCTCGTGCCTTTTATCCCCGAGGGGGTAGGGTAGGCAGAGGTATTCCATTTGTGGATTTAACCCCTTTTCACGATATATTCTTTGGACCCCAAAACGTGATATGTGGTGAGCCCATCGCCGGACACACATGTGTACATATGTCTTAGAATTAATTGGGAAGTTTAGTAGTAGAGAATTAAGTGTTAAAGTCTATCACACAAAGTGCACTAAATCTTGCTCCACATGGGGAAAGCCCTTTATTTTACATGCGATTAAACTTACCGCCGTTTTAGCCGCTTCTGCGAACTGTCTCTTAGCCATGTACAATCTAAATAGGTGCCGCGGTTCTCGCGGTGTACCATCTACTTCACCTAGCAAGAATTCTATTAACCTGAAAAACGATAAAGATATTTTGATATCTCATTTCGTATATTCTTTGAAATCTGTCGAAATAGATTTGCGATCTCTTTTTACTTTAAATAAAAAAAAAGTATATAAAAAAATAGCAAAATCAGACTAACCTCCGAGTTAATCTCTCGTCGTCACTGGCTGCTGCAGCGTCAATGGCAATACTGATCCCTTCATTCTCTTCCTCCTCCGACCCTCCGGTCTTCAGCAGATGCGATATGGCCTTGCTATACTCGCCCGCGTGAAAGTAAAACTTCCCCGCCAACAAATGATTCTTCTCCCCTTCAAAATGCAATGCCAGACTTTTGAAATCCTCGGGCCTAGCTTGAGAAGTCTGTATCAAAATTTCTCCATACAAATGTAACTTGCCATTTTTCCTGGCTAGTTGAAAAGCCTCATCGTAACACAGAGACATGACCAAAAATTTTATTGCTGAAGTTGGGTCGTCGCTATTTTGGAAGTAATTGGCCACCATTTTGGCTCCTTGCACAGACTTCGTTTCTTGCACCAAGTTCACTGCCTCGTCGATATCATCCAGTTTGTCCAGGTTCAAACGTATGGCAGACTCGTAATCTTGGGCTTTCAGGTATGATTTTAGGGCGTCAGTATATCTGCCTTCAGCTTCTTTCGCTTTGGCGTACTGTAGGTGAATACTCGGTGAGTTTATCTTCGGTAGTAACGCTTCGACTTTCAGCCAAGATTTGAGCTTGATGTATAAGGATGCCGCTTTCTCGGTGTTGCCAGCATGGTCGTACAACGCTGCTGCGTGACTATACTGCTTTTCGTCTTCTAGAAGTTGGGCGCAATCTTTCAGAAGCATGGTATCTTGGGAATGCTTGAGGGCCATAGTGACCCCCCTCATAATGTCCCCACAACGAATGGACATACGCGCAATGCCAGCTTCGCATTTATTGTTATGCTCCTTTACTTTTATGTCATCCGGGTCAAGGGAATCCGCAATGAGACTCTTTTCGTAGCTTGTAAGTGCTTCGTGATAATCGGCGCTGTCGAGAAAATAGGATATTTAATAAAGGTATTATTTTGATAAAGTAAAAGTACATTGTAGTTTTTTAAATCCGTCTGAATGTGTTTCAGTATTTTATATACACATAATGCATTTACAAAAATCTGTGAAGACCCCAACTCAACCGTCTCTTTTTTTTTGTAACTCTTAAAAAATGCAGCTAGCAGCAGCGTCGACAGTTCCCTTTGACGTCATTCCCAGTTATGGGCAAAATATCGCCGATTTGTTTATTGCCCACTAGCGACCCACCCCGGCTTCGCACGGATGCAATGCTGACACTAAAACATTCCTCTTGAAAATCACTCTATCTATTAAAAGCAACTTGCTACTTTGTTTTATACTTTGCAGTGATTAGGCTGCATTTCCACTGGGGGGGGGGGGGGGGGAGCTGGGCGGTACTGAGCGGGATTTAAGCGGCTTTAGCAGCGTGTGAAATTTATGTACCCTCCCCTACAACATATCCAAAAATCTTCCTCCTCGGTTCATAAGCATTCCTCGCCCTTTTTTGTGTATATAATAACTGGACTAAATAGACAACTTGCGTCTACAATTAAATGTCTGATATGCGCGACTCAAGTCCCCAACATTATAATCGGAGATTTGCTTAATGTACGAAGTAAGTAATTCCGGCAGTTAGGTGACAACTAGTCTAACACCATCTTCCAATCCGCGTGGGAGATTATAGCCCATACTTCCTCACTTGTGAGGAAAGACCCTTAGCTCAGCAATGAGCTGTTAGGGGTTGAAGATGATGATGAATGTACGAAGTTAGTGAACAACTCACGTGAGCTCAAGATGTTGGGCCCTGTGCAGTGTGATGGCGGGCGCTTTGCTCGGGCACGAAGCTGCAGCGATTTCAGCCGCTCGTGCCCAATCTCCTCTAGCTGCGTGTAGCTCTAGGGCGTAAAGAGCCCCGTTTGGGTCACTTTCGAGCCACCTGGCCGCCGCGTCGCCCTTGCCGAGACATGCGCATAGCATGCCGCTGGTTAAAATAATTTCTATTCAAATAAGTTTTTCTGTGACGGAATTAATATGGTAGGTAAAGGTATCGAAAATTGTGAGAAACCTCATTCAAGGAAGACGTTCAATATTCAGTACATTTTCCATAATAATTTTTCGTTTACCCATTATTGAATTAATTAAATTAATAATGTGCGACTCTTTTATCCTACATAGGTACCCAGAAAGAAAGTTACATTTTCATCTGCCTCAACAAAACATGGCTTATGTAGTATTGAGTAGTATACAGAATTTTCATAATCGAGCTAGCTCAGCACGAGTACAGGGTCACCTTTTTAGGGTTATAAAAAAGTAAATAAAATCAATCGAGTTAGAGCTAAACTGCATAAGTGATTACTTACCACAATATAGACAGATCTTCAATGTTAGATGCATCTTCTAAAGCCCAAACCATTGCCACATCACTCAGTCGGGTGTAAACTCGAATGGCTGAAAAGTAATTTATTTTAAAACGTAATATTATGGCTATGTTGAGTTACTTTTCAGCGATATATGCTACTATGACTACTACAATATTATAAGTCCGAAATATATGTTTATTACGTTTTATTGGTCAAACCAATGAACCCTTCTCAATGTTTGGCAAAGATCGGTTCCATCTTGAGGGACGACATATCCTAATATTCACTATTTCAATCTCAACGAAATTTTAAATACAATTGCTAGGCATGTGCTGTTTTTATACTTATTTTTTAATAACTTTTGCCCACGGCTTTGGTCGCTTTCCGGGATAAAAAAAACCTATGTATACTTTAAAATTTTATCAAAATCCGTTAAGTAGTTTTTAAGTAACAAAGAGCCACCCATCCTCTAAAATTTTCGCTTTAATAATATTAGTAGATAAGATTATAAAGAGGTAAAGTTGTTGGTAGGAGATAGAATTATAAAGTATTAAGGGCCTAGTGATCTGTCACACAGGTTTATCCCTAGTACGGACACCAGGCTCTCACATTCTTAATTTAACATGTTTGAAATGTATATACAAATTGTACACTCGTTTTTAAGGAAGATTGTGAGAGCAAATAAAAAATATTATTATTATTTATTATTATTATTTCCACTTTTTTTTAAAAAAGTGGAATACTCAAAAACTGCTGGAACGATTTTAAAAATTCGTTCATCAATGGAAAGCTTAGTTTTGCGGGAGTAACATGAGAAACGGGACTTACGAGGGTGAAAAAATGAGCGAGACCGACTCGCACTGGGCCGATTTTTTAAATCATTGTGTCACTTATTGCATATTTTTATTGGTGTACAATAAAGAGTTATTACTTATTGACTTAATAATAATGAACTCACCGAATTCCACATTGAGATCAGCTATAGCCGCCTCGCCCATTTTCCTCCACATCTCGTTCTCGTCCACTGCGTCGCAGAACAGCCAAGCTTCGCTGAACCTTCGCAGGAGGAGTAGCTTTTCTATGTGGCGACGTTGGTTAGCTATCCGCTTTTCAGTGTCAGCGTCAGCTAGCCCGCTGGTGCTGTGAGACTCTAGCGATACTTTTACTACGCTGGAAGGAATAAGAGATTCATTGTGACGGGCCTGTTGGCTCAGTTGATAGTGACACTGCCATCTGAGTCAGAGGTCGCGGGTTCGATCCCCGCTCGGGCCCAACTTTTGTGTGCATGGTGATGTCTCTTGGCTTAGTGTCTGGGTGTTTAATATTTATTTAAGCATGTAATCCGTTATTTAGAACCAATAGTACAGACTGCGTAATTTGAATTGTGTCCCAGAATTAAATTTATTATTATTATTTTCCAATTAAATCCAATTAATTTTCCAAGCCACATTATCAGGGAGGAGCATATGCTATATTTTATCCCCGTATTTCGCAGGAACGGGAACTACGCGGGTGAAACCGCGGGGCGATGCTAGTTTTAATCAAGCACTGTGCGGTTACAATGCACGACAGAACAATTAAAAATCCATTGTGTCTCATTTTCTTGGTTGAATAGGCTTATAAGCCCAGCACACTCACCTCCCCCCACTAGCGTAGCAGTACACTTCGCCAGAAAACAGTATGAGCGGTATCTGATTGGGCAGTATACTGGTGGCAGCCACGAAGTCCACGTGGGACCCGTTGATGGAGTTGGCGGCATAGTAGTACGTCTCGATGGCCTCGTCCGTGAATATTATGAACACGTTGCGGTCAGACAGGCATATGTCCCACAGCACGCCTCTAGGATATTTAAAAAAATATTCAAACCAACAACTGATTGACGATTATAATAGGGTTGTTAGCGTACCTATCAATTTTATTAGTCCTATGAGATTATATTTGGGTAGGTATGTGTTTTTAATTCAAGTAATAATCTGTGAGTATTATAAAATTGAAACTGACCAATGTCTGACATAGGAGGTATTTAAGAAAACCGAATACGAAAGACCTCTATAACCTTTGTAAAACCAAAATTAATGTTTTACAACTTTTGTTTGTGTATGTGCGTTTGGACGTGCATCACGCAAAAACTATTTTGAACTACCTCTTTCCGACATAAATAACTAGTTGGCCCAGTAAAAGTTAGTTATAATTATCAGAAACCGCTGTGCCTCCTTACTTACTCGCATTCGCGGCAGCCCTAACTGTATACTGGCGGTACTGGGTAGCAGATGGGACTCTCCCCTGCTAACGAGATGGATGGACCTCCATAAAAGGTCCCCAGAATTTTAATTAATAGTGTTTAATTACCTACTAACATTAGCTCATAAGTTATATTTTTGTATTACTAACACTATGGATGTTTATCCGAAATAAATGATTATTATTATTATTATACTGCGATATTTATGGAGGTAGGCGGATGAAAAATATTTTACGACTTGTTCTCATACCTATGAAATAAAAAAAATAGGTTTTTTGTAAGGTCGGTTTACGGACGTTATTTTTGATAATGTCATGAGAAAACCGACCGATAAGATCCGAGCCGATTGTGCCTCTCTCTCGCTCTCGGCTCAGTCGGAACGTGATAATGAGTCATCCATTTTCGTGAGTGCAACCGGCCTTCAGCGATTTACAAGACGTTATCACGGTAGAACCGTTTCGGAGGAGTGCAACCACAAACTCCGAGACACGAGTTTTCTATACATTAAACTTCCTTCCCCCCCCCCCTCATATCCCCTCGCCCCCCTCACCTGACGTGCGCCTGGCTCTCCCGCTGCACTGCGCATGCGTCGTCCGCGGCGGGCGCGTGCACGTGCGCGCGTCGCCTCGCGTCCAGCACGCATGCGCGCGCGCCGCACAGGTCGCAGCTCAGCGACAGCCCGCCACTCGCCAGCCGGTGGCGGGCCGCGCTGCGCCACTCCTCCACACCGAAGTATTCTATGTGACCTTGCTGGACAGGGACAAGTACACGTCTACATCTGCACTAATGTCATAGAATATAATCAGTGATCGGAATAGGCAGAGTATATTTACCTAAACTTCGAGGAATAGAGACATAAAATGGCGACTTCCTTGCGACAACATTTTTTTTGAGCGAAATTATATAAAGAGAAAACATTTGTATTTTTGGATGTTTGTAAAGAATAACCTTGAAAAAAATGGACCAATTTACCAATGAAAAGCTCACTTTTCTGAGAGCATGGGCTATATTCCCACGGGAACGAGACTTACGCGGGTGAAACTAGTCTCAAATTAACCCCCAGTTTTCAAAAGGCAAATTAAATTTAAATTTGTTTTCTAATTTTAGTTCAGATATTATAATAATAATTTAGGTAAAGGTCGTATGTCCTGATTGGTTGATTAAAATCATAAAGCTTTTCAACAACCAATTAGTCAAAAAAAATGCCTTTTTGACCAACCCTCGGTCACAGTATAATGAATAGTACTAGCGTACAGTATGGCCACTCCCTGCCTCCCGCTAAAAGTGCCGCCACCCCGCGCTTGGTAACCTCACAGTCACCGGCTAGGACGAGACGACGACAAGGTGCGCAGAGCTTGAGTGTGTGAGAGAGAGAGCGTTCTCACACAAGCATGGTACGCATTCACCTACACGAGCTTTTGTTTTTTTTTTGATACATTTTATCGCTAGTGTCCAACCTGTGCCTCGGTGTTGGTCTATAAAAAAATATATTTACAAGTTCTCTTGAACTTCTCTCTATATTCAAATGGCAATTTAAAAGGCCAACTCACATCGGTGATGAATATGAAAAAGTCGCTAGTGAGGAAGATGTCAACTATGTTCGCGCCTTGCATGTGCGGCTCGGGGAACAGCATGGCGTCCTTTTCGGGCGACGACGGGTCTGGCGCTTCTATCTGTGGTGGGACATATTATTAGTATATCATGATGGTCTTACCAACATATTATTATGTTTCAATTTATTATTATTACTCTTCTATACACTCTCCCTTTTTTTGCGAAGGAATCGAAAAAGATATTCCATTCTTGGAAATACCCACTTTTGACCATCGTTTTTTAGAAAGCCTAAAAGTGACAGGTTGTATAAAAGGTCGTGTAATTAATAAATAGAAATCGTAAGTTTTGAAACTCATTGGTCCATGTCCTCATCGAAATTCGAACCTGAGCCTCATACGTGATAAGCAGGCTCACTTTTAACAAAGCTCTTAGTCTTTTTTACCCTATCCGAAATTTTAAATGTGGAAGAAGTTTGGAGTAAGTATAAAGGGTTGTTACTACTGAAACGACAGTTGTTAGAATTCTAAGACTTGTCGGGTGGCAGCCCTATCCACATGGATGGACTCTGTAAGAGCCGAAATATAAATTCATCAAGTTATTATTTACATTTCCGACTAAAGAACTCGTATCCATGGTCATGAATTTATACAAAATATATGGCCACGCCCTTTTATCGGTGGAGATGGGCTGCCGTTTGCATTTAGCCAATCTTCATGGACAAGTTCAAAGTGCCTTATTATTAGACGATTGACTTTTCTAAGTGTAATTAGCAATTCTAATAATAATAATAATCTCACGCCTTTTATCCCCGAGGGGGTAGGCAGAGGTATTCTATTACTGACTATACCCACATTCCACGAGATATATTGGACCCCTAAACGATAGGTGGTGAGCCCATCGCCGGACCGGGTCAATTTACACATGTCTCAGAATTAATTCTGAGATGCGGGTTTCCTCACGATGTTTTCCTTCACCGTCGAACTAGTGATAGGTAAATATGTACGTAAGTTTTTGAAAAACTCATTGGTACATGCCAGGATTCGAACTAGAGCCTCACTGATTTATAATTAGCAATTACCTACGGAAATAAATACATTTTCATTTTTAATTTTATCAATCAAACCACCAACCGAGTGCAGCATGGCCCGTCCCTGGTACAAGGCCGCAGCGAACTGGCCAGCGAGCCTGATGACGTCAACGGGCGCAGGGTACTGTCGCCTCAGAGCGCTCCCCCCGCCCAAAGGGTAGAACCATGCGTGGGCGCCGCTCACACAGCACACGTGGGACCCACCCAGAGCAATCAGACTCGGCTCCGTGGGCAGCGCATACGTCGCCAGAGCAGTGGGTTCCGCTGGTGGAAAAGGATCGAGGTGATCACTTTGAGGTATTATCTATAGTCTGGTTAGGAAGAGCTTTGATAATGAAATATTACAGATCTGTCACAACTCTTAAACTCTAATAATGGTTCATTATTAAAGGAAACGCCCTGAAAGTTGGTATTTCAAAAATAATAATTGATATTAAATATTTCCAAACTGTCAGAACTATTCCAATATACACGATAACTTCCTATATAACTGACCTATAAAAATGTTTCAAAGAATAGGTGTTCAGAAACTACTGGAAACTTTTCTATAAAAAAGTGATTCCAACCGTCTCTTTGCAGTACCAATTTGATATATATATATAATCTCACGCCTTTTTTATCCCCGAGGGGGTAGGCAGAGGTATTCCATTACTGGATATACCCACATTTCACGAGATATATTGGACCCCTAAACGTGATAGGTGGTGAGCCCATCGCCGGACCGGGTCTGTTTACACATGTCTCAGAATTAATTTATAACCAATTTGATATGCGTTATAATACTAGTAACATTATATACATAAATGACTCTGTTACAACATTATTTTTAGCTAATTTCAAAAGGCTTACTATTTTCCAGAGAACAAATAACTTACAGGGCCTCTAAAAAGAGGTATTACAAAAACTGAAAATGGTAACTACTTTAAAGATTTAGCGTGGGACAAATTCAACTTACACTTGCTAACTGGCTCAGGCTCGTCCCCAACTCCGATGCACTGGTAGACCGTGACCTCAGTGAGGCTGGTCAGGGTGACAACCCTGGTCCCGTAGGCGGCATGAAGGGGCGGCAAGGCAGTCACAAACACGTTGAGGTACGCCCTGCCCGCGGTCGCGAGCAGTCTCCCGTCGGAGCTCCAGGCACACCGCTCGGCACCTCCCGGGGGCACCATCGAGCCTGATACCTCGCCGTTATTCCACAACGATATTAGTTTTAGCCTGGAAAGGTTTGATGCTATGTATTAATCTACGGAAGCTACAGAACTGTTTTTGGGTTATTTTTCAGCTGATGTAAATTCTTAAATGTATTAGTAATTTTTATAGGGATTGAGATAAATATTCGAATGTCAGAAATACTTCATCGGATCAGTTAAATATTTTCCTAAATGCGGCTTATGAGTCCAGGTTATTGAAGCTACTATAACTTCCGAATGCGTTAGTTTCAGAAAAAATATAAGTTAATCGGGATTTTAGTCACGGTTCTTCACTTTCACCTTCTTACATATTTAATACCTAATTAAAAGAGATACATGCATTTATTTCCTTATGTAACTGTCGCTCTTTTTCTGATTCTTACAAACAAATAAAGGATTCAACTTACTGTCCATCCCCGCAAGACGCTGCATGAGCTGTACAAATCGCAACATCTGTCAAATTTTCTTTGTGATTCTTCACTTGGAACAATTCCTCACCAACTTCCTTAATATGCGTGGATATAGCTATGATGAACCCTGCGCTAAATCCTATAAGGATGTAGCCGTCACCATACCACTTGTATGTTACGATGGAGCCATAGCGTTGTTGGAATGCCAACTCGATCGGGTTCTCGGGGTTAAGGAGATTGTATAGGTATAAAGTTCGTTTACCAACCACCAGACTTATCTAGAAGACAATATACTTCAATGTAGCATTTCCTTTAGTAAAGTAAGATAAAGTATATGCTCGACTTGGCGGGGGCACTGCCGTGCCCACAGATCTTGTCTGCTTTTATGTCAATCATCCTACTCACATTATTATCTATACACTTTTACACTAATATTATAAAGAAGAAAGATTTGTACTTTTGTATGTTAGTAACAAATAAACTCAAACCCTATTGGACCGATTTTAAAAATTATTTTACCAATGGAAAGCTACATTATCAGGAAGTAACATAGACTATATTTTATTCCCGTATTCCCACGGTAACGGGAACTACTAAAAATACAGGGATACAGCTTTCTATTGGTGAAAGAATTTTTAAAATCGTTCCAGTAGTTTTTGAGTTTATTTGTAATAAAGATACAAACATACAAAAATACAAATCTTTCCTCTTTATAATATATAATAACATGTCAGACAAACTCCATAGGATTATCTATTGTTATTGATCACCTGATGCTTGATCGGTTAGATCCAAGCTTACCGTATTTTCTCCTGCAACCCGTTCATCAGTTTTCATTTCAGAAAACTGCAGCTCATTTGGTATATCTCTCAGAGAAATTATCCTTAGCGTATCTCCATCTGAATTATTTATAGAGAGGCTCTTATCCTCAGACGCTAGCACAAGGACACCATCTTTGTTCCAGGCACCACAAGTGATCTTTTTTGTATGTTTCCCTATTATAGGAATTCTCCTGAAATTTAAAATAAACTATTTACATTTATCATATTATAATCTACTTTATCAGCAAGTGGTGAAGGGCCTAAAAATTCTAAATTTCAACTATTAAATTAAAGTATTCAGATAAACATCAGACTTACTTTGAAGTATGATGATTGTACAGTGCCAAATTTCCTTTCTGTGTGCCAATAGCCAGTAAGGGCTCTCCATATGCCCAAGCTAAGCATGACGGTGGTTCTCTTAGTCCCGTCTCAATGTTTACCCGCTTGTTAGCATGGCACTCCCATAGCAAGACAGTGTTGCTGTTCGGAGTGATGATAGCTAGGTAGTCACCATCATTGTCCCATTCCATGCCGGCACAGAGGCTGCAAAAGGGGTTAAATAAAAAATAATAAAAGGGCAAAATTAAACACTGAAAGTATGCACATTATTGTTTTTTTTGTCTGCTACAACATCATCCGTGAAGAATTATGAGCTATAATCTCTCACACCAGCATACTGGGGATTGGGAGATGGTGTTGTATGGCTAGTGGTCACCTAATGGTAAGAAGTTTTCAAGGCACCCAAGGGTATGGGACATGGCTAAACAATTTCTATTGTTTAATATTTAAGTGTTTCAGTACATATTTTAGCATAATATATTTTTGCGACATTTAAAAAAGTTTTATTATGGCTTATAGCATATTGTTAAGAGCTTTTTATCAGATATGATGATTCCCTTAAGTAGTTTATTTTAGCATACCCTTGCAACTTAATTCGCTCCAGTAGCTGTCCGGTACGGTCGTGTATGGCGACCGTTGCATCTGTTCCAGTTGTAGCCAGCAGTGAGTGCGACTCTCCTTTCTGCCATAGGAAATATAGCTCGCCCAGACCATGAGGTTGCTCAATAGTATATAACAACTAAAAAAAGAAAAAAAATCATATGTGGTACATATGTACCTACTTATATAGGTAGTTTGTTGGAAAGATATAAAAAGGACTGAACTATGACAAAACTTTCAGGATTAAATAGTAAGTATATGCGTGGGAGATTCTAGTGGAGACAAAAACACCTAAGAATCAGAATTAGAATAATTTATTTGCAAACAACAACTAACAAACTAGAAGAATTACATTCTCTTTGACTAGAAGAGGTGTTCGATGTAAGGTAGTAAGATATGTTAAAAACTTATGGAACTTACTTTTGGCGTCGTCATTATAAGTTTTTGAAATTCCTCAAAAGCAAAAGTAACTCATTTCTTACTCCAACTACATACAGGTAAAGAAAAGGTACGCTTACTGGTAACTAGAAATTTTAAAAATAATTGAAACTTTGTTTGGATTTGTTGCTAGGCAACACAACATATAATAGGGATGTCATTGGGATGATGTGATGTGCAACGACTTGCGAAGGTTGCAAAATTCATAAAAATGCACCTTTATAATCCGACAACTCTCTAATCAAATCATCATAAAATTACAACCCAGATTACAACTGATTTTAATTTTTACTAGTAGCGCAAAGCAGTGGCTACAAATGGGATTTTTTTTTTTTGAAATTGTTTATTGGCCTTTGGATTCTAGTCCTTACAGCCTAATATTACAGAGTTGAAATACTTATATCTAATTTACAATGTTCCTACGGTATTTACAATGTATTTATAAATAAACTTAAAATATAACGGGTTTCTTAATAGTTCCTGTAAATCGGTAGCCACTTCAGTACAAATATTTTGGAGTTCCGACACTAACAATAAACGTTGGAAATTAAACTTTTGACATTTCATAAACAGATGTTCGAGGTCAGCGACTTCATTACATTGTTCACAGTTTGGGTCCGATAGGATTTTCAATCTTGAAAGGTGAGCTTGAGTTCGACAGTGGCCAAATCTTAAACGGTTAATTGTAGTGATAAAGTTTCTACTATCAGCATCTCTGTGTTTGTTGTACCAAGGTCTTTGCGGCGGGGAATTCTGAATTTTAGCATACCACTTTCCTTTTTCTTGGCTAATAATCTTCCAATAATCATGCCATAGCTTTTTTAACTTTTCAGTTAACATCTGATTGAAATCCGTGAAAGGAACTTGCAATATTGAAGAGTGGTCCTCAGAACACACTCCACGGGCTGCCTCGTCTACTACTTCATTCCCAGAGATGCTACAATGAGATGGAACCCATTTAAAAGTAATACATTTGCCTCTTTGGTCTAGTTCTAATAGTATTTGTTTTACATCATACACAATAAAATTCAAGCTATATCTAAATGGACTACTATTCAAAGACAATAAAGCACTCTTACTATCAGAAACAATTAAAATTTCAGAACTTTTTACATTATTATATACATACACTAATGCCCTGTAAATAGCATAACATTCTGCAGTGAAAATGCTGCTCTGGCTGTCTAATTTAAAACATTGTGTTTGTTTAATTTGAGGATCATAAAAAGCTGATGTTACACTAGTTGATGTCTTAGAGCCATCTGTATATATAGTATAAATATTTGGTAGATTCGACAAATAATCCAGAAATTCAGATTGATTGCTCAATTTTTTAAAATCAGTAGAAACATCAAAAGATAAGCACTTATAATTAACTTTATATAATGGCAAAGGATTAGATAAATGTACATTTTTACATAAGTTTTTAACATTAAGGGATACCTTTAACATTTCTGGCAAATGTCCAGAGACAAGTTCATCAACTGTGATCGCTAAATTATTTGTAAATATTTCTGGGAGATCTTGATTAGGTAAGATCCTGTCTAAAACAAATCGGTTGTTAGTAGCAAATAGCTTAAGCTTAATCTTCTTAATTTTAAAGGTATTATGCCTGATTCCGATTCCATCACATTAATTGGAGTGGAACACATGGCACCAGTAATAATTCGTAATCCTTTGTTTTGATAGACATCTAATTTTCTGAGTAAACTAACATTTGCATTCATGTAAGCTAAGGAGCTATAATCAAAATGACTTCTTATAATGCTCTTGTATAACATAGACAGAATCTTTGGATCAGATCCCCAATGAACACCAGCCAGAGAACGTAAAACATTTAAACCTTTACTAGCATTTTTTATAATGTAATTAATGTGAGTCTCAAATGATAATTTCTTATCTAAATAAATACCAAGAAATTTCTTTTCATGTAAAAAGTTCAATATATTAGACTCATATGAAACTGAAGGAACAGAATCAAAAACTACTTGTTTTTTACAAAATAGCATTGCTCCACTTTTAGTAACACTAATACTTAAGTTCAAACTATTATAAAAATTACTAATTTGAGATAAACCATTGTTTAAACTTTTAATAGCCTTATTTAAATCTTTATTTACACTATATACAACAATATCATCAGCAAATAACAGGCATTTCACAGAAGGATCTGTCAAATATCTGTTAATTTGCGAAGTGTATAATCCATACAGTAATGGAGAAATTGTAGAACCCTGCATAGTTCCTTTATAAACATGTCTAGGTCCATGTAACACATTATTATATTTTACATACATTAATCTGTCATATAAAAATTTGAAAATCCATTTACAGATTTTACCAGGCACACCAACATCACTGAGAATCTGAGTGAGAATAGATGGATTGACATTATCAAATGCACCGCTCACATCAAGAAATGCACATGCTGTATAAGAATGGCTATGGAAAGAATTTTTAATATCTGTAATCAGGGACATTTAATTTTCGGCTGCACTTTTACCTCTTCGAAAACCGAACTGTTGTTCAGGTAAGATGTTATGTTTTTCACAAAAATATTCCAATCTGAACTTGAGCATAGATTCAAATAATTTACCTACACAAGATGACAGTGATATTGGTCTGTAGGAGTCACAGTCATTTTCTGGTTTGTCTGGTTTTAGTATAGGAATAACACACTGTGTTTTCCATGAATCAGGGATAGAGTCTGATGCCCATAACAAGTTATAAATCTTTAAAAGAGTATTTTGAGCATTGGGATGAAGACAACGAGTTAATTTATATGAAATATCATCCAGACCTGGTGTAGTGTCCTTTCTAGATTTTAAAGCTACATTAAATTCATACATAGTGAATGGTTCAGTGAGATAGCAACCTTCAATGTTTCCAGCTGAATCAAAAAAATGTTTTAATCTTGTTGTGTCTACGTCTTTTTCAGGTGGTGATGTTGGAGCAAATTTATCAAAAAAGGAAGGAATCCATTCATCATTTTTAGGTGGTTTCCTGCAAGTTACACGTTTAAATCTACGAATGTAATTCCAGATCATGCTAACAGGTGTGTATCTATTAAATGCTTCACACAACACTCTCCAAGCATTCTTCTTTTTCTGACTAATCAGTTTCTTTTTCACTGCATCAACTCTTTTATACTGTATATAATTGTCTATTGTGGGATAAAATCTGTAGGTCCTTAAAGCTAATCGGCTATTGCTTACAGCAGTGGCACATTCATTGTCCCACCAAGGAACTGGTTTTTTAATTTTACATATCGCTTTATTTACTTTTTTTGGAATACATTCTAGTTTAATATTATTCAGAATATCACAGAAGCTATTATATATATCAATTGGATCTTGTAAGTTCAGATTTAAATTATCAAATGCTTTTTCACTTTCAGAGAGATACTTGGACCAATCTGCCTGACTATAGATAAAACGCTCAGAGGGAGCACCTATCTCATATTTTTCAACGGATGTTTGTATATCTATTATTGTGGGAAAGTGATAACTACCCATTGGATCATCAAATACTTTCCAGTTACATAAAGGAGCTAAATTAGGACTAACACAAGATATGTCTATTGCAGAAGGATTATGATGAATGGTACCTACAGTTGTAGGAGAACCAGTGTTTAGAATGCAAAGATTGCACTCATCTAATAAGTTATAAATATCGTTACCTCTAGAATTAGAAGACATGCAGCCAAACGCAACATGATGACCATTCAAATCACCTGAGAGCATGAGTGGTTTCGGCAAGTCATCAATAATCTGTTTTAGTCTTCTACATTTGAAACGACCACCTCTTGGAGGACTATATGCACACAACAAAGACAAATCACCTATATCAGTTTTTAGAATAATAGCAGTTGTTTGTAGAAAATCATAATAAGGGGTTTGAACTACTTTATATTTAAATGTATTTTTAATTAAAATCGCAACGCCGCCATGACCATCAGGTCCATTTTGAAGTATTATATTGAAACCAGGTACATTAAAGTTACTTTTCTCTCTCAACCATGTTTCGTTTAACATACAAATATCAATGTTATTTTCAGATAGAAATTGTATCAATAAGGGCTTTTTGTTGTTTACACTTTGAATATTAAATTGGGCTATTGTTAAATAAGATTTTGTAATGTAAGAATTATTACCAGAAATATTATCCATTAATTTACAGTAAATTTTTTAAGAGAACATCTTTTATACTATTTAATGTAACTGGTTCATTAGTGGGAGAGTTAGCTAGCGATACCAAAGATTTAACTATTGCATTCAAAATTATTTCATTGTTTACAATTTGTTCCATTTCATGTTTTTTATTTGAGGTAGTATCTTTTTGTGCGATTTTTTCTGAGGTCTTTGAAACATTTACAACATTAGCAGTCTTTTTTTGTTTTAATTGAGGAAAGTTGTGGTCGTCTACTTTAGCAACAACTGAGGCAAATGTACGAGATTGGTTTGAAATTAAATTTTTCTTTTCTTCCATCTTTTTCTTTTTTATGGGGCAGTCCCGGGAAATCGCCAGGTGAGCCCCGCAGCAATTGATGCACATCAATATTTCAGAATTGCATTCTTTGTACAAATGGTTCCCCGCACATGAAGAGCACATTTGTGTCCCACGGCAGACTTTAGCAGAATGGTTAAATTTGAAGCATTTATAGCATTGGACAAGGGGTGGAATATATGTTGATACTTGGTATCTGAACAAATTCAAGTATACAAACTTGGGCAGAAGAGATGATGAAAAAGTAATCGCCACTGTGGTCAATGGCTGCAGTTTCTTGTTCTCATCACGTTTCATAAACCGCTTGACTGAAATTACATCAGCGTCACAGCTTATATTTTTATAAATTTCTTCGTTGGACATATCAGTGGGTACAAATTTGATTATGCCTACTTTCTCCACCAAATGGGCGGGGATGAAGGCGCGCAGTTTGTTCTGCGATAAAAAGCTGTCCAACTTTAAAAAGCTGTTAGCTGTTGCTGCCTTTTGGAATGTGATTCCTATTTTGTAAGCGTTAATTCTAAAGACGCTTGTGATACCTTTAACGTTGTCCGTGAATAAATGAGTCAATTTAATTGGGTTTTTATTGCCCAATTTCTCCCTTTCTTTTGATTCCACGTAGACCGTGTACTCCGTGTTAGAGTTATTTTCAAGAAATAGCCGTGTGTAGTTCGTTTTAAAATAAATTTTGAACTTATCTTCTTCGGAGGTCCCTGCGATCTGCCGATATTTTCTTTTTCTTTCTGAAGGCTCATCCTCGCCGTCGCTCTGTGTCCCCATCTTGAGAGACGGGGTAAATTAACTAATTTTGGTGCAATTTACTTCTTAAATCAGTATAAAATTACATTAAAACAATTCGACGAAAAATTATAGCTCCCGCTCAATTTGACTTCCCGCCAAAAAGTCGCTACAAATGGGAATTGAAATTGTTTATTGGCCTTTGGATTCTAGTCCTTACAGCTACAAATGGGATTGTTGGCAGTGTTGCCAACTGCTACCCTTACCTTGTAGCTAGACATCTTGCGAAAAGTAGCCAGTTTGCCCGATTTGTTGACACAAAAAAGTAGCTAGAAGTAGCTAAAACTTTAAAATAGGTAAAGTAAGTAGATTACGTATATTTTTTCATAGATAAATCAATTTTCAGCTTATTAAAACAGCGAGCAATAATTTTAAATTTATAAAATAAGACAAGGCAGAACGCAGAATAAGTTTTAAACGAAAAAATCTGTTTATCCCCTTCATTTATCCAGGTATTAGTAATAAAATAGATAAGCCAGCCACGTTTAGGTACAATTTAAGGGCTATACCATACTATAAAGTCTCGAAAGTACTCCCATCTTGTAAGAGCGTAAAAGTAGCTAGAAAAAGTAGCTAAATTTTTTAGCTACAAGATTTTGTAATTTGTAGCTGCCCGACACCCAAAAATAGCTAGATCTAGCTAGAAAGTAGCTAAGTTGGCAACACTGATTGTTGGTTCCTATCCCTCCCAATATGTTAAGTTTGGCTTACAGGGCCTGTGACACTCTTGACACTTGTTAGTACCGATTGGTTCACCAAGCGCTGCAATCGCATTTAATTTTTATTTCTAGTATGGTAGTAAGTATCCACCATCTTGCAAAACGTCACACTTTTATTTTACTTGTCATATTGGTCACACTGTCTGTCATTGTGCCGGCCGGCTGTTTTTCTGTCGTTTCTTGGATTTTAATTTGTTTTACTTAATTTTCGTTATAGTTTGATTACTTTGTGTATTCCTCGCTTTCAAGCTTGAGTTACAAAGTAATCAGTAAACATGCAAAGTTGACAAACAAACTATAAAGTGTTGTGTGAGTGTCGTCATCGCTTGTATAATATTCCGAGAAACGATGATTTACGGGAACTATGGTTATCTTTTCTAATTCCTCACAAATACTCACAATGAAGAGTTAAGTGGGTTGTCGAAAGACCAATTACAGAAAAAACCTGTGTGTCAAAAACACTGCTAAATACTAATTTGACGGAAAGGGTGATCGCATTCAGGGTGTTTTGTATCCCCTCAGACCAAATAAAATCCCTCACTGAAGCGGAAATAATGCATGGCATCCCACTGAGTACTTCTGGTAAGCTTTTGAATATTAAGATTTTCTGACCAATCTGATCAAATTGTATTAGTGTTTATTTTTTATTTAAATATGTATATTTTCCATTTCCAGACGGATTTTTTTCAAGTGAACACACCTATTTAATTAAATTCTGAAACGGAGGTCAATGAATTCACTGTGAAAGATGGTAAGTATGTATCATTGTTTATATTCTGCTTCTAAAATCATTTTTTTTTATATCAAATATAATTTATTTTCTAAACATACAAAAAGTACACTAAGAAAGGTCAATAGTCTAATAACAAGGCACTCTAAGCTCGTCCATGAAGATTGGCTAAATTTAAACAACAGCCCATGTCCACCGACGGATTGCTGGTTCCAAATGCAGTACCCCGAGAAGAACCAGCAAGAAACTCAAACTCTTTTTAATCTCATGTCTTACTAGTAAATATGGTTTACAATAATAATTATGATTAATAGCCTTACCGTCGAGTTGGTAAATCCCATGCATGCTGGTCTACTAAGTAGTGATCTTTTATTTTCTATAATAAAGTTGTATGCTTACAGAAAAACTTTCGAAGGAGAGCCCGTCAACGAAACCATGGAAACAACAGGGGAGGCAGTAGAATTTATAGATAAACTGTGTCAATGGCTAAAAAACAACAACAAAACAAGGAAAGCTTCACGGCTCTATTCAACCCGAATCTGAGCATTTCAGTTTTTGGCATGAAGCAAAGGACATTATGAAAAATGTTTCATTTGTAGACTCAACCAGTAAACTATAAAAAATAATAAAACACATTATGGGCGTGTTTCTTCGTTAGAAGGATCGATCACGACAATAGAAAGCTTTGAAAGGATAGGAAAGTTGCTGTTCAAGGAGCATAATATTGTGTACATTTTTCAAAGAAATCCAAATGAAGACCCATTAGTAAATTTCTATGTCCCCAAAATTTAAGTGCAATAATTGCAAAAGAACATCCAAATATTACAAATTTAATAGAAAACTTTGAGATTAAAGAACAGCAACTTAGCTTATCTTTACCAAAAACTTTTTAATGATGTACAGAGTAGTAACTTTTTTGGTCCATACTTTAAATAATATTATCAAATTAATAAACTTATTTACTGGTTGGGCTGCACCATTCATAAAAAAGAAATTAATAAGTTTTGTATGACATTGATATTAAGAATGCACAATCATAATTGGTATAACATTATAAACAATTTCATCATCATCATCGGCCTCCCATAATGATTACATACATAAATAAAGAAATAAAAAGAAATAACTTCGAATTGTTTTTTATTGCTTTTTGAAAAATAAAACTTAATAGTGGCCCTATATCGATCTTTTTTAAAAGCACAAAGGGGTACTTTCACAACACTATGCGACACTAGCGCTCGGTGAACTTTTAGGAACTATTGCTTAAACGGAAGAGTGTCCTATCTGTCTCCGACTAGTTAAAGATATCTGTGGCTTACAGTTACACACAACCACAGAGTACATTATTATATCACACAACCAACACACAACAAAACGGGCATATGGAATTTAAACTATTTTATTTATTAGCAGCCGTATCCGTATATCAAGCAGCGTATTCGAACGCAGGTTATGTCATGATGACAATCAGGACATTTTTTTTGTGCCCGTTTTGCAGTAAAACTAGAAAGCTAAAAAGAGATAGAGTTATATAAGAATGAGTTTTTATTTCGATTGTATATTTAAACAGGGGTACCTAATTTACGATTTTACGTGTGGTTAGAAGTTTTGCTGTTTTGGTTTCGACGAATTTTTAGAAAACTAATCATCTTGAACCTATAAAATAATAAAATATTGCATTACTTCTTATTCTTTGCATACTGTTTATTGTTTGAAGTATTTATTATGTCATGGAAGTTGAAAAAAATGTTGATAAACAAGGTTTGAATTTTCTATTTGTTTATTGTAATATAATTTATTTCTTAATTAAATTCTTGCTTTTCAGATGTTTCCTCATACTTCTACCAAAGACTCCATATTGTGGAACATAAAAAATATCCATATTTCATATAAACACAATGAAAAAAGTTTTTTAGTCAACTTATCAAATAATAGCATCCAAAACTTTGAAGATAGAGGCCAGGAGGCAATAGGTAAAGTGAACAATAGTCAGGACCAGTATCAAGTCAAAATCGATAGAGAAACTATGATACAAAATGTACTAAAAGGTGTTATCAACAAAAATCCTCAACTAGAAATAGCACCAAAAAAAGTAGTCATTGATTTCAGCTCCCCAAATATAGCAAAACCCTTTCACGCTGGACATTTAAGATCTACGATCATTGGTAACTTCATCGCAAATATAAATAAACATTTCAGCAATAATGTTACAAAGATAAACTACTTAGGAGATTGGGGAACACAGTTTGGAATGTTACAGTATGGTCTAAAAGCAAAAAACATAGATATTAGTAATCTTAATAATGCGCCAATAAAAACGTTGTATGAAGCCTATGTTTATGCAAATAAATTGGCAGCAAATGATGAGAACATTCAACAAGAGGCTAGAAAATATTTTGCAGATATAGAACAAGGCAGAACCCAGTTAGACAGTTGGAAAAAAATTAGACAAATCACAATTGAAGAAATAGAAAATATCTATCAAAGATTAGGTATTCAGTTTGATGCATACCTCTGGGAATCTGATTACAATGGAGGAGCCATTAAAAATTTAATGGATTCATTAGAAATTAGTAACATCATTAGAAGGGATGAGTCAGGGAAAAAAGTAGCTGCAGCAAATGGCAGAATGGTTACCGTTTTAAAAAGTGATGACACTAGTTTATACCTATCTAGAGATATTGCATCTCTGTTGGACAAATTTGATAAGTATAAGTTTGACAAAATGTTGTATGTAGTTGATAATGCCCAGACAGACCATTTTGCTGCATTGTTTGATATTATGAAGAACATCAACAAGGAAATTGCCAATGGTTGTGAACACATTAAGTTTGGAAGAATAAAAGGCATGAGTACCAGGACAGGGAATGTTGTTTTCTTAAACGATATACTTGATGAAGCTAAGCGGAAAATGCATGAAAAGCAATTGCAATCAAGAAGTTAGTTATTTTTTTATATACATATTTTTTCCAAATAATAAATAAAATAAGAAAAGTTCTGAAGAATTAAACAACTAATTTTTAAACAATTTCAGATACTAGGAGCTCGGCAATGACCGAAGAAATTTGCGACATATTAGGTACAACAGCTGTTATAATTAATGATTTAAAGCAAAGACGGCAAAAAGACTACAAGTTTGAGTGGGACAGAGCTCTCCAGAGTGAAGGCGACAGTGGTATTAAGTTACAGTATCTCCACTGTCGTCTGTGGAGCTTAGAACAGAATTGTGGTGTACCTCTTCCAGATGTTTGTGATCCTAATTATGTCCCTGAAGAGATTGTTGGTGATGTGGTTGCAGAGCTAGCCAGATTTGAGGATGTACTGCAAAGATCTCTTGAAGAATATGAAGCTTGTATATTAGTTAACTATTTATTTCGCCTAGCTAGACATGTAAACAGAATGTTTAACGAACTTAAAGTAAAGAATGTAAGTCAAGACATAGCAGCACAAAGGCTTTTGCTGTTTCATTCGGCAAGACTTGTAGTGAAGACTAGTTTAGAAATATTGGGAGTGAAACCTTTGTTTGAAATGTAAATATAAGAATACTAGCTGTTCACCTGCATAGTTCTTGTTCCCGTAGGAATATTGGAATAAAATATAGCCTATGTCACTCCCTGATAATGTAGCTTTCCATTGGTGAGAATATTTTTTTTAAATCGGTCCAGTAGAAACTACTAGAACACTTCAAACAAACCAATCTTTCCTATTTAAAATATTAGTGTAGAAGTATGTAAGCATCTATATAAAATTTGTTTAATCTGAAAGAAAACAGTTTCAATAATGTTTATTTAATTTGAAACCCCATTCAGTTTGGATACTTATTGAATATTATGTGATGTGTTATAGAATATCGTGTGATGTATATGTTAGCGCAATAAAGGGATTTAATTTTTTTATTAAATGCGAAAGTTTTAGGATCATCCAGTACAAATAATCCATACATTTTGCATACGTTCGTAAAATTCGTAAAACTATAATTTCAAAATTAAGTAATAAAGAAACTAACTGAATATTAACGTATTAACGCACAGCCCACACTCACACCTCCATCAAAATCATACCTTTCCTAAAAATACTATAGTCTATTTCACGTAGCATAGGTTCGGTGACAGTTCACATTTTCCCTTTTACTCGTGCTACTAAATTTAATAGGACCTAATATATTTTAATTTCTAATCTAATGCCTATCCCCTCGGGGATAAAAGGCGTGAGATTATTATTATTATTCTGATGCATGCGATGTGATGAGTCCACCGCTTGTCACGTTTACGAATTACAAAAATACTCTTGAAAAGTGGGTATTTCCGGAAATGGAAAACCTCTGCCGAACTCTTCGAAGATAGGGCGTCGGTGTATTTTTCTACAAATTTCATTATAAGACCACTCTTAAAAATTGTACTGTTTGTAAAATCACAACATTTGCAAATACACGATTCTCAAAATTATACTATTCGTAATATTACACCCACCCTTCGCAAAAACACTATTTTAAAAACCACACTACTTTAATTTTTTTTTTCAATTAATTTATTTAATTTTACATAAATTAAAACAACACAATTCGCAAAGTATATAATCTCAAAATCACACGACTCTCAAAATCACTTTCTGGCAAACAAAATCATCTATTACTAATACCATGCGCAAGATTTCTCATTCTTCAAGAATAACCAACCCATAGCAAAATGTATCTCCAAAAAATTAAGCCTATAGACTTCGTAACATACATAGTAGTTCGGGCATATTTCCTAAATCTATGAAATATGCCAGAAAAGCCTCATTCGATATAAAATGATTGTAGATGCTTATTCTTTAATTGTGGCAGAATACCGATAATGCACAATATTATAAAAAAGTAAGTTTGTCTTTGGTATCCTAGAGACACGTCTCGTATTGATGGTGGCCACTCCCAATAAAGCGCCAAAGTTTAAATCATATTTGTTATTATGGTATATTTACATAATTATAGCATAATTTGGATTCTAATGTATAAAAGTAATTTTCATAACGGTACACCATTGCTTTGGAGTCCACTTATATTACAGTTTTGAGATACGTTTTGGTAAAAATTAAATAACATGACTAAAACATCTTCGGGAAACATCGGGTTCATTCGGCTTTCAACGCGTTGACGTCAGAAATATCGGACCGATCCTGCGTCAAAATGGTACTTCCGGCAGTCACGTGGTATGCGCGAGCCAATCGGAACGCGTCTACTCTTTATAGGCCGACATTTTCTGACAAGCGTAGAAAAAGTTTTCATCAACAGCCGCCATTTTGCGCTGGAGAGACTGAGAAGAATTTCGGAATTTGTCGTGTAAATTTTCTGTTTTTTCTTACATCATTTTATCATAAACTGTACCATTCCGTGTATTTTAAAGTGTTAAGTGAAATCGTGTAGTTCGATCGGTAAAATAAGTTCCATAAAGTAGCGAAAATCTGGTGATATTGTTTTCATTTATTGTGCTAGTTCCGTCGGAAGATGGTGAGAGGGTCTATGTAGCTCTTCGTTCGATTCCGAGCTTTGTAATGGCGAATACTTGAGTGAGAAATTCTAATATGTGCCTTCAACGGTGCGAAGGACATCGAACGATCGGGATGTGGGTGAATTACGTTATAATGGATGACAAATCGCTATAAAATGTTATTTCTTGAAGATATAAGACATAAAAGTGTTATTTGAATCGGCGGGCCGAAATATTCACGACGGCTTACGTTTAGTAAACAGAGCCATGGCCGATCATCATGTGGACGAGCCGCCCAACAAGCGGGCTAAGATGATCCGGGACCCTTTCCAGGGTCCCTCGGACTCCGCAGGTGAGTTCTGCGGCGATTTACACAAGTTTGGCAAGTGTTGGCCCGCTCTTCTGTCAATAACTTGCTGCGATTTTTGACATTTTGTCTTCGCTCTTGTTAGCGCCTCGCAAGATTTGCGTCGTATTTATTGTTTCTTAGCGTAAGAAATGAGAAAATCTACCACTTTATTATGTGTGCAGCAATAATTATCTTTGGAATCTCAGGTTTTATGTTATAACATTTGCAATGGTTGACTAGAGTTCATCAACTTTTAGTAACAACCCCTAACATGGAGGGAAATGAGAATGTATTTTAGCAAATCTTCAATAAATTATCTGTAAAATAAGTTATAAATAAAGAATAATTACTTTGTTTATAAACAAAAATCTAACTCGGTGGTTGTGGGGTCAGCCTAGACTTGTCAAATTTTCTATTACTTTTTACATAAATCTTGATTTGAACCTAGATCAATCAATAACTATGTGGATTGCAAATTTAATATGCACTATTTTTAAGTGATGAGTTCAGAATTAGAAACATGTTTGTTTCAATAACTTGCCAAACTTGCAACAAAGGTTTGACCTACATTAAATATGAGCCACAAGCCCACAAACATATGAGGGTTGAATCTGACATTTAGTTTTATTGAAATATACATGTCCTTTTAATTCTTTTATTGTGCAATTTTTATCAATGTTTTAATTTTGCTTTCTGTCATAACCTCTCAGTACATGCTTGGAACTTAGAACGTTTGACAGAAATTGAAACATTTTTAAAATGTAATATTATACTATTACCTGCATTATATGATGTGTGACCTATTTTACATAAAACTATGACAAAACAAGAAGGATTTGTAACTAGTGAGGTATATCAACTTAGATACATTTCTACATGTTTATTTGTGACTTATGTCTTTGTCTTTCAATAAAACAGGGGGCCAATTCTACTAAATGACAGCGGTGATAGTTGTATGACAATTACATGATTGTGGTCACTCAATGGTGATATTATGTCAAATTTTGACACTTTTCGTATTCTGTTAACTGTCAGTTTTCACAATCATTCAACTATCATTATTGACCACTTTTGGTATTCTACTATTCCTACCATGGAATGGCGATGTCCAGTGATTGCTTTTTTTCCCTTATTTTAAGGCATTGGCAATTTAGGCATCAGCCATAAACACGACACGAAATTCAGATTTTAGCTCTGCTTTAGAGTCTATGCACATAAATACACAAGTTTCTTCAAAACTTATCGAAATGTCACATGTACCATAAATAAAATCAATCATCTAAAGATTTTAGTGCCGAAAACCCGAAATAAAACTAATGACACGCATGGTAGTAATAGTTATATATGGTAGGCAACACCTAACTTAGTCCATAGTCATTCCATTGTAATGCCACTATGATTTTAGCGGAATACAAATTAGATGTCATAGTTGCCAGTTGCAGCATAATGGAATGATAGTTCGATGACAATGGCTGACATTTAGTGGAATTGGCCCCCTGTAACTTTGTTCTGTGTATTGAGAATGTATACATTTGTCATTTGAAGACCTTAATTTAGTAGGTACTTTTTAACTAATATTTTAACACTTTAACGGGCAGATGGCAAATAGTTACCACCAAGTATTGAACTCTATGTAATTGAAATAAGATTCAAAACCAATGGAAATATTTAAAAGCCTATGCCCGTTAAAGGGTAATGTAGGTACTGTTTTGCTTAAATAAAACTATTTTTTATATTTATTAGGAATATTATTCATAGCATAAAGTTATCTTCAGGGCTTTGTTCTTAATTGACCAATAATAAAGATTGTATTGTTATTAACAATAAATACTTATGAAAGATTTTGCGAGGCATTAACTCATACAAAAACTTACTTTTAAAACCATCTTGTTTCTAAATAGTTAACTATTTTAATATATAACTTTAACATTTATTATAACTCAATTACCTATATTATAATAATAATATCTCTTTTATTTATAGAAATATTATGATAATTGACTAAATTGAATCTTTTGTAATGAGCAAATTTCAGTTTATTCAAAACCAAGTTTGACAATTTAATTTAGTATTAAAACTAGTAGCCTTGTAATTCCACATGAGAAAAATACCAAAAAGACTTACTATATCAATGATTTATCAAGCAGCAAACTAATAAGCCTATATATAATAAAAAAAAGATAATTAGAAAAATATCATTTCAGATACTTTCTATAACTAATGCTCGCTATCCTGTTACGCAGCAGCCTACTGCGGGCAATCTGGTACAATAATCCTATAATATCCTCCTATAAGATAATCCTATTGTTTGCAGATTACACGGCTTGACCGGTCAAGTTCTGTCTAAATTTTAATATTTTTTTTTAAAAAACAGTGTACACTTTCCACTAAAAAATAATTATAATTAAAAATAAAAATCTTATAATTTTTTCACAAAAAAAAGTAACAAAAATAAGGCTAAGGTACCAGAGGATAGGTGGGAGACAGGAGCCCAGACTAAGATAACCTGTATAACTCCTGGCTCTACCTCTTAGAAAGTACCAATACAAAAAAATCAATAATTAGGGGAAATAATCTATTTTACTATAAATGCAGTATAAATGCAGTATGCTTCTAACTTGTATATTCAACATTCAGTGTTAACTTTTCAATATATCAACATTAGTAAAAAGTTATCAAATGGTGTAATAATTTACTGGAATGGCTATAGTTATGTGTGAAAAGCATTTTCAGTGCCTGAACATAATTTCCTGGCTTTATTTATTTATTTATTACAATTCATTTTTATTTATATAGATTAGGAAAACCAACAGCCATATTAAAAATATTAAAAACATATAGACCAATTTATTGGGCAGGCAGTTGAGCCAACTGATGAATGCTTGCATAATTGTATTTAAATCAATTAACATTCCTTGTTGAAACCACAATGTATATGTTACAATTTGCCATAGTTTATATGGACCATTAGTATCTGTTTAGTATATATGATGTTGAAAACAGCTGCCTTTGAGTTTCTTGCTAGTTCTTCTCGGGGGGCCAGGGTACTGCATTTGGAACCAGCAACTTGTCAGGATGCCATGAACGAGTTTAGAGTCCCTTCTTATTAAACTTTTGACTTTTCTAAACTAAGTGTAATAATTTTACCTAAATATAAAAATACAATTTTAAATTGAATATCCTTGTAATCTACTTTAGAGCCATGAAGCAAAGTTTACATCAAATATTTCAGATGGGTTCTCGAACCTTGACATGTTCGACCTCGAGAAGGACCTGCCAGATGAGCTAATGGGAGGTTCCTGGGGCGAACAACCTGGAGTCACGGGTCCCAAGCCTCCAGCGCAGGGGCCGGGGCCCGGGGGGCAGATGGCCTCCCAGCAGCAGCTCAATGGGGATGACCCAACGGCTGCCATGCAGAGGCAGATCAATAATCACCTTATACAACAAGTGAGTACCTGGGACTGATGAAGTTATGCTTTTTATGGTGCTACTCAATTCTGGTGTAAATATTTTGCTACCAAGCTTTAATCGAACCTAGACCAATTTGATCATAAAATTACTAATTAGTCCCATTATTTAGACTTGAAACAAAGTTAGTAATAAGATATTATTTAGATGAGTAGGTATAGCAAATTTTTTTTTAATTTTTAGCACATATCTATTGAAGTTTAGAATGTGTTGCATTGCATTGCAAGCTTGCAACTCACTTTGTGTTTTATATTAACTCAATTTATAAAATACCTAAATGCATGGTCTGATATTGGACTCGATTCTGCAGACCAGCTAAAATTCCTAATTTTAAGTTAGTTCTATTCTTTTCCACCGCTTTGGAAAGGAAAGGGACAGAAATAAGCACCATATTTATTTACAATGTCACAAAGGTCAAAATAACAAAATTGAACCTTATGAACGCATTCACATCTTATTCAAATACACATATTTAGCTATTTTAGCAACGATGTAAGAAGGTCATGGATAAAAGTGACAGATAAGACATCAAATTAGTTGGTTTTTACATGTTTGACATTACTCTATAATCTATGGTTTGTTTCTGTCCTTTTTCTTCAGTATTCTATGGAGAAGGATAGGCTAACTTAAAATTAGGAATTTTAGCTGGTCTGCAGAATCGAGTCAATTGATTACTAAAAAAAGCCATATAAAAATGCAGAAATTTAAATTTTCTTCAATAATAATTAATTTGTGTTACTTTATTTTGAATCAAATATGTATTCCGTATAATAAGAATACTGAATGATTTTAGTTGCGGTACAATTAATAAGCGTTTGCATCACATTGATTTATATTTTATTTGAATGCTCCATATTAATGAATTGTGTCGTATGCTGGTCTTTTCACAGGGCAACAAAGGCTTAGTAGGACACAACAATCCATTGGGATTGGGTAGTTTAGGAAGTAAAAGTCCATTACAGTCACCTCCAAATGTGTCTGTATCCAAGGACCTCATGGGTGGCATGCACCCACAACTAATGCCAAATACAAGTCATCCAAATCAACTGCATTCAAACATGCCAATGAGTTCTATACAAGGTGAGTTAATAAAAACACATGTACTTATTTCAACATTGGTTTATAAAATAAATTCCATTATTTTTGTAGTATGTAATTTTATTTGTCACTATTAAGATTAAAAAATAGTTCATGTCTGGGTGTTTCATATATAGTATGTTTATCAGTTGTTTAGTGCCCATAGTACAGACTCTGCCTAGTTTGGGACTGAATAATGGTGTGTGAGTGATGTCTCACAATTTATTATTATTGTTATTCTTCAAGTTGATAACCTCATCTCAATCTCATTTGTGAATTTATTTTGTAATGTTTATTTGGTATGCAATAATTTTTTGTTGTGTTTAGGCGGCATGAACGTAGCAAACGTCGGTGGGAACATGATAGTGACGAATAGTAATATGGCGGGAGCGGGCATGCTCGGCAGCGGAATTATCAACAACGTGAACAAGCAGCTTCCCACGCTAATGGGGAACAACCACCATCCCTCGGCACCCCATCATCCGCACGCACAGGTGAGTTTTATTATAGTGTCCTTGTGCAGTCGAAATTTTGTCCGTAAACACGAGAAGGCTTAAGTATGTTAACGCGGGCTTGTTTCCGCAACTCGACTTTTCTGCGCCTATTTTGCATGATGGTGGGAATGGCTCTACTCTTGCCATCCCAGCTCCTCCAGAAAGCATGTAGATGTTCATGCACTCAGCCTGGATGACTGTATTGTGAGCTCCCAGGGGCCTGGATAGATAGATTGTTATCCAGGGTGCACCGTCGCACATACGTAGATTTTGACGATTTAGGCGGCCAAAAACATTTTTTATTATTTACAGCTCCAAAATGAGTTATTTAACAAAATCAGCTGGTTTTGAATAAATTTAAAAGTTTATTTAGTTAAAGCAGAAAAAAAAATTACACTACAGAAATATTTATGTTACCTAAAATATAAGTAAGTATAAAATACAATAAATTACAATTTAGAAGGTACACGCATAATTCCTATTTACATACACAATTTACAAAATGGTTTCTCGTAACTTTTACTCGGAAAATTAGGTTTCTTGCTCTGTGCCTGAGTCTTCTGGATCTGTATCTGCGTTCGACTCAGCAGGCGCAAGCAAAGCTTTCACTTAAAAATGATTTTCTCGAATTTTTTTTAACAGGTCTCATACTGCTCAGGAGAGGATCTGAAAAGGCATGCTTCAGACTCTTTATATTTTCTTGATTATCACCACAACCCTCCAGCAGATGATTTTCTAAGTAGTCCAATTTTTCACTAAAACTTTGTAAATTTTGACCTTGCATCTGGTCAAACAAATACCTCCGAGTGACTACTTTTATGCCCGAGCCACTAGAAGACCCTGCAACAAAAAAAACTTGTTTTTAGAAAGAAGAGTAAAATATTGATTTATTTTATTTTGCCAACGAACTTAGATTTACAATTTTGTGGTAAACTGCGAGTTACTGCGGTTGATTTTTGCTTATCCACAATGGTAATAGTGTGCATAATTAACGTAATAAGAAATTATGACGGGGACGGATCCTGAAGTACACTAAATGGCCTTATGAAATATACTTTTTACGGAAAAATAAGTTTTTAGCACGTATTATATTTGAACAGTTAATGCATACTCTAAACTGTTATAAAGTGTGAAGTTTTATATTAACATTGAAAATACCTTACCTGAAGTATGAGAATCCATCACAATCACTGTAGAAATTTGCTTTGAAAAATAAACATTCACTTTGAAATAAATGATTAAATAATAACACCGATAATTGATACGTGTACCGGGAGCGACGATCGAATTTCGACTACCTGCTACTCAGGCCATGAGCACCCGTTTGGGGTTAAATGGGTGGGGTATAGTTCCTGGAAGTGTCAGCTTCCTGTGACGTCATAAAATTTGGGTGTCGTATTGATTTTGAATAATTGACTTTTGGCCGCCTAAATCGTCAAAATCTACGTATGTGCGTCGCCGTGAGTTGCGTTCCCTGGCCATCTGACGATGTCTAGGGACTGCAGCCAGCCAGCGTGCTCCAGCGCACGCTAGGAAGTCCCATACCCCGTTCAGTCACCCCACTAGAAGGCCTAGTGACCTAACCTAAGTGTGGCCAGATATGAAGTCTAGTAAGTCAAAAATTCGACTGCACGCTGAGTAGGAAGGGAGAGAAAAGTTTCGGCGTGATCGTACACGGAACCGCGGTCAGACTATCGAATTAAAGCAGACGTTGTTCCAGCCAATGCAAAACGGGCCGCTCGGCGGGCGGGTGGGGGGCATGCAGGCTCCGACGATGCGGACGACCCTGCAGCACCACGCTCGCATGCAGGCGCCCGGCGGCGGAGGGCACCCGCTGGCGCCGTACCACCCCGCGTACGGGCAGTCCCCCCAGGGCCCCGCCGCTCCCCCCGCTCAGCGCCCGCCCGGCGTGCGTTTCGGGCCCCCCGGCGACGCGGGTGGAGGCGGCGCGGCCCAGGCGGTGCCCCCCGCGCCCTCCCCGCAGACCCCAGGGGCCCCCGCCGGCGGGCAGTCGCAGCCGCAGGCCGCCACGCAGGCGTCCGCCGCGCAGCCCGCTCAGCCGCCTCCCTCCGGCTCCATCGCCGACCCCGAGAAGCGGAAGCTCATTCAACAGCAGCTGGTGCTGTTGCTCCACGCGCACAAGTGCCAGAGGCGGGAGTCGCAGTCCAACGGCGAGACGTGGCAGTGTCAGCTGCCTCACTGCAAAACCATGAAGGGAGTCCTCAACCATATGATGTCATGTCAGGTGAGTTTCTCTTGCTTGTACCCTGGCCTAGTCGGTTCTGTCGAGGTAATGGATTCTAATGTGTGTTCGTTTGTCGCAGGCGGGGAAAAACTGCGGCGTTCCCCACTGTTCGTCGTCTAGACAAATCATCAACCACTGGAAACACTGTAACAAAAATGACTGTCCAGTCTGCTTACCTCTAAAACAAGCGGACAGGACTAGAACGAATAACATGAATGGTGAGTTATTTCTTTATAACTGTTTTCTATGTCCTAGTGATTATAGTCTCTGAGTAAAATTTTTAATGATCCTTATGTCAGTTTATTTCTGTCATAATTAGATAAATAGATATAGAGCGAACTGCATACTACTCATTATTTATTAACCCCCTAAGCACTTCAACCATTTCAACATTCCACAAAAAAAATTGTTGTCTGTAATAAGTTTACGTGATAACGTCAAACATTGATGAAGACCATGCCTCTATCGCTTGTTCCGCACTCGCACTTGCACGCTCGGCTCAGGCGGAACCTGACAGTCGGTCATGTTTGTCAGTTTTTCGTGCATGTAGCCAGCGTTCATCGATTTATAAGACGTTATTACGTCAATAACGAACGACCACAAGGTATGAGCATATTGCTTGTTTCAGCGGCTGCGGCAGCAACGCATACGAACCAGGGCGTGGGAGGGGGCGCGGGTGCTGCGGGCATGCCCGGCGTCAACCCGCTGTCGTCCGTCGCTCCCGCGCCCACTGTGGCCGCACCCGTATCCAACACGCAGGTCGCGGATATGAAGGTTAGTAAAGATATACAGGGTGGATTTTTTAGACGGGTCAGTAAGGGCGGGTACCTTAATCGTTATAGTTACAGAAAAACGTTCCTAGGAGACTTTTAAAGATATTATGAACTGCATTCACAGATTTTGGAGAAAATGTACAGTCAGCGAAAAAAATGCTAAAATACAAAAAAATATATTTTTATGCCAATCGATCCTATTACGTGTGCGGATCAAAAGACTCTATGGGACCATTTAAGGTATGAGTACTAGAAATGATAGAAATCGCCAAAAACTTTTTTCATACATTTTGTACTGAAAAACGAAAATCAACTCGAAATTACTTTTTATTCTGGCAATCATATTTCTTATTGTGATCAAAAGATTCTTTAAATCAAACTGAAATTTAAATACAAAATCTACGGTAAGGTCACAACAACTTCGTTTCATCAACTTCGATTTTTAGGTGTCCCCACAAAAAAAATCGAGAGGCATTGGATCGGGGCTGCTGTTGGGACACCTAAGAACGAAGTCTACAAATGGAATTATGACAGTGTTCAGGAGCTGAAACTTAGGGCAGCTCTTTTTAATTTCATGTCTTACTAGTAATTATGGTTTACAATCATAATTATGATTAAAAACCTCACAAAGCGCCGATAAGGTTAATCCCAAAACTATCGTTTTAAATTTGCCAAGAGGCAAATTTAGTAATTCCATGGGAATGGTATTGTAAAAGCGTATACATTGACCCATAAATGATATACTAGAGGTTCTGCGCGGTTTCACCCACGTAGTTAAATAAAATATAGCGTATGTTACTCAGTAAAATAATTTTTAAAATCGGTCTAGTAGTTTTTGAGTTTATTCATAACAAAAATACAAAAATCAAAAAATACAAATCTTTCCTCTTTCTAATATTAGTATAGATAGTATAGACTATAATATAATCGACGTACGAACCGCCCGTAACATTCGCTTTATCTCGTAGCGGGCGTACGAAGCGCTGGGCATCACTTGCCCGACGTCAGTGTCGAGCATGGGCGGCGGCGTGGGCGTGGGCGGCATCGGCGGCGTGGGCTTCCCCCGGGCGCCCTTGGCCCGCATGGCGGCGCCCAGGCCCCCCGGCCTCTCGGACGTGGTCCCCCAGCAGCCGGGGAACGCGATGCCGCAGCTCTTCCAGCAAGGACAGCCCGACCTCCAGTCGCAGCAGCAGCAGCTCATGAGTGTAATTACTACTTTTCTAATAGGATCTACTAGGGTGTAACGCCCAATTGTTGACACCCTACCATCTAATTATTCTAAATACAACGCGTAACAGAAAAAGCGAAATTCCTCATAAACCCCAATTAGTACATTAATATAAAAAATATGATGCAATCGAACTTTGGTTGTGTCTAACCAATTTTCTTGAATATCGATTAACAATAGCACGAGTTCCAAAGAAAGCACTAAATTCAGCTACGATAATTATTTTTTTTAAATTTAACACATATTAAAAATAGCTGAAAAGAATAAGTTGTCGATACTGAACAAACTAATTTCAGGAATTGCGCTTATTCTGTTACATGTTGTATAATCGTGCATCATGATTTCGTTAATTTTAAAGAAATTTGCTGGGGTGTCAATTAATTGGTAGGGTGAACTAGGGTGTCAATAACTGCGTGTTTTGCCCTGGATATATGTTGTGATCCCGCAACGCGATTATGTGTTTCGGCTCTAAGATATCCTTGCATTGATATTCTAGCTAGGCCTTCAGTTTTGTAGTAATCGAATCGCTTTCAGGTTTACTTTAATGTTTAACTAACCTCAGCTACACTTGTCTATGCGAGCTACAATGACGTGTCTTTCACTTGGCAGATGGGTACTGGAACGTTGCAACTGCCCGGTGGCCCAGTCACTGCCAACCCAGTCTCCGGCACGAAGGAGTGGCACCAGTCTATAACAGCCGATCTCAGAAACCATCTTGTTCATAAACTGTGAGTAATATTGCTATTTATAATTACATTGCTACTTTAACTAGATTTTGTGAGCTTGTAGATCCATTTCGCGTGTTTTTATGTGTTACTGTGATGACTAGTTTACAGGGAGTGTTTGTTGGAATGAACTAAAACCTATACAATTCTGAATACCCTATTTGTCTGTAGGGTGCAAGCAATCTTTCCGACGCCGGACCCAACAGCAATGCTAGACAAACGGATGCACAACCTAGTAGCTTACGCGAGGAAAGTCGAGGGCGACATGTACGAAATGGCGAGCACGCGCTCCGAGTACTACCATCTTCTCGCTGAAAAGATATACAAGATACAAAAGGAGCTAGAGGAGAAGAGACAGAAGAGGAAGGAGCAACAGCTACAGGCCCAGCAGCAACAGGTGCAGCAGCAGCAGAACCAACTGCAGCAGCAACCGATGCAGCAGCAGATGTCGGGAGGGGGGGTGATGGCGGGCGTGCGGCCCCCCGCGCCCAACACCGTGGGGGGTCTTTCCAGGCCCCCCATGCCCACGCAGCAGTCGCTGCCAGGCATGCGGATCCCCTCGCCGGGCATGACGCTAGGGATGCCCGCCAACCGCATGTCCTTCCAGACCAACCTCGTCGGACCGCCGGGGCCTAGCCCTAATCAGGTGAGTTTTCTAAATTATCGTGTATTTACGCATCGGAATATCACGTATCGGAAAGAATTTGTAGTGTATTGTGTTAGTTAGTTACTCAGTTAAGTTTTTTTATATATTTTTTATTTTATTCTATATTTATTTTTCCTCTAAAATTTTACTTTAGACGTAATGACACCGGTTGAAGAGTTAGGTTGTTGTTTTAAAACCAGAAAGCGGATACTAACTGTATGGAGTGTATTTTTTTTCTGTAGCTCTAAAAATGTAAATTCCATATACAGTGGTGGTCAGATAATTAGAAACACTGCCAACGGTCCTTGACATTATGTAAGATACTGCTCCGCAATCGTTTTTATTTTGAAATTAAACAATAAATAGGACAACAATATGTTCAACGATTTATCAATGATTAGAAAAACAATATTAATTTCATTACACAAGTGCAGTTTCAATATTACATTACGGACAAACATTTGAACCAGTTTTAAGGTATGAACAATAATGGTCAACTAATTAGAAACAACAGCAAAAAAGTATAAAAAATAAAAAATTTTTAAGTATTAGTAATTAGTAGTGTTATTTAAGAAATAGCTACTATCCCAAACCTATCAATAGTTATAATTAATATTAATTGGCGTATCGCTTATTGCCAATAACAGCACTGCAACGACGTGGCATTTTGATTCAATCAATTTCGTAAATTTTTCTAGGGGGATTTAATTCCATGCTTCAAAAAATGCTTCATTTAGTTCGTTTTGACTGGTGTTACGTTTGTTTGAGACTTTCTTTTTAACAATAAACCAGAGATTTTCTATCGGGCTTAAATCCGGACGATTTGCTGGCTAGTCTAAAATGGATATACGCTGTTTGCTAAGGAAACATTTGACGCTATTGACCGTGTGTTTAAGGTCATTGTCATGCTGAAAGATCCAAGTCACAGGCAAATGATCGTCCGAGTAGGGAATCATTGTGTGCTCTAAGATATTTTTTATTGCCATTGATCCATTGTACCTTTAATCTTCCGAACGGGTCCAACTCCATTATCCGGAACAACACCCCCAAACTTTAATGTTACTGCCACCGTCCTTGACTATACTCCTTGTGTATTTATAATTAATGGTACCTATTGTTTACAGGACGTCTAACATAGCGCTTTGCATCGAAATTTACCATATTTATTTTTGTTTCATCTGAAAATAACACTTTTTTCCATTCTTGTACTGTCCAATTAACATATTTTTTAGCGAATAATAATCGCTTCTCTCGGTGCTGCTTGGTAAGAAGCGGTACCTTTCAAAAGATTCTTCCAAACAATTTAGTTTCCACTAATCTTTGGCGTATCAATCTTGGGGAGATGTTTCTCGGGTCATCAGGCGAAAAAACTTCGTTTTTAATCTGGTTGGAGCCTTTAATTGAGTCTTTTTTAGAAACACGAACAACAACTTATCTTCTCTAGGAAAGGTTTTTCTTGGCCGAGCCTTTCTAAGAACATTTTCAACAGTTCCATGTGTTTTATAATGATCAATTGCATTAAAAACTTTCTTTACAGAACAATTTAAATGCTCAGCTATTCTTCTGTTCGACCACATATGATCTATACGTAAATTAACAATGATTTGCCTAGTTGACGTGTCCCATCTTTTATTTTTGCCCATTTTGAAAAAAATAAAAATAAAAATCAAATTAAATTTTGAATTACATCCAGAATAATAGAAAAAGCCAATAAAGAAATGTTATTCTCCAATTTCCAAAACAATAACGAACTATTGATCCTTTTTTTAAATGTTTCTAATTAAGCGTCCAAGCGGCAAGTAACAGAAAATAAACTCCTACAGGTGTAAGACTCATTTTGTTATTTAAAAGTAAGATATGTTTTATATTTTATGCATTTAATGAGTTTTTTATTTGAGTGGCTATATTATTGCATAATTATTAATTATTGAATGTGTATATTTTGTACGAACATTTGTACGTTGAAGGTATACTTTCCTTATTCATAAGAAGTGTTTCTAATTATCTGACCACCACTGTAAATAAACACGGCCCTTCTCCCGCCAGATGCCGCACACGCCGAACGGGGGCAACGTGGGCGTGGGCAGCGTGGGCAACCCGGGCATGTCGCCGTTCGGGGCGCCGATGATGTCCCCCGCGCCGCAGTACCCGCTGCAGAGCAACGGGCCCGCGCTGGCCTCCCCCAGCCACCAGGCGGAGGCCAAGGTGCGCCTGTCCGGCGGGCCCGTGGCCAGCCCCTTCATGAACCACTCGGGCGGGTTCCCTCGAGGGGACGCGGCCGCGGCGGCGTCCCCGGCGGGCGGCGCGGCGGGACCCCCTCCCGGCACTCCCGCCACGCCGCTCCCTCACCCCAGCCCCGCCGCCGAGCCGCGGCCCCTGTCCCGCCCCGCGTCCGTTTCCGCCCAGATGGCCGCGCTCAACGCTGCCGCCGCTGACGACAGCCCACCGGCGCACGTGAAGCACGAGCCGGACGAGTCGCGCGTCAAGGACGAGCCCGACGACGCCGACTGCGGCGGCAAGGGCATGCGCGACGAGAACACCGCCACCGAGAAGGACATCGACAAGGAGTTCGCCGTCAAGCAGGAGATCAAGACGGAGGTGAAGGACGAGCAGCCTTCGACGCCGGCCGCGCCCGAGACGAGCTCCGACCGGTCGGGACCGAAGCGCGCGTTCGTGTTCAAGCCGGAGGAGCTGAGGCAGGCCTTGATGCCGACGCTCGAGAAGCTCTTCCGGCAGGACCCCGAGTCGCTGCCCTTCCGCCAGCCGGTGGACGCGCAGGCGCTCGGTATCCCGGACTACTTCGACATTGTCACCAAGCCGATAGACTTGTCCACCATCAAGATGAAGCTCGACCGCGGCGAGTACAAGGACCCGTGGGAGTACGTGGACGACGTGTGGCTCATGTTCGAGAACGCGTGGCTTTACAATCGCAAGAATTCCAGAGTCTACAGATATTGTACTAAGGTAATTCACCAACTGAAAACACAAGTACAGTAATGTTAATATCCCGAGACTGCAAAGAAACTTTCTTTACCTACAGCTTTGGTATACCGATAGAACCAAATTTATTAGTAGATTAGATGACTAACCGAGTTTTAAATTTCCAGCTATCAGAAGTGTTTGAACAAGAGATCGACCCGGTGATGCAGAGCTTAGGATATTGCTGCGGGCGCAAATACACATTCAATCCACAAGTGCTATGCTGCTACGGCAAGCAGCTTTGCACCATCCCAAGAGACGCCAAGTACTTCAGTTATCAGAATAGGTAAGTGATTAAAATTTATAAGATCATCTCTATTTAAAATTTTAAATATTGCAGCGTTCTCGTTTTTATTACTAAATATTAAAACAACAGTGATGAAATATTTCCTTTTTGAATATAACAAATTTTATTAACAGCCATAGATTACTTACATACCTATTTCGAAACTATGACGTTGCAATGACGAAACCAAATAATATTGTAGAAGATTTCACAATATTACAACATGAGATATGAACATTACAACATGAAGAAAATGAGCCTTAAAAATGTTATTTAGTTCAATGCGAATTTTTTTACATGCAGAAAATATATATTTTTAAAAAGGTCATGTAAATTAATTTTCAAATCTTATGTTATCCATGAAAATCTGATCAAATCTTTAGATAACCCCATAAAATAATGTGGGATAGATAGAGTATTGAACACATTTTTATGTCTTACTATTTTTGCCATGAATATCATTTTCAGTTTATCATTATTGTTTCGTTGTGCTTGATACCCGGAACACTTAATTTCCCTCTCTGTCAATGTTTTCATTAACATCTGTGTGTTTCCTATATTATAGCACATTTTTACAAAGGCGTATATTTTCAGTCAACTATTGAATAATATGTAATCAGTATTCATAGCAGTTTTTTGACGGTAATCACGTAAAAGCTTTTTATTTATGTAAACTGATAGGGCAACGTTTTACCAAAGATTTAATCTCATTTCCATAATGACAAAAAAGCACACGGAGACCATAGTAACTCCTAGGCCAAATATAACTTATAATTGGTTGAAAGTTGGTTATCATTGTAATAAAAGTCTGCCCTGGAACAACAGACCTGTACTTGTATATTTGTATTATTTAGCGAAAGCAAAATAATTTTATTATGTACATACATACGGCCTAGTGGTTTTTTTTAGTCTTTTTCAAGTATCGAGTAAGTTATCAATTAAAAATTAGTTTTTTTTAAATGATAAGTGTCACCGAACCCATCTTAGGTGAAAAAGACTATAGTGAATCAATCCTTGTTACCATGTCGGACATTAATAAAGAAAACGACACCATCTGATAACGACGCGGAAATACGAGAGCTGCTTACTAGTCTTGTACCAAACAATGCGGATTGTTGATATGATTCGTAACTTGACGCTTAGGCGCCTCCGTTTTGGTTTGGGCTGCTCAATTATAATTATATAGCTGTTCCTCGCGATTTCACCCGCGTAACTAACATGGGCTATAATTTCCTAATGGGAACGCGTCCCGAGGGGAAATTATAGCCCACGTTACTCCCAGAAAAGTAAGCTTTCCATTGGCACATTTTTTTTTAAATCGGTCCAGTAGTTTCGTTGCTTATTCATTCCAAACAAATATATAAATCTTTACTCCAATATTAGTGTAGATTATTATACCCAGTTTTACATACATAGCTTTGGTCATAAACAACCTCTATCTATCTCCAATTATCGTTGTTGTAAGAGGCAGTGTTCTTGGCAGTACATTTACGTGTATTCTATTTAATGTCAAGGAAGAATTTCTTTTTTATATTCCACAAATATTTTATTGATAAAAAGTTGACTGTAAATATGCTGCACTTTTTAAACTTAGTATAAATGTTCTATCACACTCTTGTACTTTACCAAGCAAAAGTCAGAAATTTATCACAAAATTAGTACTTGTAAATAAGAATCCATTTGCTTTTGCAAATAGAGTTTAGACTCATAACACCGATACTGTCGTTGATATCCAATGGCTTTTTAACTAGTAGCTTTCTGTCGCTTCATTAGAAACCATCCGAATCGTGTTTTTAGGGTTCCGTACCTTATAATAATTAAACAATCGGAACCCATAAAGGATCAGTTTGTTTTGTGTCAAGTCATTTTTTTTATCAGAAACTGCTTGAAGTATCAAGTTTAAATTAATATCGAATACTAACCTAACTTCATATTGCTGTAAAACCTTTAGCGTTTTTTTCATACTAGAAGTCCCACCTACTGACTAATCATATAAACCTATAGGGTACTTTATGGTAAGCTTAACTTGATATTTGGCACTAAGTGATGTCTTTTAGCACTAGTGATGAATAAATGAAAAGCGATAATTTTAAACTCTATGTGCAATTATTACGTGACATAATGGTACGGAACCCTATAAGTCCAAGTCAAGTCCTACTCTTACTTTACTTATTTTTACACTATGTATACTTCCGTCATATTTGTTGTACAATCAATAAAGAAGATTTCTGCTGATCCAAGCTGTAGCTTCATTCAATTAAAAAAATCGAATTAAATTAATACAATAAAATATGTCAAAATTCACAATCCATTGACATATTGCGATTATAGTTAAAAAAAAATCCTATCCTAGTAGCGCGAAACATTTCAATTATTTCACACCTCGAAAATCTATAATTTTATTTTATCACCCAAATTATACTCACAATTATTCTGGAGTCTTGTTAAGCTACAGTTTGTTCAGTTCAGTGTGATCTTCTTTGATTGTACTTACACAAGTTTGTGTTGTAATTTTGTTCTGTCTAGAACGTTTTTCTTAACACTGTGTCCACTAACTAACCCTTTTATGTTCTCATTGCTTACTAAATTTTTTTCGCCCCCACGCACGTCCTACCCGCACATTCGCCCTGCTTCATCACGTTCACCGCTGTCACGGATGGTTGCGAATAAAGTCTAAAAGCGTATGGGGTTGTCTCCGATAGATACACCTTCTGCCAGAAATGCTTCAACGACATCCAAGGCGACACCGTCACGCTGGGAGATGACCCGCTGCAGTCTCAGACGTGAGTATTAATTTTTGTGTACTACTAATAGCTTACTAGATAGATTTACAAGCGATAAACAAAGAGTAAGCGCAATAAGAATATATCATAGTGTCGGCCGACTTCCTAGAGGTATATAACTATTGTTCTTTAACTACATGAAAGCTGAGCTTATAATATACAAAAAAACTTAAATATTTTATTTGGACTGAACTTCAAATTAATACTTTTTTGTATGTATTGAATAATTAAAAAAACAGACAATATTGAATTCGACAACGTCACAAATTTCAAAATAACAAAATTTAACCTTATGGACGCATTCAAATACACGTTTTTAGCAATTTTAGCAACGATGTAAGGAGGTCATGGATTAAAGTGACAGATAAGACATCAAATTAGTCTGTTTTTACACGTTTGACATCACTCTATAATCTATGGTTTGTTTCTGTCCTTTTTCTTCCGTATTCTATAAAGAAGGATAGGCTAACCTAAAATTAGGAATTTTAGGTGGTTTGCAGAATCGAGTCCATAGTTGCATAAAACTCCCATTTTTAACTGGTGTTCAAGTGGAGATCCGTTATAAGCTTACATTCCTTAATACTACTGGTCGCGAGGTGTAAGTTCTGCTTTGCATTTGTGTTAGCTCGCCTCTACAGATACAAGATTTGATTTATGTACCGATTGTGCGGCCTTTTGTTTTTATCTGTTTGTGTTGGTGCTCCTCAATCGTGAAAAGGGAAGATATTCTTTCAGTCCAATGGTTGATGTTGGACAGTTGTATTTATACAAACTCATTAGAAAACTTTGATAGAGCGGCTTATAACTTACCGTCTAGCTAGTTCAATGTAGTACGCTAAGTCTCGCTACAGACCTTAACTCAACAATTGCAAATCTGAGCTTACGTCTTGCGATCTGCACCGCAGTCACTAACCAAGTTATACTATTTCAGAGCGATCAAAAAGGATCAATTCAAAGAGATGAAGAACGATCACCTAGAACAAGAACCGTTCGTACTGTGCATGGACTGTGGCAGGAAGCAACACCAAATATGCGTGCTGCACCACGACCAAATCTGGCCCCTAGGCTTCTGCTGTGATAATTGTTTGAAGAAGAAAGGGGTAAAGCGGAAAGACAACAAGTTTTGTGCTAAGAAACTGCCTATGTCCAAACTCGGCATTTATATTGAGACGAGAGTCAACAATTTTCTTAAGAAGAAAGAGGCTGGAGCGGGCGAAGTGCATATCAGGGTCGTTGCATCGTCAGATAAGGTAAGTCGCATTTTCGTAATTCACTGTCTTTAAAACTTTTTTTCCTCCCTTTCCCTTTTGCGACACCGTTACCTGGTGCGATAGAAAGGTACATATACCTTAAACAAGGGATTAACGTCTTATAATAGCAATGGCATGCAAATAAAAGATTTGTTTTTTTTTTCAAAAACTTTTTACATTGATTTTGTAAAAGAATTTTTGGTCTGTAGTAAAATGGTTTCTTACCATGTTCGTATTGACGCAGATAAGGGGTTAACAATTAGTGGTTTTATATTATAAGCTATACAGGCGTTGCACTTGACAAAATGATTAACTGCAAGTAAATCGTTCAAGCTACGTATTGTAAGCCTATAAAAAAAACAGTAAAGAAACCATCTGAAAAACAATCACATTATGAACTGAACTTGTAAGTATGTGGTTGCGTTGGCACCGGATAGGCGCATAAATAATTCAGGACGTAATTTTACTGTTTGGTACTAACGTATGATAGGAGAAGCGGAGTGCCAGGATAAATTTTGTTTTTATTGTGTAAATCAACTAAAATGCCACTTATATCCATATTTGCCTAGATCACGGTATCACGCGTGAATGGACCAATTTCGTAAATTTTTTGTTGTATTTGTTATTGTCTCCTGATAATCAACCTTCTTCTGAAGGTTCTTATGAAAGAAAAAATATTCCGCGCAACTAGCAAATTTAAGAAAACCTAACGTCCATATTAAATTTTCTAATGCAACCTTATGGCGTTTGACATAACTGCCAGGACAACGTCTTTCGGGTCAGCTAGTTTGAAATAAATAAAGATAATGACATGTAAGCCATACTAATATGAACTTTATGTTTTAGTTAGTAGAAGTGAAACCGGGCATGAGGTCGAGGTTCGTGGAGTCCGGGGAGCTGTGTGGCGAGTTCCCTTACCGCGCCAAAGCGCTGTTCGCATTCGAAGAGGTTGACGGCGCGGACATCTGTTTCTTCGGCATGCATGTGCAGGTAACTATAATGATAACTATGGTGCTGATTCTGTTTTCTTCTTCGTCGTTCCCTCATGAATGAGGATCGCGACCAAAAACTGTATCCCTCCATTTAACGCGATCAAGGGCCATGTGGGCTGCCCTCTGCATGGAACCACATGCTTGTCTAATGGAATCCGACCATCTTGCCGGAGCTCTTCCTCTAGCGCGCTTGCCTTCAACTTGCCCCAGTATCATGTCACGTTCGAGGCTGTGGTGTGGCGATCGCATTATGTGCCCAAAGAGTCTGAGAGCCCTCCACTGGAGATTCTGTTTTACAGCGACTAAACTTATTTTAGTTTACTCCTGTCATTTTCCTTCTCCTAGAAAAGAAAAGAGACAAGAGATATGTAGTCATATCAAATTAAAATTAGTCCTGTCAACTAAGGCATTTCATAACGTGTTTAGTGCTTAAGTAAAGAAGTCACGACTAAAATACAGCCTCTGACAGGACTAAATTCGGTAGGTTATCTTCTATATCTTTTCTTTTTTTGATGTAAGACAAAGACAGGACTAAACCAAAATAAGTTTAGTCAGTGTAAAGCAGATCGCCCCCAATACTTGACTAATAAGAATTTTGATCACAAAAAATACGGTCCACTTGACCTTGTACAGTGGATTGTGTCAACCGAATAATTAGGCTTACCGTAACGTATACAAGTACCTACTCTGATATATACGAGTACATTAGTTGTACAACAGTGGCGTCACTAAAACGCTCGCATTATATTTTGCGCGATTATAATGAATCGAGATAAGCATAATCTACTCGGACCATTTATGTGTTTTATTATATTTCTACTAGAGAAAGAATATGAATGTGTTGAAACATGCAAAATTATTATGTCCGGTATTGGTTGGTCATAACAAGCTAAGGAAGCGAAAAGATCTCAAAATGTATTCAAATTCTTGCAATGGTTTTTCTCCTCCTATAAAAATCCTTACATTGAATAATAACTTTTTAATTTGAGTAATCTGTCCCATTTCACTTGCATATAAAACTGCTAAAGAGAGAATGCTATTTACATCTGTTAGGCGAATTTACAATAGGCGTTAAATATTCAGGCTCGGATCAATCACACGACTTTTCTTTTCAGGAATACGGCAGCGAAAGTCCATCTCCGAACACGAGGCGGGTTTACATAGCATATCTAGACTCAGTACATTTCTTCCAACCGCGCCAGTATAGGACGGCCGTGTACCACGAGATCCTTTTGGGCTATCTCGACTACGCCAAGCAGCTAGGCTACACCATGGCCCACATATGGGCCTGTCCACCCTCAGAAGGCGACGACTACATATTCCATTGCCATCCGCCCGAACAAAAAATTCCCAAACCCAAGAGACTACAAGAGTGGTATAAGAAAATGTTAGACAAGGGTATTATAGAGAGGATAATTTTAGATTACAAAGATATTCTTAAGCAAGCAATGGAGGACAATATCTCGTCGGCGGCTGAGCTCCCGTACTTCGAAGGCGATTTCTGGCCGAATGTTCTAGAAGAGTCTATCAAGGAGCTCGACCAAGAGGAGGAGGAGAAGAGAAAGCAGGCTGAAGCCGCCGAGGCAGTGGTCAGTGTTAGTTATCTAATGTTTTTTTTTCTAGATTATAGAACTTTATCTACTTAAGTCCATTTTTCCTTTTCCCATGTTTCCATTCCATTATCATTTGTTTTTTTTGGCACTGATCTGTCTGTGACACAACTTTTACACAAAATTTAATGATATCTTCTCAACTCTTGTTTCTTTGCCTTTGCAAACTTAATGCTGTTGGAAACTAACTGTTCTTTATTACGTCGTGTACTAAGCATACCTATCTATAGATATTCATGGACAAGGTGCAACAATCCTCGTGCGCGAGTTCGACTCACAAAAAATTCGCAGGTTTTCGGATCACAAATCACATTCAAAATTCACATTTTTTTTATTATTTGCATGCTACTAAATTTGGCTAATATAATTTCCAATTAGCACCATCTTAACACTATCTCCCAATCCGCGGTGGGCTCGCTTGGGAGATTATAGCCCATACTTCGTCATGTGTGAGGAAAGACCCTTAGCTCAGCAGTGGGCTGTTACGGGTTGATGATGATGAATTTCCAATTAGTGGGCCTGCAAAGACTATAAATGACACCATCATGATAATATACTATTAGCTTCTCTAGATAAAATGCTTCAATAATCGTTATGTAAGTACAAATGTTGCGTGTGCCCATGCTGTTCATTCCCGTTCCCGTGGGAATTTTCAAAAATCCTTCCATAGTGCTTACTTACGTCATTTAAGCAAACTTTGTGCAAAAATTAATGCCTGTAGACCACGAGGTTTTGCCTGTGCGTTGATCGATCAGTCTGCCAATCTATTTCTTCTTTTATATCTATAGATGGGACTAACATAACTCACGTAATGTTTATCGATAGTTCCTAGGATAACATTAAATTACGGCCGAGTAAAATTGACGCATCATTCCCAAGAGTTGCAGTAGCAGAAATTTTGTTAGAATTTTGTATAGAGGGCACATTTTTAATAATATAATCTCACGTCTTTTTTATCCCCGAGGGGGTAGGCAGAGGTATTCCATTACTCGATATACCCACATTTCACGAGATATATTGGACCCCTAAACGTGATAGGTGGTACATTTTTCTTGTTTATTTTGTCAGAAAACAAATACAACTATGCAACTGCCATATACTTATATTAGCTTTGTTTTTTCCCGTGGTAACAATCCACAAATACTATGGTATGCAACGGTAAATGTTATTGCATTTTAGATATTCCAGTCGTCGGAGGAGAACGAGCAGGGTCCCGACGGCAAGAAGAAGGGTCAGAAGAAAGCGAAGAAATCAAACAAATCCAAGGCAGCCCAGAGGAAGAACAGCAAGAAGCAGAGCGACCAGCAGCAGGGCAGCGATCTCAGTGCGAAGATATTCGCCACCATGGACAAGCACAAGGAGGTGTTCTTCGTTATTAGGCTACATTCCGCACAGTCAGCTGCCAGCTTAGCGGTGAGTGAAAATTAATCCCTATTTCCCTTTGAGTATTAAACCAACAGTAGACGTCACGCACACTAGTTTCTTTGCAAAAAAGTCTGCCAATTTCTGCGCGGGGGACGAGGAAACGCACACAAATAATGTTAACACAAACGCATTTTTTGACAAAACAATTAAACACTACCATGAACTAGATGCACACGAATACATTTACCAATCAGAGCACTCCGTGAACTCAAAAAAACTAGTAGTATATAACAGGTGTGATCGTTGACCGACACTTTTTTTTGGCAGAGGGGAACGCCTGTCAGTGGCGTCTCCGGTTGGTTTAATACTCAAAGCTATTTCCCTTGATCACGCGTGAACAGTTGGCACAGTTTTTATTTTTATAGGACTGCCAACAGATAACACAATAATAGAAAATATAAATTATACATCTAGTACATTGATACATAGACAAGACAACTTTCTGTCGGGTCAGCTAGTTTGTATAATAGTTAAGGTCAAATGACATGTTTGACCAGCTATAAAATTGCTCTCAAAACGAAGTCTTCTCCAGAAGAAATTTTAGGCTCTAGGTTGGTTTTGAAATAAGCTTGAGGTAACGTCATAAGCGTATTTACTCCATTTATTTACAGTTAAGACATAGGTTTTAAATGAAATTAGTTAGACTGAACTAAGAGAAATATTTTACTGCGACTTCGACCGCGTTCCTGAATATAATCTATGGCACTTTCCAGTCCTAAAAACCACGTTGATTTCTTCCTCCATGTTTGAAATAAAAACAAAGCTAAGCTAAAATATTAATAGGATTTTAAACATTTGTGTTATATGCTTATATGTGACTGTATGTTTGTTTGCAGGCAATCCAAGACCCGGACCCTCTGGCGAACTGCGACCTGATGGACGGGCGCGACGCGTTCCTGACGATGGCCCGAGACCGCCACTACGAGTTCTCGTCCACGCGCCGCGCTAGGTTCTCCACGCTGTGCATGCTGTACGAGCTGCACAACCAGGGCCAGGACAAGTTCGTCTACACCTGCAACAGCTGCAAATCGCACGTGGAGACCCGCTACCACTGCACAGTCTGCGACGACTTCGACCTCTGCGTGCCCTGCTACGACAAGGAGGGCCACCCTCACAAGATGGAGAAGCTCGGCCTGGACCTGGACGTGGGGTCGTCGCCGGGTGACATGAAGCAGGCGAACCCGCAGGAGGCGAGGAAACTGTCCATCCAGAGGTGCATCCAGTCCCTGGTGCACGCCTGCCAGTGCCGCGACGCCAACTGCCGGCTGCCGTCCTGCCAGAAGATGAAGAGGGTCGTCCAGCACACGAAGATCTGCAAGCGGAAGACGAAGGGCGACTGCGCGATCTGCAAGCAGCTGATCGCGCTGTGCTGCTACCACGCGAAGCACTGCCAGGAGACCAAGTGCTCGGTGCCGTTCTGCAGCAGCATAAAGCAGAAGCTGAAGCAGCAGCAGGTGCAGCAGAGGGTGCAGCAGCAGCAGTTGCTGCGCAGGCGCATGGCGGCGATGAACACCCGCGGCTGCGCGGGGGGCGCCTCCTCGCCGCCGCCCGCCCCCGCGCCGCAGCTCGCCTCCCCGCCGCCCTCCAAGCCCGCCTCGCATGCGCTGCCCCACAACGTGCAGAAGGCGCTGCAGCAGGTGATTATACCTATACATTTTTATTACAGTACGGCCGTTTTAACTTGGCAGCTCTGAAGTTACGAAAATGGCTGCGATAACATTTTTTCCGATCATTTGGCGGTACGCGGTTTGCGCAGGCGAAGCCTATGTTCAGAGAAGTCAAGTTCAAACGTTCCGCGACTGTATATTACATTGAACTAGCAATTTATTCTTGTATGTACGTATGTATTGATTCTCGGAAACGGCACTAACGATTTTTTTAGCAATTTTGTATACAGATACAGTTTGGCATTTTTTAATAAAACAGCGGAGTTGTATTTCCTGTAAAAACGCAATTTTACGCAAAAAAAAAATTATTTCGTCAATAATACGGCAACTCACACCTGCAGATGGCGTTAGAAATCACAGAGTAATTCACTGGCTGATGGCGTTAGCGATGAGCGAAGCACAGTCGATCGATTGCTTTGACAAAAATCGTTGACTTTAATCATCATTTTTAATTTTTTGCGTCTCACGATCTCTGCATTTGCCACTAGGTTCCCCGCCTCTTTGTCCATGCGTCCGACAGAATCAATTTATCATAAAATTAAATATCAATTGACAATGATAGTGTACTTTTACTGCTCATTGGAGTTGTTTGAGGCAATACGGAAGTGCCTAACCTACATATTTTATTGAATTTTCTGTTTACATTGACTATCATTATAATTAGTCAAAACCCGCAATAAACAGGAAACTATTTTTTTATCAAAACACATGACGTCTCCTCGGATTCCCTCTAAAACGCCCACCTTACCCATTTAGAATAGGATAAAAACACTTTTGTTCGAACAATACACAATATATACAAAAAAGAAACTACGTCAGCACTACGTCACAACCTCGGGGCTGTGATTGTCTGTTCATTCTACCACAACTCGGAACGAAAGGAACGGAGACGTCGCTCAAGAACAGACACAGCTCTCATTTAGAAATTTGTAACCCTTCAACGGGCTTATGCAGTTTAAATTTTTCATTGGTTTTGAATCTTATTCTGATTACGTATAGTTCAATTTATAATGGGAACTATTGTCCCTCTGCCTTATAAAGTGTAGATAAATAATCATTTGTAATGGTGCTCAGGTCCAAGAGGAGGCGGCGCGACAGCAGGCGCCGTCGTACGGCAAGCAGGCGGCGCTGGGCGTGGGCGGCGGCGTGGGCGTGGGCGTGGGCGTGGGGGCGCGCGGTGCGGAGTGGGCCGCGAGGTACCGCACGCCACCGCCCCTGCACCACCCCGCGCGGCTGCCCCCGCACGCCGCGCTGCCCGCGCACCCGCAACTAGCGCCCTCGAAACCCGCACCGCATCCGCAACACGCGCCGCATCCGCAGGTAACACGACACTCCTATACGGCATACTATGCAGGCACGGAATGTACATTAAATATTGAAGATGGGATATTTTTCTGAAAGAATTATTTTTAATAATAAATAAAACTGCATACACAGATTGCCTACCTCAGCCGGGAATTGAAACCGCCAAATATGAAAAAAAAAACAGGGTTAATCATAAGGATTATTTTTTCCTGAATAACGTAGCATCTTAAATGAAAGAAAGATTATGCAAGACAATTTTATTCTGACTATCCGTGCTTCCAACATCTAAAATTATCATCTAAAAGTATTTACTACTTTTAATATTATGATGTAGTCGCACAGATGCTTTTGCGACACCAGTTTCACGTAAAATTTCCACGGAGAAATTAGTGGCATGACATTAGTTTCATAAAAAAAATTGCTCTTGACACGAAACTACTTCAGTGTCACGTATTTAATGCATGCATTGTAAAACTTGATGTTTACACGTGAAATCCATGAAATAAATGTCGTGCAACTACTTTCATTCAACAAGTTCGTAATATAAATTCGTCTTAATAGAATGAAATGACAGCACCTCACTGTTCTCTTCAGCTGGTACTGAACAGTGTCCGTCCACAGCAGCGAGCTCCCGCGCCCCAGCAGCAGACCCAGCCGCAGATGCACCAGCGGGCCCTCCAGCAGCTGATGGCCACTCTGCGGTCGCCCACCAGCCAGAACCAGCAGCAGGAGATCCTGCAGATCCTCAAGTCCAACCCCCCTCTCATGGCCGCATTCATCAAACAGAGACAAGTAAGTGCACGGTTCTTTGCTACAGGCCTACCGCTTGCCTACGGGCCATGTGAAACGTTAACGTCTGTTAAATAGATCACATATGTAGACAAGCGTGTAAAGTAAAATAGACGCAACAGTTAAAGATTAGATCTTAATATTTAAGGCCGTATTACAGAACGATAATTAAAAGCGAAACTCCGCTGGAGGATGTCAGAGGGATAGATATGCTCCTATATGAGTCTCTTAAAGCTGTCTACTTTTAATTACACTTAAATATTCTTAGTTATACAGCTCAGCTTCAGATTCCATGCACGTAAATATCACTTCAACGCTGTAAATACGAGAATATATAGTTATATATTATTTATTCTTGTAGATATATTTAAAAAGTGACTATGTTGACTACATTTTATTATGTCACGCTTTTTTCGGCTAGTTCTCATTCGTGAGCACACAAATCTGAAGCGCAATTTTGTAACGTGCGATAAAGATCTTCCACAAACATGACGTATCTCCGGACTAAATCAACTTTTATATTTCAAAACGCCCAATTACCAGTTCGTTCCACTAATAGGCCGTCTCTCCGATCTTCCGCCAAACAGTTTCCAAACGACTGACACACTAAATGTACTTGTGTTTTCCACAAACAGGCCGTCTTTCCTTTCGGATGCGAAAAAGTGGCTAAACGACTGTCACGCTTAATCCACTTGTGTATTTTGGAACGCCCAATTACGAGTTCGTTCCACAAACAGGCCACATCTCCGTTGGCCCGCCGAAAAGTGTCTAAACGACTGTCAGGCTAAATGTGCTTGTGTATTCCAGAACGCCCAGAACCAGCAGCAAGCGACGGGCGGCGTGGGTGGCGTGGGGGGCGTGGGCCTCGGCGGCGTCCCTCAGCAGCCCCAGCAGCAGCACATGATGCAGCCGCAGCAGCAGCAGCGGCTGCAGCAGATGCAGCACATGCACACGCAGCAGACACAGGTAACCAGTCTAACCCCATCAACCCGTCAACAGCTCAGCTGAGGGCAAAGAGATTAAAATATAATATGACATAGAGAGGACAAAGCGAGGAAAATTTTAAGCTTAAAGTTATTCCAAGTGGAATAAGTCTAGTACAATTTCGACCGAATTACAGCTAGCGTTCATACTAACTGACATGACGCCTGTACCCTAAGCACGAACATCTATCGAATTCGAATAGTAAACGTAAAACTTTACTATTCGAAAACCAGTTCGATTCGATTACTTTTTAATATAGCAGCACGAAACCTAAAGTATTTACTATCGTCTATTCGATAGTAACTCGATACCTAAACGCAAGATTTGAATGATAAGGAACGAATGGTGCGTTCTAAAACACTATGACGATTTGTGTTCATTTATATTACTGATAGCAAAAGTTAATAAAAAGTGAAAATTATATTGTTTCACAATCTAGACCTTTCAGTTATTATTATTATAATACTTAATAGCATCTACTTCAGTTATTACATTTTAATTCATGATTCAAAATTAAAGTTTTGATCATGATTCGACTGCCGTGTTTGAGTATTCGAACGTTTACTATTTAGAGCTTGTTTATGAACAAAAATGATTAGGTAAGTTATTTTAAGTGTTTGGATTTGGACCCTTTGAGTGTTAAAATCTTTTAAAGTGGTTATAGTCGTGTAAAATGTGTGTTGTGGTTGTGATTAGTGCTTAGGTACTTTATTATATTCCGAGTGAATAGACGTAAAAGGTGGATATTTAAAATTGTTATTAATATTGACTAATAAAAATATATCTATCTTAAATAAATCTTTGTTGTTTAGAGTAACTACCTACTTTATGTTCAGCCTCATGGCACAATCAGTCAATTTAGTTTCCTAAAATAATTAATTATTGCTACTAGTGCTTCGCGGTTTCACCCGCGTAGTTCCCCTTCCCGTCGCAATATGGGGATAAAATATAGCCTATGTGTTATTGGCTGATGTATAAGCTATATTATTGTAAAGTAACCTACATTAAAATCCACTTAATATGTTTTGCGTGAAATAGTAACAAAGATTCCTTACATACCTACAAACTTTCGCGTTTATAATATTAGTAGGATTGGATATAAATAAATAAAGCAACCAACAATAACTTTTACAGTCAATGTAGAGTAATAAAAAGATGTTTAAAAAAATCTAAATTAAAAATATATTTAGGTATTATAAATAAAGTTAAAATAATAATAAAAAACAAAACATTTCAATGAGTTCGGTCAATTCTATCTACTAATAAACAACTTAAGGCCCTCCCCCTAACCTTTTTCCATTGTCAAAATAAGATTTATCAACAAAATATGACCACAACTTGTTACTCGAATTTGCTTCTCACCATGTTTTTGTCAGTGAGTAAGATCTCGATAGCCAGCTATCGCATCAGACGAAACCGTACGTCAAAATAGAGTTCGTGCTGCCGTTTTCCTTAAAACTGTTGACTTACTATTCGATTACCGCTCGAAGTCGATTCGAACGCATAACGATAATTATTCGTGCTTTAACTTTTTAGTTCTCTTTACGCCCGTCGTGGCGCTGTACAATTTCCCATACAAAATTTCTCGATGACGATACGATAACGTTTACTATTCGAATTCGATAGATGTTCGTGCTTAGGGTACTGAGCTTCAAACATGCTTCAAAGTTTTGTATGAAAGTATTCCCAATGCCCCCCTCTATGCCCTATTATATTTTAATCTCTTTGCACATGAGGAAGTATGGACTGTAATCTCGCACGCGAGCCCGGATTGGGAGATGGTGTTACTAGTGGATACCTGTCAGAATTTTTCATGCCACCCAAGTGTATCTGATATGGCTTAACGACTTTCATTGTGCGTCTGGAACCAACGGTTCAATGTGCCTTCCGAAACACGGAGACGCTCGTGATATATGTATATAATGCCACTAGACTGTCACACATTCACTAACTGACCGCGCCCAACTTTGCTTGGATATATATTTATTTAATAATCGGTAAATCGAGAGTTCCAAAACAAGACCAAAAGTTAAATTAATTGTATCAAATTTCTGTAATTTTGCGATTAATCTGAAGATTATTTATTTTAAAAGTTGTCTATGTTGGTTTCGTTATAGTGATTTTTAAGGTTAATGTAAATAAGCTAGAAAAGAGTTCTAGTCAAGCATTTCTTGACTCGAATCTCGGACTAGTAATATTATTTATAGATCTTCAATTTAGAACCTGTAATTCTCAATACAAAACGGCAATTTCATAGATAAGGATAAGAATTCCTTTTGGCGGAATAAAATAACGTTTTATAGCTTAGCGTTCTGTCTCTTGTCTTAATAAAATGTCAAATTCAGCAGACCTTTGGTCTACTTAAATTGCAATAGGCTTCATTACCGTCCGTGTCTGTAAAGCAAATCACTGACATAAACGTCAAAGAAAGACGATCTAGATAATAAACAGACAATTCCTCAGTTTCCTTTCCCTACCGTCCGTGACAAGTGTAATGACCGATTTCTCTCTTCGTCCAGCAGGTCGGCGGCGTGTCCGGCGTGGGCGGCGTCGGCGTGTCCGGCGTGGGCATGGGCGGCGTGTCCGGCGGCGGCGTGGGCGTGGGCATGGCTCACGCGCAGGCCGGCTGGTTCAAGCAGGCGGCGCCCGTGCAGGGCAGCCTGATGGGCATGCGGGCGCCGTACGCGGGCGGCGGCGCGGCCCGCCTCGGCGCCCGCTACTTCGCCGGTCCGGGCGGCGTGGGCGTGGCGGGCGGCGTGATGCAGCGCTCGCCCCCCGCCACCCCCTCCCCGCGCCCCCCCACGCCGTCCGAGCTGCTGTTGCTGAGGCAGTCCCCCGCGCCCCCCGCCCCCCTCCCCCCGCCCGACGACCAACTGCCGCCGATGACGCCGCAGGACCAACTCACCAAGTTCGTCGAGCAGTTGTAGTGTACATAGCCGAGGCGCGGCGTGTCGCCCTGTAATATATAATGTAAGCTGTCGCGACCGTCGCCCGCTATCCCTCGATCTAATCCCCCTTATTTATTGTCGATGAAGTTTGCGAGGGCCGTTAATTAAGTATTGCGACCGAATCGAGCGCTCAATGTACAAAATGTAAATATGAGAGGAGTGCGTCCTGCCCGCTTCTGCGTAGCGTAAGTTGTTCGTAGTGTAGGTACATTATGATACTTATTCTGTTTATTGTAATTAAATCATTTTATAATATAATTATGTGATCATTATAAAACCGTTGTTTACTTTTTCCCTCTCCGATATGATAGCGGCCACGAGACTTGAATAATTACTGTAACATACAATTAATTTTCTGTGATAATTTTATGACACGTCGATAACTCAAAATTGCAGTAGTGCTTGTTATTTCATAACTTGAGTATCTACTCAAAAATACGCACTACCATTCTATACTATTGATGTCTTACAATCTGAATCGTAATCGACTTTACGCTTCGAGCGCGCAGTAAATGTCAAATGAAAATGTTTTCGATCCTAGAGATAATATAACATCAGATAGTGAGAAGCGTAGCTAGACAGAATTCGCAAGATGCAGGCAATATGTTAACGAGTATACGTCCTGTACGTTTGATATGATGATACGGGGATACCAAAATCCCCGGTAACAAACTTATTATTTTTTAATTTAATTAATTCGGGAATCGAACCCAAGCGTCAACAGAGACGCTTGGGTTCGATTCCCGAATTACTGTCTATGAAAGGAAGTTGAAGATTGTCCTTAGCATAAAGCTATTAACAAATACATATCCATGGTCATTAGTATATCTACGGCTTCATGAAAAATAGGGAGAGCGAGAAGCACACGTCCAGTGAAGAACACATGACTATATTCTCGTGCAGCCTCAACGATACCACCTATGGCTACCGCCAGAACAACGCACTGGATTAAAACTAGATCCTAAGGACGAGATTCGAATATTTTTATCTGAATGACGTCTCAGTCGCAGAATTTTAATCGCAATCGCCTTCATTTTGACATTCTGAAGTACATTGTCATTACCACCAAGTCTAAAAGAGGAAGCTATGGCCGCGTAATAAAGGTGAAAAAAAATTATCTTTTCTTCAAACGTCTTTAGACGATATTTCATTAGGTACTATTCGTAAACTGCCCGAACCCTTCCATTACCCCATGATCTACCCTAAAGGCTGTTCTGTATAAGAGGATGTACCAACTGCACCAGACGAGGAGGGCGGTCGGATTTATTGGAGTAGGTATTTCGGGTATACGCATGCATCTAAGTATGTGCCTCTATTTTGTTAGCGCAGTCTGTAGTGTAGCCTGTGCGGTTTGAAGTACGATATTTCGTTAGATTTATTAGGCTTCTCATCTCATAATATACAGTTAGGGTCACAGCACACATATCAACTCGGAAAGGGATCGGCACCGTATCGCCTTTCGCCTCGCCGTCAACCAGGCGTCAACCTAACGTATGCATGTAACCAAAGCGTAGCAGCGGCTCCTGTACGTCAACTCGGCTACGGCTAGGCGTCACCGCGCTTACGCCTCGCCGACCGCTGGCTGAGCCGGTTGGCACCAAATCAATTTGAATCCAAACGTTGAGTGTTCAATAAAAATTCAATAAAACTTACGCGCAACACGAAAGGAAGTTGCCTTGCGAATGGCGGGCGGTGGCACGGTCGGCAGGCAAGTCGCGGGAGGGAACACGGTCAAGGGTGGACGAAGAGCCGTGAGCTCGCGTACGGAGAGACGTAAGCGGGGGGACAGCGAGCCGTAAGCGCGGGAACTGCAAGTTGACCACTCACCGCATCGCGGTTCGGAGCCTGTTCCGAGGCGAGGCGATTACGTTACGTTTCCGATTAGTGTGCGTTGCAGTAGGGAGTTTCATACAAACAATACTGAACGGCTCGAGGCGATACGGTGACGATCCCTTTCCGAGTTGATAAGTGTGCTGTGACCTTTATGCTACATTTTTACAAGACCACCAAAAACCGTTTCAATGTTCAAAACCTCTTCAGAGCTTTTCAGGTTTCTGGTGTTTTTACAATAAAATAAAACCAAAAAATATGTAAAATGCTTTATTCATAGTCATCGACAATGTTAAAATAAACATATAAGTATTGATTAGGATTAGTTAACATTTTTCTGTGCCGTAGATCATAGTTCACTCAAATTTCACTCTGCTAGCTAGCTTAAGCATTCGGGAGCTGGCATAGCGACCGCTTATAGGTTGCGAATATAAGTTGGCAACCGGCAAATTTAGAAACTAAAGTTTTGTTCAGTGTGCGTGAAGTAAGAACAGTGCTACCATTTTGACCACATCGACTTCCCTTACCTAAACGTCTCAAAAAGATTTACCAACGTATTGAGATTATAAAAGTATTATTTGCCACAATAAAGCGGTGCCATAAGGAAGCTACGATAAGTGCTACCTCTTGTGAGGTTCAGAGCACACCAGGCGGACGAATACTTGAGCATTCCACCAATGCAGTGAAATATCGTGTTTATCTTATACAAATAGAGTTGTAAATAGTATGCAGAAAACAAATTGCTCTAGCGGATAGTGCTCTCGTAGCGATTTACATGTCTTTTTCCATAGAATAAGGTCGATATTTCATTAAGATCGGTAAAATGCTCGCTAAATCTTTCTGCCTTGTCTACGCTTGTAGGAATTTGCCATACTAGGAGAGTAGATCTAAATAGGATATTCGCTGGAGCAACTTTACGAATTAAATTCACGCCCCGCGTGCATCATAATAACCTAAACAGACACAGAGTAAGGCAAAATACACACACAATTCCATACAAACGTATTATTGTACAGCTAAATTTTCAACTTTGTAGTTAAATTTTTTTGAGGTCGATTTACACTAATGCGAAATAGAAGCATATTGACCTCTGTCTCCACAACGAACGTAGTACACAAATTCTTAAAAAAAAAAGTGAAAATAAAATGCGCGCATTTGCAAGCGGCCAACGCCGATAATTTCTCGTTAGAAATTTCTGCCGTAGGTAAGGTACCGACATAGGTCAACATGGTATGTAAAATTTTTGAATTTCATTATGTTACGCTTCTGCGTTAATGTGAATCAACGTAATCTGTGTGGCAAGTGAACTGAAATCTTTGTATTTGAGTTGATTACTGACTGTCATGCGCATATAAAACTTACACCACTTTCGACACATAAGTGCACGTCCGCCTAGACAATAAAATCAGAAATAGTAGATTACACACCTAGGGAAGTAAAATAACAGGTCCACAAACATGTGACCTGAGGCTTTCTTATTTACTTCCCGAGGTATGTATACCTTGTTTCTGCTCGATCGAGGCAGAAAGCGGCAACATCGTTTAGCGCAGCGGGCCAAAAGTTGGCGCTTTCCGCCCGGAGAGATGAAAAGATACTTTTGTGATCAGTCTCGCAACAAAAGTGTAGTATCCTAGCATGAAACAACAGTGTTGACAACACGCAAAATGAGTTGTTTTAGTACAAGCAAACGTATGACAATTTAATCGCCCGTGTATAATTTGATTGGAAGGATTAAAAGATTTTATATACAGCAATTTTCAAGTTAAGACTTCAAACTTATAACACCAAATGTATGTGGTTCTGGTTTTATTTCCACCAATCAAATTTTGTAATACCAATTAGTAGCCTATAAATTTTGGCTGTTAATTCTGGAAGATTGTGGAAAAGCTAGATTTCACATAGAATTTCATACAATTTTCCTCAACATCATCACTCAAATCCATAAAAATTTCTGAGCTTCTTGGTTTCTTAGCCAGACCTTTTCTTCCCATAATACCATTCAATTTTATCCAATTCGTAACATATCCAAAACATTCCCCTAATATTTGCGAATGTTAATAAGCTTGTTCGAATATATGCAAACAATTATCATTTAAAATATTCGATTATATAACGAACTTAACGATAATAATAGGTATCGACAATTTTTTGGTGGTGTGGTGTAAAGCGGCCGACTCACGTACTTATTACACTACCAGATTCCAAAGGGCCATTACGGCATAACTTGCTGTTTTTGTTAGACAACTAACAACTAGGGACAAGTCTGTGCCGCAATGCATGCCGAATCTGGCCCTTAAAATCGGAAGTCCGTCTACACATACATGGAGTTATTTTACAAGTAATACTCATATTATGAAACTTTATCTATATTAAATAGAATTCAAAAGCAATGGTGTAATCAATACTATATCCGTTCAAATGTTAAAAGACTATCTCATAACTCATATTTGGTGTGAAGAGAGACAGAATTAGGATTTTGTTTACGTTTTCTGTAACGGTTTAAGGTACTGTAATGAATGATTCGGATAAATTATATCACTACATTATGGATTTTTAAAAAAAAATACAAAATAGAAATAAATTACGAAAGTTAACGTTTTAAAACAAAAATCCTATATTCGATCCTGATGAGAAACACGTAACGCTCAACATGTTTGGCAACGTCGCACAACATCGCAAGATAGAATGTGCCACAATATTTTCCTGTTACTATTACAGAAGTGTGATGTCGCCAGATACGTTCTGCGTAGCGCTCTGAGTACATGCATACCTCGCATTGTTTCTCTTCGCTTCATACCCTAATATACACGCAATAAAATAATTAGCGAACGACGCAAGGTCGTTTTATTGGCGCAATTCGGCCGCTTTATACAAGTCACAGTCACGAATAAGGCCAATTACAATATTTACCATAATCCCTCTTTAAATAAACCATAATTCATACACCAGAAATCTTAAAAAACTAACACAATCTATTAAAAACAATGAACAAATTGTGATTACAACAACAGAACAAAATTGTATCGCACGAATTTGATATTCAGGCAACTGCAATCAGTATTGTACGTTTGTACAGAGATATAGTAATTTAAAGCAACAGACGAAAGTAGACTTTAAGGAAATGTTGCTAAAATATCAAACTACTTACGATACCCGCAAGGGACAAACAAAAAGTACTCGAATATTAAAAAAATCACACGCCACTAACAATAGATTAATCTTTTATTAGATCCATATAATACTTAATTACATGTAAACAATGATGTATTATGCACATTTCCTTATTTATTTTTGTATTTTTTTTATATTTGCCAGACATCAAACCTTCTAATTAAGTACCAACATCACGTATTTCGAGCTCGCAAGACCCTTCCATTAAAATGAAAAACATTCACACAATCAAGATGTAAACAGAATATTATAGTAACACATGATAAATGCACGTTTTTTCGTACCTACATAATGTGGCAGCAGTTAGTAAAGAAGGTATGTAGTTCGAAGAAATTAGGAATGTGCAATTAGTTTCAATTTTGTTATATCCCTCGATATTTCAAACTTAATATGCCATCACTCAGTCTTTCAATTTATGATCTGTAAATACATATATCCAAAAATCTGCAATAAGCAACAGTTAATAGATAAGTGACAATGATACAATAGATTTTATAATATGTACAACAAATTTCACTGACAACTCACTCTCAAGGGCTCATATATTTCTTGAGTATCATGTTCGACTTTTGCAAAAGATTTCACTATAATATTCTCTGTAAACAGTTTTAAGACACAACTGGTATCGTATAAGTAGAAAAAAATCATCCAATGGCTTCCATAACGTTTACATTGATCAAACATGACACTTTAGAATTTGAATTTTCCACAAGACATCTTCAATTTGTCAAATCTGGGGCCTTATTGTCTATTTATAATCGGAATCGTCTTTGTTTGACATTTGTTACTCGGCCAGTGCTTGGTCTACATACACTGATAGTAATGACAGATGTACATAAGAGGCAATGTACATAAAAACGAAGACGATTACAATTAAAGTTGTAAATTGACAATAGGTCAGCTGTATCGAATTGGACCGACAATAGAAAAATCTTGAGTTTTCTTGTAGGGTAGTCTACTTGTCTTTTTTATCAGAGGTATTTGTTGAGTTATCAGTCTCCTCTGTCTCTTCATCGGAATAGTTAATTGGTTCTTCACCCGGCTTCAAGAGTCTGCCCACAAGGTCGTATTTCTCTGCAATAATAGTGTTCTCATTAGAGTGTTGCTACTAACTATACTGTTGAATGGATGCGGTAATTGAGTCATTAGTCTGCACTGTACAATGATTATAACAACATTTACATATGACAAGGTTACAAAGAAGCACAGACAAACATTTACTAAAGTTTTTAATTACTTTTAATACTAATTTGAATATAAAAACCTTCCATACATTGTATTGAAATCACTGATTAAAGTAAATCAACTGAATGGATTATAATATAGTCAAATTATTTTAAAAATACAAACTGGCAAAGTGTGAGCCGGATAAGCGCACCGAGGGTTCCCGTCCGTACTAACTGCCATAATATTATGATATTAAATTTGTATTAGGCCCAGCACCGCTAAATACCAACACCGGTAAATCCATAAGGCCCAGTGCATACCGTTGGAAGCGCGTCGGAGCGCATTTGAAGACAACAATTTAATATAAGCCTTAACTACTTGGACATATGGTCAATAATTGCATGAAAGAATAAATACGGGGCGCTCCGATAGCCGCGCGCGTAATTATTCTTATGGATTTACCAGAAAAAAAAGGGGGTTAAGTTAGGTTAGTGTCTGATAGGTTATATAGGGATAAAAAGTAGCCTTTCCTTCTTTCTGGTCACCTAACTTTCTTTGTGCAAAAAATCTTGTCGAACGCAGCAACCGCGTGAAAAAAGAAAAACCAAGAAACGCACTAATGCATTTATAGTATTCGTACATACAACCATTATTCTGTATCTCAATAGCCTGACTGCTTATCAATCTAGCTTCGCTAGATTACGCGGGTTAAATACCCTATTACGAATAACATTATGCTGAAGCACTTGTGTCGTCTTCAAAATCTTGTATTTAACAGTTTTTGAAGATGAAAAGAAAACAGAAACCTAAAAATTCCGGATAATTTCAAGTGTCTTACAATGTTACAACACAATGGTTGTTTTCGAATTATGCTAGTAAATAGTAATTAACCACAGTATTATTGATAATATTTTTATTTTTGTAGTGTATTTTTATCAATATACAAAATGTATCATAAACGCATGACGGTTGATATTTATGATGTATCGCCTTTTGGTAATCTAACAATAAATTCTGCACTTGCTTATAAAATTAAATGATAACCGGTCTTAACGCAAAAAAGTGTATTCTTAATATTATCAAACTGATAAGCATGATCTATAATGCATAAGTATAACTAAAGATTAATAATATGGTGGTCCATCTTCCATCTATTTGTATATAAATTTACACGTACGCGAGCGAAGCCCTTACCTAGTGCCTCTGCATTCATATAATTTAAAAATATGTCATCTCAAAATTATCAGGGGCAAGAATTTTATTACTGTCAATTGGCTTAAATTAAAACTGATTTGGAACACCACTCTTATACTATACTTAAAGCTATATTATTTGTTTCATGTGTGACAAAAGAACCTAACCCTACGTTTCTGAAATGCAAATCAAACTAAATTAGTTGACATACTTACTGTTAAGTCTTACGTTAACTGTTATTCAATTTAATTTTATTCAACCAATCAGGATAGCTAACATGAGATTTAACAGTTGGTCAGCATATTTTAGTTTGATTTGCATTTCGGAAACCTAGGGTTAGCTCAGCAGTGGGCTATCAAGGGTTGATAATGATGGATTTTTACCTCTGAACTGTGCTTCCCATTCTTTGACGGATTCCATTTCCATCGAGTTGAGGTCGCTCAGGTCATCATATTCCTTGTCCGAAGAGGTGACTGAGAATGTGGCCAGTCCCCGTGAAGCATCCTTTCCTCCGAAAGCAGCATATGGACCACCTACAAAAATTGTCACACACTTATTAAGATAAAAACAAATTGTCTTATTATTTCAGATAACCATTTACAGTTTGTAAATGATTTATTACATTAATATAATTAGCTTGTTATTACCATATTTTTTTATGTGCCAACTATGCATACTTTTCACATAGCATTGGTTTGAAAGAGTCTCAGATTTCCATTTGCATATATTAAATTAAATTTATATAGAATCTATATATATAATAAACCTGTACCAAGATAGTATCTTTATATGGAATATTTATGAGAAACACTAATAATCCTTTTAATATTATAACTGCGCAATTTGTATGGATGTTTGTTCCTCTTTCAAAAACTACTAAACAGATTATGATGAAACCTTACAATTATATAGCTTATACATCAGAATAACACATAGGCCATATTTTATTTCCGTATTCCCATGGGAACGGCAACTACACGGGTGTAACCGCGGGGCGCTGCTAATTTAAAATAGTAATGGTAGGTTGTTATGGATTTAATTATACAAGTACATAAATTTTTGTCTATCTGGCTGAGCACATATCATCAAATAATTACTTCAAGCAATTCCACAAGTCTACACTAATATTATAAAGAGGAAAGATTTGTTTGGCACTGAAACTACTGGACCGATTCTAAAAAATATTTAAGCAGTGGAAAGCTACAGTGTCAGAGAGTAAGATAGGCTATACTTTATTCCCATATTCCCACATAAAAGGGAACTACAAGGGTAAAATCGCGCGAAACAGATATATTTAAAAAAACTTGAGATGTAGTAATAACTTTATGCCTGGGTCCACATAGTATACTTTTTACGGTACAAAATTATTTCATTGCTAAAGGAAAATACAAATTTCTTGCGAACGCAGTCACAGGTAACAGCTAGTGTTAAATATTTCCCTCCTACTTTAATTAATTCATTGTGTAGATCAAATAAAATTTAAAATGTATTAACTTTTTGATGACCTACTAACAAGTATTATTATGTGAGCTTTACTATGTAAGCATATCAGTAGCTCCTATTAATGTTTATTTAATGAAATAGGATGTGGGACGGCCGTGAAGGTGACTAGGCGGCTTAGGTGCACGGCGCATACATAAACAGAATGAATTGTTAATGAGTCACAATGTGTCGGCGCTATTTTTAGATGCAGATGCACCAAAATGCACTCACCGGGCCCGTAGAAGCGGCGACCCCTAGTGACGTCGAAGATCCATCCGTTTACAGCCACCAGAACCCGACCGTCGGGCTGGTTGCCGTCGAATTGACGGAGCTCGGTCACCGTCATATCTTTACGCAATTTGGGCAGCTCAGGCGTCGGCGCCTCCACTGCCACTTTCGCAAATTTACTCTTCAGTATTTTATACACCAAAACTACTATAATCACAGTCAACAGCAAGTTTACGGGGCTGTATATTATCTCATTTATAATGTTGGACACAGCGCCGGGACTCTCGGCCTCCGGCATTTTGGTTTCTGGTGCTGACGCCATATTTTACCAACAATATTATTATTATCTAAATAGCGAAATTCTTTTGTGTATATTATGTAAAATTCAGAAACTTTTATGTACGGCAAAAAATCATAAAATCACTGACTGACGTCAGCGTGCAACTTGCAAGCAAACGACGGGCGACAGACCAGTGTTGCTGCTTTTGATTTCAGCTTCACTTTTTGTAGTCTACCCATTTTACCCAATCCTTTTAAAATATAATATAAGATTTTTCCAGCAGGGAGAATATACAAACAAAATATTTATGGCGAAAAAAGTTATGCTTATAAAAACTTACTACACATGATAAATACAATATACTATATTTGAAATTTTGAACCAACAAAAGTAGCGTATATGCATAGTTTCACACAAGAATAGATAAGTTCAAAAATCATAAGTCGTTAAGTCGTCGGAAGTTAAAAGTTCAGAATACGTACTTATAAACCAACTAGCAGCGCCCCGCGGTTTCACCAGCGTGGTTCCCGTTCCCGTGGGAATACGGGGATAAAATACAGTCTACGTGTTATTCTGATGTATAAGCAAAGAGATTAAAATATAATAAGGCATAAAGGGGACAAAGCGAGGAAAATTTGAAGTCAAAAGTTATTTCAAGTGGAATAAGTCTAGTACAATTTCGACCGAATGACAGCTCGCGTTCATACTAACTGACATGACAAGGACATGACGCTAGGCTTCAAAGTTTTGTATGAAAATATTCCCAATGCCCCCTCTTTTATATTTAAATCTCTTTGTGTATAAGCTATATAATGAAGAATGTTAACTAATTTTTGAATATTAAGTCTCCATATTCTCTGTCAGAAATTAAAAATACAAGTGAAAGAATTAGTTCTATACATCAATTAGTTTCCGATTTATAGAAATAAACGTACATACTTTACTAATAAACTACATATTTTATTAATAAGACAAATCAAAATTAAAAAAGATTTAGTACATCTGTTCAACCCACTACCTAGCTCGCTTTTGACAGTAGCTCAGTGGCTAAGGAGCTTGCGCAGTATTTTCTTTTGTTTTCATCCGCGCATTACGTTAATACTGTATAAATTCGATTAATTAAATGGATGAAGGTTTCGAAAAAGGTGACGTCTCCTGTTGGTTAATACTCAAATGATTGCCTTTGAGTATTAAACCAACAGGAGACGACACGCGCACTAGTTTCTTTGCGAAAAAGTCAGCCAATTTCTGCGCGGGGGACGAGGAAACAAACACAAATAATGTAAAAGCATCGTAAGTTTAAATGCCTGTAAAATCAAAACTAATAGGTATTTTTGACTAAAACAAAAATTAGTGTATTTGTATACATACAAGCTTTACTGTAACAAACTTTCAACTTATTTGTCATACCTATTAACATTGTCACAAAACCCGTTCAGTAGTTTTTGCGTGAAAGAGGAACAAACATTCATACATCCATCCATACAAACTTTCGCATTTATTAGATTAGTAAGTACTTATTATAGTAGTAGACTTGGCTCAAGAAAGAAAGAAGCCTTGAACCCAGTAACATCTATAGTAAAAATACATAGTGGTAACATTTTACTTCTTTTTTATCATATATTATATTAGATGTTTTTTTTTTGCTTATACAACCCCCTTTGTTTACACATATTGTTAGTCATATTGAATTCATCATAATTCCAATGGCGGACTAAGCCTGTCGGAGGCCCGGGGCGTCAAAACTGAATGAGGCCCTCCCAGAACTTGGTGTATTTTTGCAGATTTCGTATTTTTTTTTTCATTACTTTATTTATTCATCACGTTATTTCAACGGCGAGGAGTAATCGGAAGGACAAACTCAAATACTACTTTGAATGTTGAGGTTTTTGATATTCGAATGGTTCATATTAATCCTAGTCTTGATAGATTTGAGAACCCGAAAAACTAAAAATAGATTCTAGGTACGATTAGAAAATTGCGCGAATATATAGCTACACGTTAAAAAGGTACTCCCATTTGCCATAAAAAAGGCTAAAATTCATAAAAGTGGAAACATTGTGACAAACAGCATTTTGATTTGGGGTGTTGCAATTGCAACTTTTTTTTTATTTGTGGCTCGGCTGATGGGCATTTTCGGTGACAGCTGTCACTTGAGTATTCAAAGGTTTTAAATTATGGTGCTTTGAAGAACTGAATCATTGAATCATGGAAGAATAATGAAGTTAATAATATAGGTAGATTTATGATAATATAGGAGATCGTCAAGTTAGAAGCCTCACCATGGAATTGAGCTGTTCTGATAATGTCAAACAACTCTTCCTAAATAGTGCCAAATAGTGCCCGAAGCATGTAAATAGTGCTATCATACTTTCGGAGATATTCAGGTCGTTCAGTGAGGCTGCTATCTTGACGTCAAGATATCAGCCTCATCTCAGTACACAAAAACCACAGCACTGTTCTTGAAGAACTATATACCAAAAAACTCTTCTTAAATAGTGCCTTGGATTTGCAAAGTTTCAGAATTAGTGCTTCAAAGGAACCGAAGATATTAGGGTACATTGATGAGGCTTCCAACTTGACGTCAAGCTGGAAGTCACATCATCAACGAGGAAGAATTTCGAATCGAGACTTATGCCAAAAATCTCTTCCTAAATAGTGCCTCCGGAATCAAAACAAAGCGGAACGATTTAACTTGTAATTTAGTCAATAAATGATGATAAACTTCCACGTACATTTTGGATTCGGTACAGATAGGAATAAACCAACTAGATCAAAATGGAGGCTCAGCTTTTTATAGAGCAACATCTCAGAATGTTTTTTTTTTGTTTTTTTTTTTGTAGATAGGGGAACAAATTGTGATGATTTATCAAGTATCAGGATGCGGACTGGTTTAGTTTTTGAGATATATTTTTTTGAAGAATTATAACTTAATCATTTATCAAATATAAAAAAAAACGCAATGTCCAATGTCAAACTTCAAAAACACGTTTTAAAACATTTTGTTTTTGGGGATTGAGCAATTAATTATTAAAAATCTAAAGTATAAAATACATACAATGCACGAGCGCGGAACCGAGCGTGTCTAAGGCAATTGAAAAGACAAGATGGCTTCTTTAACCGGTCTTAGTGAAAGGGTTACCAATTAAAATATGGAACTATCGCCCTAATTACAATGTGGTACTGAGCTAAAATAGCATAAGAATTAAGTAATGCGCATAATGCGTGCGGGCCGGCGTAGGCCATTACAGTTTTATACAAATAAATATAAAAAGGAATAACACATTGATGCTCGTGCGTGCCACTAAATAATTAAATTATAAAAAAAACTACGACTATAAGGTCTGCGGCGTGAAATAGCAGACACAAGATAAAAAAATTCAAAGATTATATCCAAATCTTTCTCCCAAACACAAACTTTGGGTAGAACCAAGACATTGTTTGTGGACTGATAGGAATTTAAAGGATCCGATGGAGAGACAGTCTGGGTATGCCTTTCCCTCTCGGAGACAGGCATGTATATATTTTATGTAAGTATAATACTCAGGTAAGTATATAAAATATTATGTTTTATATGGATTTTCATTTCCGTTGTTTGATTCTTTCAATCCTGTGGCACAGTTCTTTGATTGCCGTGAACGCTTGTTTCATTACCGAGCACGTATGTTTCATCGCCGTGGCACAATTTTTTTTTATCTTGCATATCTCGTTACTTTTTTAAGTTATATGCTACATATTCAGCAAGAATACAAACAATATAAAGAAAATTTAAATAAAAGCGATGTTTTTAAAAAAAACTTAAGGATAATAAAAACCACGGAAATGAAGATTTTTATGAGCTTGTTGAAATACACCCTCATCTGCTAGATATTAAGCAAGAATACATTATAAAAAAACTCTATTTTGTTTGAAAAACTAAAGATAAAAAATCCACGGAAATGAAGATTTTAATGGACTTGTTGACATTCATCCTAAGATAAAACAATATTGTTTAAACATGTTTAAGACATGGCGATGAAAGAAAATTTAAATATTTTAATAAATGTATTCCGTAACAAAACATTAACTATTAAATAAAAATAGGTTTTAATATAAATAACCAATAGATTTTTATCAATGAACTAATTTTTTTAAAACGCCTTTTTGAAGTTTGACATTGGACATTGCGTTTTCTTTGCTATTTGAGGTTATAAATGATTAAGTTATAATTCTTCAAAAAATTATATCTCAAAAACTAAACCAGTCCGCATCCTAATACTTGATAAATAATCACAATTTGTACCCCTATCTACAAAAAAAAAAACAAAAAAAAACATTCTGAGATGATGCTCTTTATAAAGCTGAGCCTCCATTTTGATCTAGTTGGTTTATTCCTATCTGTACCGAATCCAAAATGTACGTGGAAGTTTATCATCATTTATTGACTAAAATACAAGTTAAATCGTTCCGCTTTGTTTTGATTCCGGAGGCACTATTTAGGAAGAGATTTTTGGCATAAGTCTCGATTCGAAATTCTTCCTCGTTGATGATGTGACTTCTAGCTTGACGTCAAGTTGGAAGCCTCATCAATGTACCCTAATATCTTCGGTTCCCTTGAAGCACTAATTCTGAAACTTTGCAAATCCAAGGCACTATTTAAGAAGAGTTTTTTGGTATATAGTTCTTCAAGAACAGTGCTGTGGTTTTTGTGTACTGAGATGAGGCTGCTATCTTGACGTCAAGATAGCAGCCTCACTGAACGACTTGAATATCTCCGAAAGTATGATAGCACTATTTATATGCTTCGGGCACTATTTGGCACTATTTAGGAAGAGTTGTTTGACATTATCAGAACAGCTCAATTCCATGGTGAGGCTTCTAACTTGACGGTCTCTAATATAGATATGAGTTAGTTTTGATAGTAAAGATATGAGTTCGAGATAGAAATTTGGAAAACGAATGTATACAGGTTGTCGTAAATTTTATTTTTGATATATGTAGAATATATACAGGGTGTTTAAAATTTGAACATACAGAATGTTTAAAATTTGAATATACAGGACGTTTAAAAGTTCGATGTCGTGGTGTTCTAAAATTGGAAGTATACAGCGTGATTGTTATATAGTTTGTCGATTGAGGGGGTGAAAGATTTTATGTTGAAGTGTTCTACATTTGAATCTATTCAAATGTATGACAGCTTCTTCTAGATTATTCACTCTGCTGACAGCCCTTGAATATTCAACATGTCTTAGCTTGATATAATGTATAATGTATTTTATGTGCCTTCCGTAAAAAATAAAGAAGTCTATAAATATGTTACTGTTTATGACAGCTCTGTAATTCATATGAATTACAGAGCTGTCATAAACAGTAACACCCACGCCACACATTAAAAAACGAGAAGCTGACATGTTGATAGAAAATAAATATTATCACTAAGATTTTTTATTGCTACAAAATGTTCCTGTGATTGTTTGAACCACTTTAAACTTAGTGTAAAGCACGAGAAAACACACCAAATACAATAGAAATTAGATATGACTAATAAACAACACGTCTGTTAGCATCAATAGCTGTATATGGCATTCTCTAAAACAAAAAAAGCCATCATTCGATGCAAAGAGATATATTTAAATATCTTTGATTCGATGACATCGCCATCTAGTTACTGGTCTGTGATCGCCATCTATCTTTAGTGAATGAACTACTTTTTCTTTTTTTAAAAGTTTCCTAAGAAAACTGAGGTGTCAAAAATGTCAATATCAAAAGTGTCACTGTCAAAAAAAAACAAGACAAGGAAAGGAACGTACTTCTTCCTTCAAATCAAAGAAAGGGTCGAGATTCAAAAAGTCTAAATTGTATCTTGTATCATAGGAAATTTATAGTATAAAGTTATATATGTATGTATGTACTATAATAATTATTTTTTATTTATTCTAAATCAATATGAAAGATCATCAATCAGACTTGTGTTCGCGGTACATAAAAATATTAATTGTGGTTTCATGTTACTGGTGAGATTTCCTGCTTTCCTACTTATACCTAGCGATAATAATTTTACGGCTTTATTCGCTTGAATAATTAGTATAATTTTGTAAAATCACAATTCCTAAGGTTTTCATGCTATTCTATATATTTTATTTATGTTCCTATCTTTCGGCATCTATCTCCAAAAATTTTCAGGATAAACTTATTTATTATAGTACCTATCATCTAAACTGGTCTAATATTAATAAAACTATTTTTATGATTATGTAGTAAAGGTGATCGTCTTATTTTCCTTTTTTATAACATTGATGGTGGTGGTGAAATTAAAAGTGCAGAATTGAAAATAAACCTTGTTTAAGTTTATATAATTTTGTTTAATAATTACATATTCACAATCAATAATTTCAGGATTGTGTCAATAGCGACGGTGTTTGTAAACAAAGCACTGCTAAGTAGTAAGACTGTGGCGTTGGAGGCTCCCCTGTTCATCACCTGGTTCCAGTGCATTGTTTCGTTTACAATATGCACCACAATGAGTCTTACAGGTGGCATTCCTGGTATTTTCAACTTTCCTAAAGGTTCACCATGGAGCATAGAAGTTGTGAAAAAGGTAAACATGTTAATTACAATTTTATATTAAATTTGCTTTTTTATATAAACTCTAAAAACAATTACCTACCTATTTTTGCTGGCCACTTTATTTTTGTCAATATGGTTGAATATGGAAGAACTTTAAAGTTAAGTCATGTCTGAAGTTTGTGGTTGAATCATCAAATTGTTAAAAAATTTTAGGTAATAATAATATATTAAATTATGTAATCAAAATTACCTAAAAAAATTCAAAACTTCAGTAATTTACAGGTTTTCTGATTTGCCAAATCTTTCAATTAGTCTTCATCTTCTGGTCTGGGCTTTATTATGTGCAACCGAAGGACTTCACACTGTCATTATGGTGTCACTAAGTTAGTGATAACCATCATAGACGCAGTGAATTTCTTCAAAAGCAAATAAATACATTTAAATGAGCTATTTTTTTATGACAACAAAGCAACCATATTGCCTGTCATTGCCTCTCACCAAGGCTGATGTTCGCATGATATTATTTCTTAAGATCTAAAATTTTTAAATTTTCAGGTCATCCCACTCTCAATAATGTTTACGCTGATGATATCCACCAACAACCTTTGCCTGAAATATGTTGGTGTCTCCTTCTACTACATCGGGCGTTCACTGACAACTGTCTTCAATGTCATCTTCAGCTGGGTCCTGCTAGGACAGGTCACATCATTTAGATGTGTAATGTGCTGTGTAGTTATTATATTTGGTTTTTTCCTTGGTGTGGATCAGGAAAATTTATTAGGTAAATATGAGAATGGATGCTATTTTCATCAGGAATAACTAAATTATCAATCATTAAGGAGCTGACAAGTGTGTTACCAGCAGCAGTTTAGAAAAAAACGGTCAAGTGCGAGTCGGACTCGTATTAAAAAAACTTTTTACTGCTAAGTACCAACCAACAGAGTTTTGTAACATGTTTTGAATTAATCCCAAATGAACAGTGTTATGTTTTGTTTCCTAAAAATACTTCATCATTTACCAAATTTTCTTGATTCTTAGGATTTTTATTGTGTGTTGTGGAAATATGTTAATTTTAGAACTCCTATCTAAGACTTCTAAGTTTCTATGCACTTATTGAACCAGCATAAGTGCCTGCTTGTTGTAAGTAGGGTCATCAATATATCAGATTTCCTAATCCAAATCCAAACTAAGTCAACTTTGTACAAATGGTCTCGTCATTCAACTTAATGTCCTTCTGCTGTGCAATGGAGTTATCATACTATAACACTTAAGATTATCAGTAACATTGATTACTCAAGTGGACATTAGATTAAGTAAAACTTTATTACTCATTGTTAACATTATTAACAATGTGTATTTTACTAGAAGTGCGCTAGTGGCGCCCTCAACGCATCGAGACCTCGCAATGTGCTCTGCGCCAACACACAATTTTGTCTACTGTTTTGTCTCTCTCTTTATCTTACAAATACGAGACAAATGCACTAAATAAGCGTCGTGAAAATTTTGTAACGGCGCTCGTGTTACACACACTACACATGACTTGAAACCGCAAGGTTAATTTTTATTATCGTCGTTATCTTAAGGTCTATTACCTAAGAAAATATTTGATTATCCGACGTTAAATGGCATTTGGTTAGGTACCATTTTAGATATCCCGTAATGAACCTTAGGTGATATGGCTGCTGTTCTAAGAAATTACTTAATTTTGACACGTTTGCTGCCAGCTACGAGTATACTCGTAGTGTGCTATTGTTACATTACAAAATAGGCGCAGAAGAGTCGTCGAGTACATACTGCTATATTATAGTCGGCAGCGAACTTTTTAAAAAAATATATTCAGGTCAGGTCCATTCTAAGCTCATAATCAGCTCAGTACCTACTGTGATTTTTAATTACGGTTACAGTGTTAAAACAGGCAGAAAAAAAGTAATGTCTCAAAAGTTTAGTCACTATATCTAAATGAGCCGTTTGTGTGGTGTACACGTGTAATAACTTTCTTTTCTATTGCCAGGATCATTCTCGCTGGTAGGAACAATTTATGGTATCCTCGGCTCTCTTATGTTATCTCTGTACTCCATTTACACCAAAAAAGTTCTACCAAGCGTCAATCAAGAAGTGTGGCTCTTATCATACTACAACAATGCTTATTCCATCATCCTGTTTCTACCATTAATTATAATGAATGGGGAATTACAAGAATTACGGAATTACAAAAACTTTGACAGCACAAATTTCTGGATCCAAATGGTTATTGGAGGAATATGTGGATTTGCTATCGGATATGTGACGTCTTTGCAAATAAAGGTATGTGTACATAAGTTGATGACAGCCTATCGGATGACTTAACGTAGACCACAAGGTGGCGCCACTAATTAGTCAACGAGAACTCCAGCTTACTAGATGACCAAGACCAATTTTATTATTGTTAACATGTGGATGTTTTAGGTAAACTGTAGGTCCCTTTATAATATACTAGCGGTTCTGCGCGGTTTCACCCGCGTAGTTGCCGTTCCCGTGGGCCAAAGGGAATGAAATATAGCCTATGTTACTCAGGGATATTCTAGCTTTCCATTGGTGTAAGAATTTTTAAAATCGGTCCAGTAGTTTTTGAGTTTATTCGTAACAAACATACAAAAATACAAATCTTTCCTCTTTATAATATTAGTATAGACATGTAAGTACCTGGGCGACCGAGCTCTGCTTGTGAAAACTCACTCTCAATGTTCCCAGAGTTCCGACCTAGCTAGATCGATTTTTCGTCCCCGTAAACTACCTTAATGTAAGGTCACAGAATTGATTCTAAGTGTAGCAACACCCCGGTACGGCAATAATATACCTAATGGTGAAAAAGTGGTATTTCTGGTAATTTAACACGCCTGCCTATTCCCTCGGGAATAAAGGCGTGAGCATATTTTATTTCGTTACAACCATTAACGAGAATGCGATTACAAGTATGCAAGTGTTGCCCGTTTAATAGTATGCGATAAATAAATTGATAGCTGCTACACGCGTAGTATCACGACTAAAACTTGTTTTAAAGATTCTATTTTCATTTACTCAATTCACTCAATTAATTCTGAGACATGCGTAAACAACAGACCAGCAGGCGTATTCAGGGAGCTTCGATATTCGATATCGGAAAATCTGTCGAACACTTTCGAGATGGGCTGATGTTGGTGTCGAAAACTTTCGAGATGGGCTGATGTTGGTATTGAAAACTAATGTCATATGTGACATAAGGATTCGGAAAATTTTCCGTGGCTGTCAGAAACGCCTAGAATAAAGTTTCCGAAGTCGATAGATTCGACATCGGAAAAATTTTCACTCGATCTGAATCGATCGGAAACGGTATCGAGTCTCCGTGAATACCTACGCCGGGCTCACCACCTATCATGTTTAGGGGTCCAAAGAATATCTCGTGAAAAGTGGGTGTATCCAGATATGGAATACCTCTGCCGACCCCCTCGGGCATATAAGGCGTGAGATTTTGTTTATGTTTAATTTCATTCACAGGTGACATCACCGTTAACGCATAACATATCGGGCACAGCTAAAGCGTGTGCCCAAACAGTAATGGCTACGCAATGGTACAACGAAGGCAAGAACACACTATGGTGGACATCGAATGTCGTAGTACTGGCAAGCAGCGCTTTATACGCCAGGTTCAAGCAGATAGAAATGGAACAAAACTCAAAAAAAATTGTGCCTGAAGATCGGAAAAGTCTAATATGATAATTTGTAGGTATAACTAAATATTTTATAGCATTTATATGTGTGTATTTTAATCATTATGACAGTGAGATATACATTGACTAATTTATTTGTGATGTTTAATGTTTATAAATGTTACCACATGTTTGGATACCGTCATTTTGGAATTTATAAATAATTTCGGTTTAAGATATTTTATTCTACAGCTTTACCTAATGAATGAGTCATTGCAAATAGGTACATACATATGATTAAAGCTATGATCTGACTTTTATTCTTAATAATTAAATGACAGAATTATTGCTTCCGAATTAATTTCAGACATGCCAAAATATAAATCATTATACATAAGCATTGCTGTTAGATGCTAAACTAATGTACCTACCTAAGTATTTTGTGTTGCACTTATAACATAAAGTAGGAGATCATCGTATTACTATTAGATTGGTATGTTTCTCTCTATGATATTAGTTCTTCGGCGGATCGACTGCCGATCTCAGTAATTTAGACAAATGTTTCTTTTTTTCGTCATAATCTTTGTTCTTGTACAAATTGTTTGATTCCTCCGGGTCTTTGTAATGATCGTATAATTCGACGCCGAATGATTTACTCCATTTCCTTGTAAATTTTCTGTGATTAAATAAGATCCATTCAGTGTACCTGTATCTTTTCGTTCTGATACTGTAGCCCATTATAGTGATGTCCTTCAGGCGGGGTTTGTCTGATGAAACCTGGGGGTATACGCTGGGCCTAGGATATTGGCTTAGAGCATATTCTGGCTCCTTATACACAACATTTTTAGAGAGCTTCAATCCCATGAGAGGTGCTAAGCTTTTGCCTTCGAAGCATAAGTGTGTTCTCCGAGGAACGTTCCGGCACTTTGGTATCTTACTCTGTACGTCCATGTTTGTCAAGTCGACCAGTGTTGGGAATATGTCTATAAGTTCGACTGGTGCATCTATGTTCTTGCGCAGTGGCCTCGGCAGCTTTATTATTAGTGGCACCTTCAGAGCCACGTCAAAATTGCTGTACTTTGCCCACAGCCCGTTTTCTCCTAACGACCAACCTGTGCAAAGGAAGAATTAACTATCATAAGATTGAGAATAAAATTTTTATCTCTCTCTATTTTATTGGGCAATTGAAAACTTTTTGTGAAATACAATTTAAACCTGGCAACACAGAGGTTGGAAGAAAATCATTCAAAGAGGTTGGAAGAAAATCATTCTCTTTCTTTTTCTTTAAATGTCTTTGCCTGGCAAGTTACTAGGGGAATTTTCGGTAATACTCGAGCGTGGCAGTTTAAGATATGAGAGATACCTTAGACTTAGTAGAACAACCTTGTCAAGTATTTAGCTCTATAAGTAGTGACGCGCGCCTAGGATAGACGATCAGATTAGTAAAAAAAAATCGATAGTCTGAAATACTCAAGCGCGTCAGATTAAGATATTGGGGGTTGATTTTAGTGTTTTAAGACTAAATTTAACTAATCTGACGATAAGTCCTTGACGCCGCCAAGTTATAGGGTCGCGAACTTGTAAAAAAAAAACGTTAATCCGGCATTCTCGAGCGCGATTTTTTAATTTTTTATTTTGAAGAATATAATCTAAAACTTACTAAAAATACAAAATCTGCCGGTTTCCGCATGACCGGAAGTGTGGAGGAGCCATTTCGTCTTCCGAAAAACGCGTTGCGGCATATAAGTCGCGGATACATTTTACACAAAAAAAGTTTAAATAAACAAAAAAGGTAATTTTATTTTACACAAAAAATGTCTCTTTACATTTTTGTCCAAAGTTAAAACTTTTTGACTTGAAGCATCATAAAAACTCAAACTCCCGGTTTTTTGAGTATATCTCGAAAACTGAGGTTTTTAAAATAAATTGATATGAAATAACGATGATTAAATTATTGAACTTTTATTATATCTCAAATATTTTTTTTTTCTAAAGCGTCTCGACAATTTTCGTGGACTCGGAAAAAGTTACGCGTATCTGTATACAAAAGTTTTATTAACATGTACAGTTCCATGTATGTATATTATTCAATAGCCTGTTGATCCTCAAATTGTTTTTTGGACGTACCGTAACTCGTAAGCAAAACGAAGTGAAGAATTGAAGCAAAAAAGAGGAATTTGCCATAAACATGTAAAACAGACTGAGCGCTTCGCGGAAATATGCCGTCCCACCAGTATTTTTCCTTTATTTCGCAACATTGATGGTGGGGAAAAAAGCGGTAGAAGGGAATTTTCGGTACACCTTAATATATATATAATTCCCCGTTTTATCAAGGAGAAAGAAAGGAAAAAAATAAACCAAAAAACCTTTTTCGGTCAGATTAAGAGAACCCACCAACATTTTTGTCAGATTAAGAAAATATGCTTTCAGGATACCAAGATAAACCTCCCCTATGAAAATCTGACGCGCTCGAGTATTGCAAAAGAACTATTTTTTTTTGCATTTTCAAACATTCATCGTAACTTATCGTCACGCCCAAATCGTCAGTTTTTTTAAAGGGAGCTTCCTTGGGGCCTACTTAACACCCCTTCCGAAAATCTGACGCGCTCGAGTAATTTTTTTTTTTGCATTTTTGACTACTTTTTATGCCTACCCCCACCACGCAAACCGGCAGATTAGTATACCGTTGTTATCAGAGGCACTTGGGGCATACGTAGTATGAATATCTGACGCGCTCGAGAATGCCCAAGTAACTGGTTTTTTTTACATTTTTGAAAAACCGTACACGCCAAACCCACCGCTAAAATGGTTTTTACCATATTAGCTTTTCTTTTCGAAATTATTTTATCTTTCGATTTTGATAGGTCTCGACGGCGCCGTTGAATTACGCCATTTAGCTACCTCGCCTCCCTAACTATAGAGAATGTTTGAATGTACGAACCGTGATCGCTTGTTAAAACGATAATAGTATTCTTCTTATTAACGTGGCTCAAAAGTTGGCCTATCAAGTCGTCTATGTAAGTCGCGCTGGCGAAATAGCTCTGCTTTATTTTTATAGCCCAGTTCTTAGGCATAATCCCAAAGGGGAAGATGATGCCGAGTTTTTTAATGTCGTCCCTTCTACGCATGTCGGTCCAAGTTTCCCATGCTACCATTGGCATATTTTTAGGTCGTTTATAATGTTTTGCTGGATGCACTGTATCCAAAGGAATCCTTTCTGAAATGTAAAAAAGCACAATAAGTTGAACGTAAAGCTACTGAATGAAAAGAGATACACCATAAACTTACTCATATATTCTGTCGGGATTTTAAAAGGTATGTGAGGTTTATGGAAGCCAACAGCTAAGAAGAAAGGCTTTTTCTTCTTTTCCTTAAGGATCTTGATAGCTTCTTGCAGAGATTGAAGATCGGGCAATGTCTCTCCCGGCTGTTCTTTCACTTTAACTGGGCATATGAGATCCGCATGCAATTTTCCGGTTGCTTCGTCATAGCACACCGCCGCATCTTTATATTTATCAGTGGGTGGGTGATACGGCTTTCGCGACCAACTGTGCGGATAATCGTCCGTGTTATTAGAACTAGCCCCAGGATGGAACACTTTGCCCACAGAATATGTAACGTAACCCCTGTGCTTAAAGAATTCCGGTATAGTGACGTAATTTCCGACAGTTTTCCGCCAGTAGCTATAGAAATCGTACAAACGTAGCGTGTCCGGCCGGCGGCCGGTTAACATCGAGTTTCTGCTTGGAGCGCAAAGTGCTTGCTGAAAATAAAGGTAATTCACACATTAGTGTCAGTCATTAGGCAGTCTGTACTATGAAGCAACGAAGTAATAAACATAATAGGTACCTACTGAGAACACCCAGACACGACAAAACTATGAAATTGTATCTATGAAGAAGTCAATTAGGTACCTACAATCATGCTACATACAAGTATTAAGTACTTCATTAGTGCATAATCATAAGTTGGCCCGAAGTGGTAATAGTGGGATTCCGATTAGGACTACGATTTCTGTCGTAATAGACATTGTAGTTGGACACATTCAAGGAATAGATCGGTAAGTACTTATGTATTTTTTTATTTAGATGACAGTGCTATGCCATACTAAAATAATTAAGATATTACCTGTGCAAAAGCATTTTGAAAATTAACTCCGGTGTCTGCCAAATTTCGAATGTTTGGCAAACTGACATTTTGGTCCACTAGAGGGCGTAGGTCGTCAACAATTATGAACAATATATTTTGCTTACTCGCATACTGTTGTTTTTTATGTTCATGTTTTTTTGATGCACAGTTGGCACCAATAATAAATAGTGAAATAATAAGCAACTTCATTGTGCTTAATTCCACGTCTACTTCATTTATTAGACGGATTGTTTGTTTGTTGTTACAAGTCAAAAATACTAAGATATAGAAGCTTTCACAAAGGAATGAGATCACCCCCTTCTTCCTTTGTTGAGCTGGGGAAGCCACAGATAAAATTTTAGTTAAACTAAATTAAATTGAAAACATCTAAATAGTGTAAGCTGCTTGAAACGAAACGTTGTCTTACGCACACAAGCGTAAATTAAATTTATGTCAGTCAATATAATCAAAGAGTATTGGACGGCAGAAGTCAAAATTCGATGGACCTTATTAAAATACTTTTTATTTTGTTATGAGCCAAACACATGACTGCGTTGCGGGCACCACACCGCCAAAATCGACAAGTATATTTCTTGTTCGGTATCTTGAGTACCGCCGATTTTGGAGCTGCGATGCCGTAACGTGGTTATTATAGTTCGGCCCTTTGTGCATAAATAAAAATATAAAGTTGATTATGATTAGAACTGTATCGCAATATTAATACCCAATAAATATACTTATTAAATTGACAATATTATGTAGGTACCTTTATCCAGACTATTTTATTTATTCCTACTTAGTAGTTACGCGAACAACACCGACTTCACACATAAAAATTTTGTCATAATTATATTCCTAGGTATAGATTTAATTAAAAACTAATTTTAAACTTTTTTCTTAGACGATGAAAATCCTAGAAATAATAGTACCCGATTATACTACGTCTTTTATGAATGAGTTACCACCAACTACTAAGTGGCAACTGACTAATCACATAATAGTCTAATATAGTAGACGTGCTTGCTACCTATGCTCTGTCTAAACAACATTGTTTACTCTTTGGAACTTGTATTTTTCCACATAGGAACGCTTTCTTTGTGTGTGTGTATGAGGTGATGCATGTATATGATGAAGTTACACACTCAACTCACACTACAAAACTTACAAGAGGGTGTGCTAGTATTGTCATTCAAATCATCTGTTTTCGTGAATTGTTGTATATTTTGTACATAAAATTAATTTATTCTCATTTTATTTATTGATGAGCTCTGATATCAGTTAAAATCATCGTTCGTGGTTGAGTGTTTGCGAGAGCTATGTTTGTTTAGGCTCTGTAGTTTTTATTTCGTGTGACGTCATTGTTTTCGAGTGCCAGTAACAAACGACGCAATTTCAATTTAATCGAAAATGGATTTAAAATGAGAATTGTTTTCGTAAACAAGGTGAGTTAATGAGTAAGGCGTATATCATTTGTTTGTTGAATCGTAGTTTGGAAGGATAGAACGGTGGTGCAGTGAAGTGTTTGAATGCCATCGATTTCCTTTGTCCTCGGCCGTCCCCTCGCAGCATACAAAGTTATCGTATTATACCTACACGGCCAGCTGTTCCACGACAATATTTTGGTTGTAGTTTTATCTAGGCGAATCCATTGAATATTCATAAGGCGAGGTATGTGACATACATTGTTTTTGTTTTATTATGTAATCTGTACATAATCTTTTACTAAAGTTGGGCAAGCTTTGTTTTAATCTAAATTGTGTTTTGTTATTTTGTGCCAGTAAAGCTGAAGCCTCTATTGTCAGGTAATACTTCTATGTACCTTAGTAAGTTAGTACACACAAGTGAACCTAAAGAAAGTGAACCTACTGACATTTTAATGTAGGTACATTTAATACCAGAGAATTACAGAATTTCATTATGTGTAAGGTAGGTACATAGTGTAACAAATTGTACCTGTGGATTAAAATAATAAATATAGCTTTGCTTGTTTTATTTATCTATAAAAATAACAAAAATTATATTTCAATAGTTATTTTAAATAATTAAAAACATTAATGTTACCGATTGATATCTTAAAGGAGCAGTGAAACCAACAATTTCTTATTATTACATCATGACACAAGACATTAATTTACACTTTACAGTGATGTTTGCAAGGAGAAATTGTTGCTAGAGATGCCATTACACCATACAGAGCAATACAGATAAAATTTATTAAATACCCCGTCAACTCACTGTTAGCAGATGCAATAGGATTATCTATTGTCCTTGAGCACTCATGGGCCGCTAATGATTGACTGCTTACAAAAAAAAAAAAAAACAGTAACATTGAGCAATATAGAATATATTGGTCAAATAGGTGTCATACCACTACAATTTTAAGATATTGCTCTAGGTAGATCCTACTACTTGGGGCAACTTTTGCCAGGCAATTATTGCTCATAAAATTGCCCATGTTACTACACCTTTACTCCTTGCTTAAATATAACAAAATAACTTAATGTATGTATTTACGAAAATTGTTAAATTATGTTTTCCTTAAATTTTCACACTGTTTAATATTTCTGATATTTTAAAGTGTTACAAGGAGTAAAGTTATTGTTCATTTATTAAAACAAAAACATGTTTTTATTGCACTCTGAAAATATTACTTTGTTTGAAATTGTCATAATAGAACAGATGGTGAATAAAAATAAGTATACAAAATAAATAAATAAATAATGTATGACACATTTTTAATACTTTGTGTCTCAATTTGGCCAATTTGAATTTTATATGTTTTATTTAAACAATATACAAACAAAATTCTGGATGTTAATGTTTTTTTATAAATAGGTAAGTTGTATAGATCACTTAACCTCTCAGACTATGAATCACAGACACAATAGATTTTTATTTGTGTCTTGGTTCCAATTGGAACCGGCGGTTTTTAACTGATTAATAAATGTGTAATCAATGATTATTATTAGTGTCTAGGTAGAGATGATGTAATGTTTATGTGTGTTTTTTTTTATATATTTCGTTTGCATTTAGTACTAACAGACAGATATAGCACATTAAAGTGTATTTTTTTTGTATAATTTAAGAGTAATAATAATAAATTGTGGGACACAGTTCACACACCGTTATTTAGTCCCTAACTAGGCAGAGCCTGTACTATGGGTACTAAATAACTGATAGACATACACACTTATATATTAAACACCTAAACACAAAGCCAACAGACATGTTCATGCACACAAATGCTGGCCCCGAGCGGGAATCAAACCCCTGACCTCTGGCTCAGAAGGCTGCCGACTACCAACTGAGCCGATAGGTTCGTCGTTTGATTTTTTTTTTTTGTCTAGGCGACTACAGCACATCATGTCTGCGGAGTCGCCGCGGCACGCTCGGTCCGGGGGGCCCTTGACAGTTCCCTCCCAGCCCCCGAGCGACCGTAGCATAATCGACGCGGTGTCCGGCTTCATCAATGACGTTACGCTCTCCTCCTCCTCCACAGTCGACCCGAAGGACGTCATCCAGTGGGCAAGGTAACGTCATAAACAGCTGCTTCATCAGTGATGCTAATTGTTACTCTCGAGTTCATAATCTAAAAAATATTTTGCTATTGCGCATTCATATTTATTGCGACGGATTGATATTGGTACATGGTCATAAAGTTCCTGGGTGGTATTCGATTTCAAAGCCTCTATTGCCATTTTTGGAAAACAATATAAATATCTATTTTAAATAAATCCATTATTAAAAATATTTTTTTGTGTAAAAATAAAATAATATCATTGCACATCATTGAAAGTGTCAGAACTATTGAATGTGTCCCTTCCATTCTCCAGCTCCTCTATTCCTTGCTGTTCCCAACCACAATAGTCCAGCCACTTTCTGATATAATTTGACCACCTTATTAGTTGTCTATGTCGTTTTCTATTTACATCATTGCATTATTTAATTAAATGGACACGACAGAATGGAATTGGTGGTAAATGAGCCTCCAAAACCACTGTGTCCCCAGAAACTACCAAAAAAACTAAGAGAACATTTTCCAACCAGGTTCGAAACAGCTGACATAAACGAACCTACCCCAGAAGGAGACAGCGACAATGACATATCCCCGTTGCTGCTCATACTGGGATACGGGTCGGGAGTGCAGGTGTGGCTGATCCCGCCGACGGGGGAGGCCCAGGAGGTGTTGTCATGGCGACAAGGCACAGTGAGGGTGCTCCGTATACTGCCCACTCCGCAGCACGGCGATTGCTTCGCGTCGAAGAGGCCCCTCATAGCTTTGTGCGACTCGGTCAGCCCTGGACCGACTTATTGCTCACTCAGTTTCATATCGATACGGGGAGGTGAACAGGTGAGTGAAATACCTATTCTTCACAAAAGGGTTACATTCAAAATAGCTAGCGAAATTAAAATGTTAATACATTTTGCTTTATCAATATCATCATGCCAATCTTTTATCTACTGTTTAAATCTGACTGACGAAGAAAATGTGTTTTATGTCGACAACCGTGGAGTTTCTAATTCCGGATTTAAATTACATCCAAGATAGGAAATGCAGCCAGCTTTCTTGATACTTCTAGATACTTTCTAGATACGTTTCATATTGTTCCTATTTGGAGGACCTAGTATTTATTATTATTTATTATTGTATTTAGTTATAACTTATAAATAAAAAAAAACTTAAAGGAAATCAAAGAACGCCGCTGCAGTAAGCATCGTTTATTTCTTTATTTTGTAAATACTAAGCGTGTAAGTTACACTACTTTATAAATTAGATCAAATATTCTAAGTCGATTCACTTTATTGAAAAAAGTTCTGATGAAACATATATGTAAGTAAAACTTAAAATAAAGTTGTTGGTTTCGATTTCCATATAAAGCAAAGACTGGTCACTTAACAAAATAAAATTAAATATGTTTTATAATAACTAATTTATACTTCCCTCCCACTCAATGCCTGTGAATAGATTAATTTTTATTACGCCCACTACATAATTACTACATACTATATATAGGTTTGATTTGACACTGACATATTTTACTTTATTTTAAAGTATCTTGTTAATTAATTTTTAATACATCTCCTATAGAGTCTGGCCACGCTAACTCTGCAGAAGTAAGAAAAATGTGGAAATAAAAAAACTGCACATGGTAATACTGTCTATACTACAGAAAACGTATTTGATACTTGTATTTCTTGTGTACCCATACCACAAAAATAAAAAACACGGTTTGCACTCCGGGAGTGCCGGCAGAAGTGAAAACTTGATCATCGATTTCGGTGTTACAACACTACTCTCCAACCGTCTTACGGTTTTTCGATCAGCACACGTGACCTGACGCGAGTTTCTCAGTTTTTACCCATCCCACAAAAGTGCTCAACGCCGCTAAAGAAGTTTTCACTTAAAAAAAACATAGTGGTTAGATATAGGTATGAAGTGGGAATACTGGAATAAAATGCAGCCTATGTTCCTCAGGGATATTCTAGCTTTCCATTGGTGAGAGAATTAAAAAAACAGTGCTATTATTTTTTGAGTTTATTCGTAACAAAGATCAAAAATACAAATCTTTCCTATTTATAATTGGTTGTTTAGCAGCTAGCTTTTCCATCAAGGTTTGCAGTTGCTGACAATATACATCTGCCGTAATCGTTTGGCCAGATTGAAGAAAGCTGTAGTGAACGACACCTTCACTAGTCCACCAAACGCTCACAAGTAATTTTTTTGCCACCGGGAATAAAAGCAAATAATAAGAACCTTTTTAGATTTTACTGTAGATTCAAAGTGAGTGATTCTGACACCTAACCGCATCACCACAATGTTCAATGTTTTGATTTATTTACTTTTAAATTAAACTTTTATTGCCGCCGGGGCGTTTGATATAGTAAAATATAATAATTAATATGAAACATTCAAAGTGACCGAATATCAATAATGTATCAAAATCATTCAATCTACTTACTCTTCAACTCTTCTATATCTTGTAAACATTGTCTTTTTCTGCTAAGGATCATATCTTATTCTTCTCTCACATCATGGAATTTACGTATCATATCTATACATATAATAAAACTCTAACGGGGCCGTGTCTGTACATTAAATATTTTTTGAAAATTTTAACGGTAGTGTATATAGTTATCGATATAGATACCGAAACACCGATTTTTGGAATTTTTGTCTGTCTGTCTGTCTGGTTGTGCACGCATCACTCAAAAACTACTGGACGGATTTTGTTGAAATTTGGTATGGAGATAACTGAGTACCCGGGTCAACATCTAGGGTACTTTTTATTCCAGGAAAATATCTCATTCCCACATCGTTTTAAATATGTCGTAGGCAACCAATATGAAGGGATTTTCGGAAATTCCCACGGGAACTGGCATAAACGGAATCCGCGCGGGCAACGCCGCTGGGCATCCGCTAGTTATATAATAAATCCCGCACGCCACTTTTAATAGGTTTCACCATTATTTTTCTTTAAAATTAGAATAAACAACAAATTCGAACTCGATCTGACAACTCAACTACTACGAATTTGACTGACAAAAAAAATTGCCATATGCAAATGTTTTTGGGGTTGCCCGTTTATTCCATTGCAGAGTTAGCGTAGCCAGACTCTACATAATTCATCCATTCATTTATTATCTCCATGAAAAATGTCATCTCAAATTCATACAAAATATTTCTTCACAGTCACGCGTATTTAATTAAACTTGAGAGAAGTCCCAATGTTTTTGATACTTACATTCAAACTCTATTAACAAAATATACCAAAATATAAATTTAAACCTTTATCCCGCAGGTGAAGAGCATAAAATTCAAGAACCCAATACTGGACGTGTTAGCGAACAAGCGTTCCGTGGTCGTGGCGTTCTCGGAACGGTTCGCGGTATTCGATGCGGGGACGCTGGAAGATCGTCTGGCGGTGACCACGTGCTACCCGTGCCCGTGCCCGCTGGGCGGCAATTCGCCCGTTAACCCGCTCGCACTCGGCGACCGGTGGCTCGCATACGCCGACAAAAAGCTCAACCAGTCGAAGAGGAGCAGTGGGGGATGTGAGGGTGAGTTGCTTTTTTAAACAGACTTTAAAAGAGGAGGATCTCTATTCTACTGTTTTTTTGTATGTATGTTACGCAATTGTTCCAGTTGTTTACACGATGTTACAGTTTTGTAGAAATCTGCAAAAATTACCCATTTCATATCTCTAGGGTCATCCGTATGTGCTTCCACTGTTAGCGTTAATACTATTCTTTATTCTATGCTGTTATTAAGTCAGTTATCATACTGTTTTATAGGTATAGAATTATAAAAACGTCAAATAGAGCACAAGACTGCGCTTCGATTTCTATTGGTTTCGAAATCATGTCATAAGACATAGTTTAAATGTTTTAGTTGCAAATCCATTTATTTATACGGCCAATATTATTTGATTGGGTCGCGGCATTTTGTATTTTAAACAACAACAACTCATTATAACTTAAGCAATTAAATGGTTATCTTTTTTGGATAAGTGGGTGTGGTGTGACATGTAGTTCGATGACCGCAAATAATTATAGAGTTCAAAGATTATATCAGAAGAAAACCCAAATAACTGAAATTAATTGTAAATCAAGGACTTACTGGTTGCTAATTAAAATTGATCTTTTTTCGCGGTAACACTAGCTTCTCGACATCAAAAGTGTAATCATTAATAGCCTGCGCAGACGACGGACTTTGTCCCCGGAGGACAAAGTCCCCCGAATCGTAAAAAAATATGTCCGTCTCTTTTTGTCCTGTACCGCCCCTCGGTGTCCGCGATTATTCGGGGGACTTTTTGTACGCCATACTTTTAATCCCTCGTGTGCGTTACTTGATACAGTTGTAAGCGTTCTATTTTGGCGGACAAAAAAATACGGGGACAAAAGCGTCTGCGCAGGCTATAATTGACTGGTTGACTGTTACCATTCCTGACAATAGATTTTTAATTGTCAACGGATTCATGATAACGATCCAGCCACAGATCATTAAGATTAATGGTCTGTGGATCCAGCTATAGACTACTTCTATCGGAAAAAAACCCCATCATTTTAGGGTTCCTTACCCAAAAGGTGCCAACAGTACCCTACTAAGCCTCTGCTTTACGTTTGACCGTCCGTCTATCTATCAGTGGACTGTATCTTATGAACTCTGATAGGTATGTAAAATTTATACAGAATACGTATTTTATTGCTACTATTACAAAGAATAATAAAAATAAAAAATATACAAGAAACGAGTTTTTTTCGCAACTCCGACTTGAGACTTAGCCCGGTTTGTGCCCTGAGTAACTAAATCAAAGTTTTTCCGATCAATATTCGCAGGTAATTGAATCTTCGGTTTTAAATGTACTTTTAAATAAAAACGCAGCCTAATGTGTTTATAGCCTTTTACAGAGATATAAAATAATCCACATTTTCGATAAACTACGTTCCTTTATTGTTATCGACAGGGTATTGACTCATCATCAGCTTTAGTTGACCTTGTTTGTTATTATTGCGAAACAATGTATGCATGACTAATTATTGTACCCCTAGCACGCATGTGGCGTTCCAAAGAATGCGTATCAATTAGGACAAAGGAAAATTGATTTTGATTTAAACATTTGTTACTGATAGTAATTAATGCAATGTCTTTATGTATTGTGTGCTTATATTTATTTGAAATAATAATTTTTATTTGCATATTCAAATTATTCTAGAATGGCATTACCCGTTTTTTCCCGCTCCCGTGGTAATTCTGATAAAGCCTTTCCTAAAAACGACATATATTCCAAATTTCAAGTTTGTTTTTAGCAAAAAGGTTGGAAGAAAATCATTATCTTTCCTAGAGAAACATTTTCTTTAAACGTCTTTTGTTTTTAGGGTTCTGTCTGTGCTCAAAGGGTGGCAACGAGACCTTATTACTATGTCTCCATCTGCCATATGGCTGTATGTTATGAGCTGTAATAAGTAGTCTCTTGAAATGTGCACTATTCATTACTATGGCGGCTATAATCCTAACTAATATTATAAATGTGAAAGTGAGTTTTTTTGTTCATTAAATTTTTATCACCGTATTCCTACGGGATCGGGAACTACGTGAAACTGCGGGGCGCTGCTAGTAACAAATAGAAATATGTATTAAAAAATTTAAAACGCGGGTTTGCTATACAGGAATACAGTATTTTTAGAAATTTTTTTTAAGTTATATTTTCGAAGATTTTGTAATGAGTGAAGGAGTCGGTGGGATATCGCTTTTATATATTTGCTTTGACATTTAATATATACAATTAAAATTTATGTTTGACCGTCAATAACGACCTCGATTCTCCAACTGCATAATTGCACTATCACGTGTAGTATTCACCGGATTTCCAATAGCAATACCACTGATATTTATTGTTATTCTGTTTGATTTGTCGCTATGCGAACAAAATCGAAAACATTATTGGTATTGTCGTTTGTGTTATTGTGATATATTGTTCCTACTAGTGAACAACAAATATTAACATTAATTGGAGAATTTTGTCATAGATAAAAGCTATGATGTTTTTAATTTAAGTGAATAAACACTGACTTGATTTGTCCCAGATGTTATTGTGGAACGGTAAATCCTAAATTCCACAAAACCTTAAAACAGACAAAAAAAATCGAAACGGCAATAGAAATCTACTAATCAAATTTAGAGTTAACTACCTCGGTATGCTAAAATACTGATAAAAGTCACTTCTAAGAATATAAAGTCAAATTATGATAATTGGTAACCTACATGTTTTATAGTCCGACTTTATGTGCGTGCTATGCATGTTTACTTAGTTTTTTGCTATTAGTAATTTAAATGTGTCTAGACTCTAGAGGACAGGCGCGGATGCATTTCGGAACTATATTTCAGAAAATTGGATCTATAAAATAAATACAATCATAGTTCAGCTTTTGCCACAGCGCTGCATTTCTTTATCCATGTAATCATCATCATCATGTCGGTTGGTTTGCGTGCTTGTCCGGTACTAAATTTGTCAGTATGTTTCTAGGCTTATCCGATTTTGTAAATTCTTTCGCTGATACAAGCTCACACTAGAGTTATATGACGTGCGTTTTAATTAATGGAGATAATATTATATAATACGGGGGAATCCGGCCGGCACTACTAGTATGTATGTATATAAGTATGGTTATCAGTTGCGTTGTACCTATAGTACCGGCTCTGGGTAGAAACTAAATATGTGAATTGTATACCACAGTTGATTTATTGTTCTTTATTTTATTTTCGTAACAGATCAGTTATTTATCTTAATTAGCTGTTCCGCGCGGTTTCACCCGCGTAGTGCCCGTTCCCTTGATAATACGGGGATAAAATATTTGTTACTCAGTGATAATGAAGTTGTCTATTGGTGAAATATTTTTTAAAAACGGTCAATAAATTGTTTTTCATACCATCTATTCGAAAAGTGACGTTTTGGTCCTCAATAACAGGGATAAAAGTAAGTCTTTTCCGATAGGATTTTAATAAGTGCGAATAAAAGTGTTTTGAATTTGGAATTAAAAATATCCCGCAACATTCTTAGCCAAAGAGATTAACAAAATAAGTTTGCATCTAAGGTTGGTTGGCCACTGTAGCTTAAGTACTACAACAAAACATTAGTTCCATTTTTCGCCGCATTAGGCTGACAAGCATAGGGTAACTTATATGCTGACAAAGCTGAATGGGGTTCGATGGTTGTGCCACACTGTCAGAAAAATTGCTGTGGCAATGCGCGCGCTTTCATACAGATTTTTCACAATTTACATTTGATTTTACGCCAAATTTTCGAATTCCGACATCGAATTGTTTGTGTATTTTATATTTTAAAATGTATTCAAGTAGCAGTGACTGCAGTGATGGTTAAGCACCGGAAAATATTTAAAAAAGAAGCAAACAATGTCATCAACAATTTTTCTCATAGAGAGGTATGAAAAGCAGAGTGTATCATTCGGTCGCAAAATTATTTTTACCTTGGGCTACGTACTTTAAACTGATAAGAGACGATATATCTACTACATATACTCTTTGCTCTTATAGCTATGATCTATGGTTGTGTTACCTAGTTACAGTTTGATTGTTATTCTTTGACTTACATTTTTCACTATAGAGAATTGTACTCGCATTATTGTTTGCTCTAAATTATATTATCTATTTACGTATTCCACTATAAAAGCATTATTATTAAAATGGTAGCAGAGCGTTTGTAAACATGCCGAAGACGTATCACATCGATCCACTCGATAAAGATAATTACGATACTTGGGCTATCCAGGCGGAAGCCATACTAGTAAAGAGCAAATTGTGGAAATATGTTACCACGTTCCTTACTTCAACTGCAACTGCCGAGGACATCGAAGGAGACCAACAGGCTAAGTCTGAATTAATATTAATTATTGCTCCTTCACAATTAAAAGAAATTAAAAAATGCTCCTCAGCTAAAGCACTATGGGACAAACTGAAACAAATTCATGCGAGTAAAGGTCCCGCACGTAAAGCAACCCTTCTAAAGCAGCTCATACTTACAAAACTTGAAGGAAACGATGTGCGCACTCATCTTAATAAATTCACACACACTGTCGATAAGCTCTCCGATATGGATGTAAACATTAATGAAGACTTACTTACGATAATGATGTTATACAGTCTGTCTTCCGATTACGAAAACTTTCGTGTAGCGATTGAAACGCGCGACGTCCTACCTAAAGCGGAGGAACTTAAAATTAAAATTATAGAAGAGAGCGACGCACGACATCATAACAGTGAAAATAATACTGATCCTGGTCAACAAAGACATGAAGAGGAAAATGCACTATACGCTTCTTGCAAACAGTGTAACAGGAGAGGAAGCAAGATCTTTCAGAAAAAGACACACAAAATATGTTCTAACTGCTGGAAGAAAAATAAAAACAAGATTTCAAATTCTAGAAATGACAACTCTCACTACGCAGAAGAATGCCTCCTTACTTCTAACCGGAACAATCAGGACGATTGGGTACTTGATAGTGGCTGCACCTCTCACATGACTCATCAGCATGAGTACTTCAAAGACATGAAAACTGTGTCAAGAAAACTCAATTTTGCCTCTGAAGATCACTCTTCTGAAATTAAAGGTGAAGGCAGAGTTACGCTGAACAACGATCATGAGAAAAGAAGAATACACTTGGAAAATACGTTATTTGTACCCTCACTATCAACAAATTTACTGTCAGTACCTAAGATGACCGAACACGGTGCTACAGTAACTTTTGACAAAAACAAAGCAGTCATACGCAATAAGACGGGGAAATTGTTAATGACCGCAGAGAAGTCAAATGGTCTGTTTTATGTCAGATCTCCAAACATTGAGCGAAGCTTTGCAGTAACACCTGCATCAAGTTCAAACACGAAGCAAAGCTCCATACTTGACTGGCACAGGAAGCTTGGACATATGAATGACAAAGATCTCCACTTAGCTCTCAACAACGAGACAGTGATTGGAATGAACTTCAATAATAATGAGACTCTGTCAGATTGTGAAACCTGCATTCAAGCTAAAATGTCTCGAGTGCCAAGTCCTCCCCAGAGAACTACTCCTCGAACTACCGAACGTCTAGAAATAGTTCACAGCGACGTTTGTGGCCCAATTAGCACACCTACTGATGGAAAAAAGAGATATTTCGTTACTTTCATTGACGATTATAGTAGGTACGGACGGGTCTACTTCTTAAGAAACAAAACCGAAGTACTAGACAAGTTCAAAGAGTACAAACAAGAAATGGAAAAATTTACTGGCAACAGTATAAAACATTTGCAAACGGACAACGGTACGGAATATGTGAACGCCAATTTTCAAGCTTATTTGAAGGAACATGGAATTGCGCGACGCTTATCTGCTCCATATACACCACACCAGAACGGTATCGCAGAACGGAAGAACCGGACTCTAGTGGAGAAAGCTAGAGCTATGCTTATTGACGCAAAAGCACCAATGCATCTATGGGCAGAAGCAGTTAATACCGCCAACTACCTATCAAATAGAAGCATAAACAGCGCTATCGAGAACAAAACACCATTCGAGAAATGGGTTCTAAGAAAGCCATGCGTCAATCATCTCCATCCTTTTGGATCCAAAGCCTTCATACTGAAGAAAGGACCCAGGGGTCCTAAGTTTGCTTCCAAGGCAATACCAGGAATATTTGTTGGATACTCAGATACCAGCAAGGCATACAGGGTGTATGTTCCGTCCAAACGCAAGACACTCATTTCTAAAGATGTAAGAGTTGTAAAGACCAATTACTACTCAAACGTCACAGACAACGCCAACAACTTGGTTTATAATGAACACAAAGATTGTGATTTGGTTCCAGAAACGAAGACATCTCAAGTACAAATAGTTGACGCTGACAATATTCAAGAAAATGATATAATTGAAAATGTCATAAATGCCGATTCTACTCAGCACGGTGAACATATTGATTACGACGAAGAAGCTGATACTGACAACGAACTAGATGATGAAATTCCTAACCATGATATCACTGACAACGAGAACGCAGCTGATATTGAACCTGAACCGAATCGCTACAATCTTAGAGACAGATCAGCAATACAACCGCCTCAACGGTATGATGACTCTGTTATGGCAGCTGTCGCTGAAGTCGAAAATTTACCAAAGGATCCAGTGACTTACAAACAAGCATTGGACTCAACTCATAAAGAAAAATGGATTAAAGCTATGCTGAGCGAAATAAACTCACTGAATGAAAATGAGACCTGGAATTTAGTGGATTTACCTAAAGGAAGAAGAGCACTACCATGTAAATGGGTTTATAAATTGAAAACTAATCCAGATGGCTCAATTGATAAATTTAAAGCCAGGATGGTTGTCAAAGGCTATTCACAACAACAAGGTGTCGACTACGATAAAACGTTCAGTCCTGTGGCTCGACTCAGCACAATACGAGCTATTATAGCAATTGCTGCTAAAGAAAATTTAACTCTTTCTCAATTTGACGTGGCAACGGCCTTTCTTAATGGATCTGTTGAGGAAGAAATTTATGTTAAACAGCCAGAAGGCTTCAATGATGGAACTAAGCGGGTATGTAAATTGAATCGAAGCCTCTACGGTCTGAAACAAGCACCACGATGCTGGAATTCGTGCATTGCGGAATTTTTAATAAATACTGACTTTAAACAAAGCGAAGCAGATCCCTGCTTGTACATCAGAATAAGAGGAAAATCTAAAGTCTTTATTGGACTTTATGTGGATGATGGACTAGTAGCATCAAATACAAATACTGCAGGAGATGAGTTCATCAAGGAACTAAAAGCTCGGTTCAAGATCACAACCAAACCTGCATCCTACTTCCTGGGCATGGAAATCAAATCCGAAAAAGGAAGAATATCGCTATGCCAACAAGCCTACACAAAAAAGGTTCTTGAAAAGTTCGGTATGGTTAACAGTAAACCAACGCCGACTCCAATAATTAAAGAAAGCTATAAAGATGAAGAAACTGATCTAGAAAACAGAACGCAGTTTCCTTACAGACAAGCCGTTGGAGCTCTAACATACTTAGCTGTAGGTACAAGGCCTGATATCGCTTATGCTGTGAGCAGAGCATCACGAAACCTTGAGACACCTCAGGATACTGATATCACGCTGGTTAAACGAATCTTTCGCTATTTAAAGGGAACAGCGGACAAAGGCCTGGTATTTAGGCATACATTGGAATCACCAAAAAAATCTGGTATGCTATTCCGACTCTGATCTAGCAGGAGATCAAAGTACAGGCAGATCTACTTCTGGAACGGTGTGCCTACTCTCAGGAGCAGCTATCAGCTGGCGAAGCCAAAGACAAACGGTTGTATCATTATCATCAACCGAAGCAGAAATAATCGCAGCCAGTGAAACTGCACAAGAAATTTTATGGCTGAACAGTTTATTGAAAGATTTGACGAACCTGAAAAAATCAATACTCTATTTGGACAACGAATCAGCAGTAAAGCTTTCGCACAATCCCAAATACGAATACCATAAGCGGACAAAACACATAAAACTGAAGCATCTTTTCGTCCGTGAATGTGTAAGCAATGGTGAACTGGAAGTCAAACAAATACCATCCCTGCGACAACTGGCTGATATGCTTACCAAACCACTTTTTGGTCCTAGGCTTGAAGATTTGAGCGGAAGAATTGGCCTAAAGAGAATTTAAAAATTCTAAAAAGTTCAGAGGGTGATCAGAGACGATATATCTACTACATATACTCTTTGCTCTTATAGCTATGATCTATGGTTGTGTTACCTAGTTACAGTTTGATTGTTATTCTTTGACTTGCATTTTTCACTATAGAGAATTGTACTCGCATTATTGTTTGCTCTAAATTATATTATCTATTTACGTATTCCACTATAAAAGCATTATTATTAAAATAAACCCCTCATTTCGTTCATGATTCTACATTAGAATCCCTCACTACGTTCGGGATTCTACATTAGAATCCCTCACTACGTTCGGGATTCTATCCTAGAATCATTCACTATGTTCGTGATTAAAAAAAACGCCCTCGCCGTAAAAATATAGTTTTGCGCCCTTATGACACAATCTACTATTTATTTGTTACAAACATACAAAAATAAAAAACTTTCACCTTTATATTATTAGTCTAAATAAATAAATATTGTTATAGACATAGAATACATACCTATTGCCTACAGCGACTAAACTTATTTTAGTTTAGTCTCGTCTTTGTCTTACCTTAAAAAAGGAAAAGGGATAGAAGATAACCTACCTAATTTAGTTTTGTCAGAGGCTGTATTTTAGTCGTGATTTCTTTACTTGTGCACTAAACTTGTTATGAAATGCCTCAGTTGACAGGACTAAATTTAATTTGACAGGACTAAATATCTCTCGTCTCTTTTCTTTTTTAGGAGAAAGAAAATGACAGGAGTAAACTAAAATAAGTTTAGTCGCTGTAAAGCAGAATCGAGCCCACTAATTACCTAATATTTGTTTTCCAATCTTCAGGCGAAGGCGTATCGAGTTATACAGCCACTGTGCTGCACGCAGCCAAGTCGCTCAGCAAGGGACTGCGTGGGCTTGGCGAGAGTGTGGCGCATAGCCTGGCCGGCGGTCGGACCGCCTCGCAGTCGCCTTCGCCGCCCAACACCGATGTACAACAGCCCGGCGTCGTCACCGTGCTCGATATCGAGGTGGGTGCGGCACTAGCTTTAGTGGATTAGGCGCACAATGCCACATTCGCAAAATGCCACATTGTCGCAAAATGCCACATTCGCACAATGCCACATTGTCGCAAAATGCCACATCCGCAAAATGCCATATTCTCAAAACGCCACATTTGCAAAATGCCACATTCGCAAAATGCCACATTAGCAAAATGCCACACAGCAAAATGCCCTAATAGCAAAATGCCACAGTAACAAAGTGCCATACTTGTTCAACTCCCTTTCTTGCAGTATGTTCGAGAGTGTGGCATTATGCGAAAATGGCATTTTGCGATGTGGCGTTTTGAGAATGTGACATTTAGCGAAAATCGAATGTGTCATTTTGCGAATGTGGCATTGTGCGCCTAATCCGCTTTAGTAGCAGACGAGTTATCAGTAAGCGAATGGACCGAGTGGAATTATATCACGAGCGCCTCCTTGTTCCAGAAGGCACGACGAAGCTATGTCAGGCTATTAATCAAAATTACATATTTATTTATTGAAAGACGAACACAACAGATAACAATCACATAATAATTATACTAGTATTAATAAATTATAAAATAAAATTATTAATAAGATATTGCTTTAAAAAGAGCTGTCTTGAGTTTGTTGCTGGTTCTTCTGGAGGTACTGCATATGGAACCAGCAACTCGTCGGTGGATATAACCTCCTCCATTAATGAGTTTAGAGTCTCTTGTTATTAGACTATTGAGATGTCTTAAGTATTTTTTAAAATGTTTTGCATAACGTTAAACCGTTGGTGCTGGATTTCGTTGTATTTACTCACAATAGAAGTCGTTCCCTTGGATGTCTTAAAAATTTTGCCTGTTAGGTGTCTACTACCCTAACCTATTATGGAAAGATCCATCCATTGCCTCCTCCTCTCTAAGGAAATAGCCATAACTCAGCAGCGCGATGTTGGTACTATAAATTCTCTTCTCGCAGGGTAACGATGAAGAAACACAAGACAGTGAGGAGCCATACGACCCGATCGTGGCTCACTTCGTGGCTCACTCGGAGGCCATCATCGCTCTGCAGTTCGACGCTAGTGGGATGCTCCTAGTGACGGCAGACAGACGAGGACACGATTTCCACGTGTTCCGCATCAACCCGCACCCCTGTGGACCAAGCCTCGCCAGTGTGCACCACCTTTACATACTGCATAGAGGGGATACCACGGCTAAAGTGCAGGTGGGAACTTCAATCTTTTACTGTTGAAAAAATTGGCTCTGCTAATTTTTTTAAAGAGGTTGTAATTCAGAAATCATTTCGAGATTTTTCAATGAGAAGCCTTATTTTCATATTCATTAGTAATATTTGCTGAAATGAGATTGTATATTCGAAAGTGGGTGGTAACTTAACAAAAAAGTCAATGCAAGGAGATTTTACCAAAGAGACTGACAAGTGTTATGTATTTATGAAATTCTATACAAAATTTGTATTGTAATGTATTTTTTCAATGTTGTTACTTTTGTGCCGCGTTTGTGTGTTGATGATCGATCTTATGTGTCAAACTTTGAAATCATAATTTGAATATGAGTGTAGATAAAATAAATTTCATGTAAGTGTTCACTGCAGGACTTCATTATTCTGGGCAGACGAGCTCTTTCACCATATCATAGTACAATACATATATATATATGTATTGTACTGTATTGTACTATATTGTATCCTGGCTAGGATTATTGATTTTTCAAAAATCCAAAGATGCAGTTGATTTTGGAAAAAAAACCTCACCCTGTATTATTACACCATTCGATAGTGCCGCTAATAAGGATCGAATTCTGTGAAGAAATGCCATACGAAAAACTTAAGGAAAATGTTGGATTTTAATAAAGTGATTCATATTTTAAAGTAATGCCTTAATTTCATACCTGCATTACCTGTACCTTGTCCAAAATTATGCTCAATAATTTTCTCAACATAGACCCGTAGCGCGGTCATCTTCACAACATTATGTTCGATTTTTTTTTGTTATATCTTCGCGGTTGGCCCCTAACCGCGAGGAGATAATAAAAAAAATATCCATAAATTACGCCACACGTTAGAGGGGGGGAGGGTTTTTTTTTTCAAATTTATTAAAAAGAATTTAAATGGAAATAAAACTAATTACGGCACTGCTGTTTTAATTCGACGTCTAGTTGTAAAACTGAAATTTATGTGACGTCACACTAGAGAGGGTGGGTCTCACAAATTTAACCAGCTGTGACAAGGACGAGGGGAGGGTCAAAAATCCATGTTTGTGTGACGTAAGTTATGGATGGTCCCTTAATGCTGTGAAAATTATTGAGCATCATTTCAGACAAGATACAGGTAATGCAGGTATGAATTAAAGCATTACTTTAAAATATGAATCAGTCTATTAAAATCCAACGTTTTCCTTAAGTTTTTCGTGTGTCATTTCTTCACAGAATTCGATCCTTATTAGCGACACTATTGAATGGTGTAATAATACAGGGTGAGGTTTTTTTTCCAAAATCAACGGGTTCGATTCCTAACTAGGATTATTGATTTTTCAAAAATCCGAAGATGCAGTTTTAGTTTTCATCGAAATCAGGCCCGAGACTCCTTTGAGTACTTTTCGATATTCCTCATAGTTTCTGATTTAGCCTACCACGCCCACTTGAAAAATTCACCCTGTATATAGTATATTTTAATATAGAATAACTAGCAGCGCCCTCGGTTTCTCCAGCGTAGTTCCCGTGGGAATACGGAGATAAAATATAGCCTATGTGTGATTAACTGTAAAGTTTCATCAAAATCCGTTCAGATGTTTTCGCGTGAAAGAGGAACAAACACCCAGATTTGTTATTGATGTTGATTATACGGGTGGTATCATTCCAGGACATAGCGTTGTCCGGGGATTCCCGCTGGGCGGCCGTGTCGACGTTGCGCGGCACCACGCATCTGTTCCCGCTGAGCCCGTACGGGGGCGCCTGCGGGGTTCGCACGCACACCTCCCCGAGGGTCGTCAACCGCCTCTCGAGGTTTCACCGCTCCGCCGGACTGCCCATACACGCGGCGGCGCACAAGCACCAAGCCGGAAGCCCGGTCAGTATGGGACTTTTCATACCATCTATCCGAAAAGTGACGTTTTGTTCCCCAATAAGACGGAGCAAAGTGAGTCTTTTCCGCTAGGGTTTTAATAAGTGCGAATACATTATTTTGAATTTGGAATTAAGAATATTTTTCAACATTCTTAGCCAAAAAGACAAGCACAGCTTCTCGTGATGATAATCAGTGAGCCTCGGCTTCGAATCCTAGCACATAATTATTATCACTAGCTTCACGGTGAAGGAAAACATCGCGAGAAAACGCAGGTCTCAGAATTAATTCTGAGACATCTGTAACAGACCCGGTCGGTTAGTTGTCCAAGGCAGAGTGTACATCCTAAGAATAAATCGCTAAATCTCTATAGCATTACAATTCGAGAAAGCCTAAATCAAACATAACTTTAAACAAAATTGAGATGGTCCTTCATTTTCGTGGGTAGATTAGATTATCCATCTTTAAAACCGAGCACTATTGTATTGATTACGCTAGCATACCTGTGTCCTACGGGTAAAGGTTGATTCATGTTACAACGGGCCGGGTCCGGGCCGGACCCCGTCCTCGGTGAATCGTCCTAACAATACGCCTCGACATGTCGACGCAGAGCCGAGGGACTGGTACCAAAAGTATTCTATAGATCAGGGGTCGCCAAATGGCGGACCTCGGTCCGCATCCGGACTGCCGACCCATTTTGTGCGGACCGCGAGAACACAGTAACTTACACTAAAGACTACATCCGATATAAATAACTTCCGTGGCGCCAAAACGATTGACGCAAGCTGTACGTAATTTAATAAAAATGTATACCTGTATAACAAAATACCTTTGTTATTTCCTTAATTACATTTGCTTAATAAATATTTTTTCTTATAAATAAAATGGTGTATGTGTGGATTGAGTGAGCACCCCTCAGAAAAAAAAGGAAAAATGCTCTTCATTTAGTAGAAGTTCTAAAACAATTGTAAAAGTAATCCCTGAATTTGTAAAAAGATAAAAAAAAAGATACAGGGTTTAACGTATGCTCACTCAGTTCTCACAAACTACCAATGAAATCAGCGAATGTATTAATGCAACATATAATATTTATATACTAGGATTTAGTAGAACCTAAGCTTACTTACCTTTATAATTTGTAGATCACCTAGTTACGTATTTAAGGTTTGACAAAAAAATTAAATGCTCACTCAATCCTCACACTTTTGAAAACCCGATTTCTGATGAAGAAACTGAAGATTGAAACTGCTATGTATGTGTATAGTTTAGTAAAATGAATATGGGAATTTGTAAAATAAAAAACAAACCACTAACGCGGCAGGTTTTTGAATAATATTTTTTTTTAAATGCTCACTCAGTCCACACATTTTACGAAAGTTAAAAATGTGAATATCTTAAGATTTATAGTATTAAAGAAACTGGAAATTAGTTCAAGTTTTTGTAAAAAATTCTACAAAAGATCTACCATCTAATATTTTATATTCGTTGTCTGTTTTTAAAGATATTCAATTTTAATTTTCCTAATGTAAATATATCGTTTAGGGTGACCACACTTCTTCATAATATTCTGGTCTTAACCATTATTTTGACAACCTTCTTCGAGTTAAATCGAAATTGCTGTACTGGCCAAATACATGAGCAGCGGCTGGTAAAACATGTATAAAAATCCATATCTGTCGTCTTTTAGCGGCCAAATAAATTGCATAGTAAGTATTTGACAGTCAGAACAAGTTGCAATGACGGTTCCGCACGTGTACTGAACAACTATTTTTAATACAGTTGCGAAAAAATGAAGCAATTTAATAAAATTATAAAAACACAATAAACTCAACTATCATTTTTGGAAAATGGCGCCAACCATAAAAATAAGCAGAGCTTTTTTTTTACTTCACCCATTCTGGGTAGGCAAAGGGAACTATGCTTAATGCCCCGACAGCCAAGTCTTCGGTAGAATTTTTTTATTGATATGAAATGCAAATGAAATTTAATGAGATGAAATGAAATGAAACCCAACCTAGCTCATTGAATCAAATCATTAAATCTGATACTGAAACAAATTAATAGCTTCTTTTTAGAAATATTTGCATTAAGAATCATAAAAACTTCTATGATTTTTTTTTAGTAAAAACTTCGTGGTTGGTTTTTTCTTTTTAATAGACATTATTTTGACAGTTTCGAAAGAAAACGCACGAGTGCGGAAAAGGTAAAGAAAAAGCTCGAGTGTGTACCCTCATCCCGAACGCTATACGTCCTTGCAATACGCCACTTTTTGAGCAACTGTATTAAAAAATCTTTTACTCCAAAACATGGCAACCAAGGAGGCAACTTATCAAAGGATTTATTTAAATTTCGAACTGGCTTGCAAATAGGAAGCTGTTAAGGGTCACAGCACACATATCAACTCGGAAAGGGATCGGCACCGTATCGCCTTTCGCCTCGCCGTCAACCAGGCGTCAACCTAACGTATGCATGTAACCAAAGCGTAGCAGCGGCTCCTGTACGTCAACTCGGCTACGGCTAGGCGTCACCGCGCTTACGCCTCGCCGACCGCTGGATGACCGGGTTGGCACCAAATCAATTTGAATCCAAACGTTGAGTGTTCAATAAAAAATTCAATAAAACTTACGCATAACACGAAAGGAAGTTGCCTTGCGAATGGCGGGCGGCGGCACGGTCGGCAGGCAAGTCGCGGGAGGGGACACGGTCAAGGGTGGACGAAGAGCCGTGAGCTCGCGTACGGAGAGACGTAAGCGGGGGGACAGCGAGCCGTAAGCGCGGGAACTGCAAGTTGACTACTCACCGCATCGCGGTTCGGAGCCTGTTCCGAGGCGAGGCGATTACGTTACGTTTCCCATTAGTGTGCGTTGCAGTAGGGAGTTTCATACAAACAATACTGAACGGCTCGAGGCGATACGGTGACGATCCCTTTCCGAGTTGATAAGTGTGCTGTGACCTTAATTAAAAAAATAAAACAAGTGAACACTTCAAAGTAGGAAAAAATATTGTTGTTCTTCATTGCTTTTGTTAACTTATGTACTAACTAGCGGATGCCCAGCGGCGTTGCCCGCGCGGATTCCGTTTATTCCCGTTCCCGTGGGAATTTCCGAAAATCCCTTCATAGTGGTTGCCTACGACATATTTAAGACACCTACATACCATATTAATTCAAATAGCGAGTGCCCAGCGGCGTTTTCCCGCTTGGATTTAGTTTATTCCCGTTCCCGTGGGAATTTCCAAAAATCCCTTCATACCAATTTTTTATGACATATCAGACACCTTCATACCATTTTTCAAGTTTCTAGGTGTTATAGTTTCGGAGTAGTACGTATTTCTCTTTTTAACCAGTTTTTATATTTTCCCGTGGAAATGAGATATTTTCCTGGAATAAAAAGTAGCCTAGATGTTGATCCGGGTACTCAGTTATCTACATACCAAATTTCATAAAAATCCGTCCAGTAGTTTTTGAGTGATGCGTGCACAACCAGACAGACAGACAGACAGACAGACAAAAATTCCAAAAATTTGTGTTTCGGTATCCATATCGATAACTATATACACTAGAGTTAAAATTTTCAAAAAATATTTAATGTACAGACACGTCCCCGTTAGAGTTTTATTATATGTATAGATACATTTTCAAAAACTATTTTTTGTCTCAGCCTTACCTACCTATATAAATTTCAAGAAAGAAATTTTGATGAAATAGAATTAAATGTTGACTTGTCATCGTCGAGAGGTTGCCTTTGCTGATCAATCACAGCATCATCCTGCCTGATCTTTCAGTGGTTCGACGAGATGAAATTAATTTCGTTTTGTTAATGCTAGTGTCTAATAGCATAGCCAAGTTGTATGTTATCGCATACTAATAGTGCCCCACGGTTTCACCCCGCATCAGTTCCGTTCCCTTCGGAAAATTATAGCCCATGTTACTCTCAGAAAAAGTGAAAGATTTTTCAACTCTCGCGTGTAAAATTTTATTACAAATAGCGGGTGCCCAGCGGCGTTGCCAGCCCGGATCCAGTTTATTCCCGTTAACGTGGGAATTTCCTATAATTACTTCATAGTGGTTTCTTTAACCATATAAGACCATAATAATTTAAATAGCGGGTGCCGTGGATCCAGTTTATTCCCGATCCCGTGGGAATTTCCTATAATTCCTTCATAGTGGTTTCCTCAAGCATATAAGACCATAATATTTTAAATAGCGGGTGCCGTGGATCCAGTTTATTCCCGTTCCCGTGGGAATTTCCTATAATTCCTTCATAGTGGTTTCGTCAAGCATATAACAACATAATATTTTAAATAGCGGGTGCCGTGGATCCAGTTTATTCCTGTTCCTGTGGGAATTTCTGAGATTCCCTTTATAGTGGTTGCCTACGACATAAAGACACCTATACATACGATATTTCAAACAACGGGTTCCAGGGTGTTCAAGCGGCGGCGTTGCGCGCACGGTTCCTGTTTTTTCCCTTTCCCGTGAGAATTTCAAAAAATCCCTCATAGCGGTTGCCTACTACATATAAGACACCTACATACCATATTTCAAGTTTCTGGGTGTAATCGTTTCGGAATAGTACGTATTTCTCTTTTTAACCAGTTTTTATATTTTCCTGTGGGAATGAGATATTTTTCTGAAATAATAAGAAAGAGCTCTAAAGAGTAACAAAACATAGACAAATTGATAACATCCTCCTTTTTGAAGTCGTTTAAAAAGTACTCTAGATGTTGCCCCGGGTACTCAGTTATCTCCATACCAAATTTCATAAAAATCCTTCCAGTAGTTTTTGCGTGATGCATACACAGATAGACAGACAGACAAAAATGTAAAAAAATGTGTTTTGGTATCTACATCGATAACTATATACCTACACTTAAAATTTTTAAAAAATCTTTCATGTACAGACACGGTCCGGTTCGAGTTTTATTATAAATGTGTAGATGTACAATAGTATATTATGATTTATGATATAAGTGCGGTAAGTTGAAAATTACAGCCGAGGTAATATTGCCAGCCCAAGCCGTAGGCGAGGGCTACAAGAAACCAGAGGCTGTAATTATCAAAGCGCACGTATGTCATACGACATTTTATAATATATTTGGAGGAAATAAATAAAACTCGGACTTTCATAAACGAATAAAAACAATACAGCGAAAAGAAAAAGCGCGCGGAATAATTTTTACTTGTTCACACCTAATAATAAGCGATACCCGCGCATCAGAATTTTTTTTAGGCAAGGGCACAAAAAAACTGCCAGTATTACTAATAAAATAAATTAATATTTTTTTTTGTTTTTGTTACATACAGATACATAAATGGTTAAAATTAAATGTTTATTTATTGTATTTTATCTCCCAAAGTTAATTTTATTCATAAAATGTTGACCACTTTTCTGACATAAAAACTCTTTGCTAAGATTTTAAAACGTTCCTTTCGTTTTTGGGCGAAGAATCTTAATAAACCGTGCGTTCTACATTACATTACATTACCGCACAAGTGCGTAATAAGATACAATACGATATTGAAATTGGTGAAATGAGAGACCTTTTACGCGCAAATGTGTTAAAAATTATATTAAAGTGTCGTAATCAGCAGAGGTCGTATGTCAAAAATTTACTTCGAAAACCAGAAAGAATATATTTTTTTAAATTGTCCTGTATTTTTAATATGATCATAATATTATGAAGAAGTGTGGTCGCCCTAAACGATATATTTACATTAGGAAAATTAAAATTGAATATCTTTAAAAACAGACAACGAATATAAAATATTAGATGGTAGATCTTTTGTAGAAATTTTTACAAAAACTTGAACTAATTTCCAGTTTCTTTAATACTATAAATCTTAAGATATTCACATTTGTAACTTTCGTAAAATGTGTGGACTGAGTGAGCATTTAAAAAAAATTATTATTCAAAAACCTGCCACGTTAGTGGTTTGTTTTTTATTTTACAAATTCCCATATTTATTTTACTAAACTATACACATACATAGCAGTTTCAATCTTCAGTTTCTTCATCAGAAATCGGGTTTTCAAAAGTGTGAGGATTGAGTGAGCATTTAATTTTTTTGTAAAACCTTAAATACGTAACTAGGTGATCTACAAATTATAAAGGTAAGTAAGCTTAGGTTCTACTAAATCCTAGTATATAAATATTATATGTTGCATTAATACATTCGCTGATTTCATTGGTAGTTTGTGAGAACTGAGTGAGCATACGTTAAACCCTGTATCTTTTTTTTTATCTTTTTACAAATTCAGGGATTACTTTTACAATTGTTTTAGAACTTCTACTAAATGAAGAGCATTTGTCCTTTTTTTTCTGAGGGGTGCTCACTCAATCCACACATACACAATAAAATGTGCGGACCAAGACGGTCATTTCATTTCTTAAAACGGACCCCGAGCGAAACTAATTGGAGACCCCTGCTATAGATGTTGACCGTGCCACGGACGGGGCCCGGCCCGGACCCGCCCCGGTGTAACATGAATCAGCCTTAATAGTCCAGTAAATTTATACATTACCGCATGCGTCAAATCCGATAGTTCTGACTTTTTGCAGACTTGTTTATAATGTTAATGTATAATCCAAGTTTGTGACCTCGATCGCCGAACGCAACTTGGTCAAAAATCGAAAAAACCTTGTAAAAATGTTTTTTTTTTAAATTTTCGCGATTATAACCCTAAAGGAGTAGTTTTTGAAAAAACTTTCTTAGGACGTTTTTAAAGTAGACTAAAATAAATACAATATGATACTAAAACTGTCTCTGTACACCCAATAGTTTCCGAGATTTATCCTTTCAAAGTTTATATTTTTTTCGTTGTTATAGGTGTCCGATAGCGTGTCGCAGGGCGCGTGGTTCCCCAACCCGCGCCTTCCACCGTACCCGCTTCCCGCGTCGCTATCGCCCTTGGCGCAGCTTCGGCCCACGGCCAACCTGCCCACGCACACCATCACTAGGAACAGCTCGGGTGAGGATAAACAACTTTTGGGGGAACGGCAGTGTACCCGCCAAGTCGAGCAAAAAAGCGGTAGATATGCGGCCATTTTCGACCTGACTCTAAATTCGTTGTGGATGAAACTAGAAGCCTGAAGTTTTAGTTAGCAAGCAGGCATTTTATAAACAGTATATTTTAAATTTAATTGAATTTGAACTAGTAGTTTAAGAATTATAACTAATCATCATAACTTCTAGCAGACATAGAAGCTTCAAATTTAGAATAAAATTAGTGTTTAGTGTATATATCAAGGTAAAATTCAAATATTTTGCAATTTCGGTCTAGTTTTCAAGATACACCAACTGAGGGTCCCGTTTTACCCTTTGGGTACGGAACCCTAAAACATTAATAATAATACATTGTGGGAAACAATTCACACACAGTTATTTAGTCCCAAACTAGGCAGGGCCTGTCTATGGGTACTAAACAACTGATAAACATACTTAAATAAATATTAAACGACCAGACACGAAGCCAACAGAATGTTCATGCACACAAATGTTGGCCCCGCGGGGATCGAACCCGCGACCTCCGACTCAGAAGGCAGGGTCACTACCAACTGAGCCAACAGGCCCGTCAAAACATTGTCTCTCTGCCCAGGTCGTCAGCGTCTCTCATCGCTGTCGGAAGAGTGCAGCCAGGCGCCGCTCCTAGCGAGAGCCCGTTTCGGCCCCGCGCCGATAGGTGGCTCCGGCGGCCAAGCCCGAGCTCCCGCCGCAGCCGCGCTCTACCTCGTCGCGGCCAGTGGCTGCTTGTCGCACATCGCGCTGCATCCCCGACCCGCGCGCAGTAAGTAACATACCCGCTAAGCCTGATACACTTGGAAGAATTGGGTATTTGACTGTATCAAAATTAAATTGCCAGTAATCGCTCAAAAAGATTATCCTAAACCACCTAAAATCCGTTCTGTTTTTAATTTTACAGTCAAAAATAGTAAACGTTTAAAAAGTCAAGCAATTGAGCACTAAAAATTATGACGTCACAACTCAGTACTCAGTAAATTTTCCATAGTAAATGTTCGTTTTGACAGATCATAAAAGTAACTAATTTGACTAGGCATTCAAACACCCCATTGTCGCTAAAAATCTCAAGTTTTATTACCCCTTCTCTAAACTGAGTTAAACAATCAGAAGCCAGTAACACCGTTTTTTTCCATTACGATGCATTCATCAACACAAATTGTCATAAACATGAAACAAACACTTTTTTGTAATTGTCATTGTTACTATAAGATAAGACTTAGTTACCACGTTTTGGGAAAAGATAGCTGCTCGCAAAAATGACACTTAGATGTATCAGGCAGAACTTATACTGTGCCTGAAACGTCGGTTATTTTTCTTGAAAACACAAAAATGTGTAAACTAAAGTCCCATAGAAGTACAAAACAAACTTCTACTGAGTTACGTAGCGACAGTTATGAATTAACCAAATAAATCAACTTAAAGGAGACATTCCATTTCGGGCCTGCAAATTGTACACCAGCGTGGAAGATAGAGAAAAATCTAGTGATTATCAGAAAAATATTTTAAAAAATCATTTTCATCTATTTAACTTGCACAAAAGTGGATCCGCATGTAATCATATTGAAATAATACTATTTTAACTTTTTAAGCCCAATTTCCATGTTATTATGAACTAGTCCGACAAACATCAAAATAATGTCAATTGTCATTTTACCGGTCAGGTCGAAATTTTTTTTTCGGTCGCCGCGATGCTAGTTTAATAAAAATTTAAGTTTATTGTACAACGATACTAGACAAATATGAGCAAAATCTTGAATAAAACTATGGTTATTTAATTTATATTTATCTAAAAAACTGGTGTACATGGTGCAGGCCCAGTCTCCATACATTCATGAAACATCTCTTATCATATTTTCGACGCCATACCAACCAGCGTAAATTGGCAGAATGTCGACTTGAATATGGAACTTTCTGGAACAGACGTACCGAAAGAGAAGATATGCGACGAGTCCCCGATCGAGCTGGAGGTGGAGCCGATCGCGCAGTGGCCTCTGCAGCGACCCGCCGCCGCCTCCGACCTGCTCGCCCCTCTGCCGCCCTCCAACCCGCTGCTGCAGCCGATGAGCTGCCGGGTAACCATCACACTATCAATTTTACATAGAAATGTATTCCGCTATTTGCTTCCTGATAATCGATAAACGCCAGCTGCACACACGAAAAAGCATGAAGCCTTAGTCGAGCGTGCAAGCGAGAACAAGCGATGGAGAGGCACGATCGGCGTATTGCGTTCGGCTTCTCACGCATCTGCCTCTCTTTCACTTCAGTATCCACTTGACGGGCCTCTTAGCTCAGTTGGTTGTGACCCTGCCTTCTGAGTCGGAGGTCGCGGGGCCAACATTGGTGTGCATGCATGTCTGTTGGCTTCGTGTCTGCGTGTTTAATATTTATTTAAGTATATTTATCAGTTGTTTAGAATCCATAGTACAGGCTCTGCCTAGTTTGGGACTGAATAACCGTGTGTGAATTGTGTCCCACAATTTATTGTTATTATTATAGTATGCAATTTTTCATCAATGTTTTGTTATGACGTTATCACGTAAAATTATCGTCCGTAAACAGACTTTACAGACAACCAGTTTTTTTTTATTTTAATCCAGGTTTACTATTGGTATGTCGTTTACTTTTTTTCAAAAACTAATTACCAAAAGAAATATGACCTTTCAAAAACCTAAAAAAAATGCTCACTGTCTTACCGCCGTGCTGACGACTAAAGCTGTTAGCAAAGAGGTTGGAAGAAAATCATTCTCTTTCCTAGAAACTTTTTCTTTAAACGTCTTTGGCTGTTAGTGACTGAATAATTTATATGAAGTTGTTCAAATTTAGACTGTCCCGGAATTTTAAAATTTTTTGTCAGGAGCGCCGGTTACGTTTCCAATTTATCCAAGGATTCTTTAACATCATTTTTTGAAATTTCGCTAATCATCCGTCCCTTTCTAACAGAGGTGCGCAGACATGTGCATGAGCGAGGAGGAGCGCTGGCTCTCGCAAGTGGAGATCGTGACACACGCGGGGCCCCACAGAAGACTATGGATGGGTCCGCAATTTGTTTTCAAGACTTACAACTGCACTGGGTAAATATTAATTGATTATTATATTATAGAGTGGTTATAGAGCCCGTTTTTCATTAGTGTAAAGCTCAGGTTCGAATCCTGGAATGTACCATTACGTTTTTTTGAAACGCTTACTTAAATATTTATCACTAGCTCGACGGTGAAGGAAAACATCGAGAAGAAACCCGCAGGTCCCAGAATTAATTATGAGACATGTGTAGCAGCAACGCGGTCCGACGATGGGCTCACCACATCACGTTTAGGGTTCCGAAGACTATATTGGTGAAACTTGGCTATTTTCCAGAAATGGAATATTCCAGACAAAAGGCATGCGTTTTTGACGTGATAACGTCTTATAAATCAATGAACCGGCTGCACGCACGAAAAAGCATGACTCATTGTCACGTTCCGCCCGAGCTGAGCTTGCAAGCAAGAGCGCGTAACAAGCGATAGAGAGGCACGATCTTCATCAATGTTTTCTTTTGAGGTTATCACGTAAAATTATCGTCCGTAAACCGACTTTAAAGACAACCAATTGAACTGCACCCAACGTTCCCTATTGCATATGTTATTTATTTTAGATCATCATATTTATATTCGTCTACCCAGGTCGAACTCTTCACTCTCGGAGGCGGAAACGGTGGAGGTGGAGACTAGTGCTTCACGCAGCGTTGCTCGCTCCAACCCCGTCAACATGCCCGGCGTTCGACCCGTCGTGCCTGTGCTCATCGACTCAGGGTCTGCCAGTGAGTTACCTTTAAACATTAAATTGAATTACAGATTGACAGAAAGACTGGTCTATTCACCAAACAGAGTAAATTTCTTTTGATTTTGATTTTACGATTAGACATAAAGAGGAGAGATGAAAGTAATATTGAAGGCCGAGTGCTTGATATGTGGAAGGTTATAGGAAGAGGGCTAGACCAAAGAAAAGATGGATGGATTGTGTGAAGGATGATATGTGCAAGATTGAAGTGTATGTAGATATGACGTATGATAGATCTAAATGGAAGGAAAAAACATACTGCCGCTGTACATATTGCCGACCCCAAATAATAGGAAAAGGGAAAGTAAATGATGTGATTTTACAAATTATAGAAAATTTCTAAATCATTATCAACCCGTAACAGCCCACTGCTGAGCTAAGGGCCGTTCCTCTCACATGAGGAATATTGAGCCATGATCTCCCACGAGCCCACCGCGGATTGAGAGATGGTGTTAGGCTAGTGACCGCCTAAATATCAGAATTTTTCAAGCCACCCGAGGGTATCTGAAATGGCTTAACGACGTCTATTGTGCGTAAACACAACGAAACCGGGATCAACTAATTAATTAATAAGAATTTAGTGTTTTATCAACAGGTTGCAAATCTATACTTCTATACTAATATATTATTATAAAGAGGAAAGATTTGTATTTTTGTATGTTTGTTACAAATAAACTCAAAAATTACTGGACTGATTATAAAAATTTCTTGACGATGGAAAGCTAGAGTATCCTTGAGTAACATGGGCTATATTTTATTCCCATATTCAAATGGGAACGGGAACTACGCGGGTGCAACCACGCAGAACATCTTGTTTTACATATATCCAGACCGTTTACATGTCTCTTTACATAATATACGACTATGTGAATTTGGATTTTATTTACCTATTTATAAGGAGTATAATCCCTTGACTGCAGGTTCATTGGAGCACTCGCCGTCGGACAGCTTCCGTCGCAAGTCCCTATTGGCGGAGACGGGCCGCGCAGCCAGCGTGTGCGATGTTCAGCTCAAAGAGGACCTCGCCGAGGCCATGAAGGAAGACCACGGTGAGTTCATTGACCTTTTGACATTTATAGCGGACGGTACATTATGGAGGGTAGAGGTAAAGGAGAAAAATATATATATATATATATATATATATATATAATATCATATATAATATATAAATATAATATAATCTGACGCCTTTCATCCCCGAGGGGATATGCAGAGGTATTTCATTACTGGATATACCCACATTTCACGAGATACATTGGACCCCTAAACGTGATAGGTGGTGAGCCCATCGCCGGACCGGGTCTATTTACACTTGCCTCAGAATTAATTCTGAGATCTGCGGGTTTCCTCACGATGTTTTCCTTCACCGTCGAGCTAGTGATAAATATGTACGTAAGTTTTGAAAAACTCATTGGTACATGCCAGGATTCGAACCCGAGCCTCCCTGTTTTTTGGCGCTGTTGTTATTATTTACTAAATTATTCAGACTACATGAATAATAGTAAATAGTTGAGTCTTTCTAAACTGGACAGTTATTAACTTCTCTAGTCACCAAAAATCATTCTAAAATATTAAATTTTCTAACTCGGCATACTTGAATCTGTCAACAGTTGGTACAGTCATTCCAAACCCTTTATATATACTAGCGCCATTGTGGATCATTTTTTAACTTTTTGAACTAGTCCCCCATATAAGATATTTATCCTTACCACTACCTTCCTTAATCAAACTTTCAAGTCAACTTGCGTTGATTTTAAGAAAGGCAAAACTTATGTTAATTTTTGTAGATGATTTTACAATTTATTGGAACTTTGATTTTCTGAATAACCGTAATTTTATATAACAAGTTGTTACAGAAAAGTGAATCAGTAAAAAACAATAAACTGTTTAAATTAATTCACATAAAGCGTCGGAAGTTCACGCACAGATTGTTTGGTTTTTTATTGCACAAATTAACAGAATTCATGTTAACTTGTTAAATTAAAAGTGTTTGATATTGTGATATAACATCTAACTCTTCTATCAAATGTCTCGTTCGACTCGAAACAGTATACCATCAAAACCGCGCCAGAGCGAAGCTACGCCAAGCGGAGGAGTTCGAAGAAAGCATTATAAACACTCTGTTCAGGAACGTGAAGTCAGCAATACAAATGTTGTCTTCTTCTGACTCACCGAGACAGATAAAGACGACTTCACATCCTGAACAGCACTGCAAGCGTCGAATCCGCGCCCTAAACCGAAGCCAAAGGCATCCATCCACTAACTACACTTTTTTGGCTTTCGTAACTATCCACTATAAATATCATGCTTTTTTCTAAATCTCCTCCGTTCTGTGATAATAGTACTGACGGTTGCCTTCGGTTTGGTTTAGGGTGGCGCGAGAGCGAGCGGGGATGGGATACAAGGCGCGCTGTCTCTACAACCGCGGCCGCCTGTGTGGAGCGAGTGGTGGACCCGCTGGGGACGGTGGTGGCGCCCCTACCGGCCACTAGCGCTCCGCCCCTCGACGACCCCGACTCGTACACCACCTCTAACTCGGACGAGGCCACCTTCCGGCCCGTAGTGCGAGCGCCCGCAGCCCTATCCCTCCACCCCGACATGGTGGTGCGACCTCTACCCCGCAACACCACCATCCCCGTCCAGACAGTGTCGCCGATGGCCACCATGTCGCCCCAAGACGAACCACTCCCACTCAACACGGACGTTGTCATTCCAGCCGCTCTGACCACCGTCGAAGGCTGGCACTCCTCCAATCAAATCGATGATGATCCTGACGAGGTACCCAACTCTTCTATTGATATACCCAAGGTGAAGATTTCTACGGAAATTGAAGAGGCCAGGAGTAAAGAAAAAGTTAAACAGAAGGAATTTGCCACAGATGATAACCCAGATGTCGATAAGACCAAAAAATATAAGTCTACCGAAACAGTAGCAGAAGAAAAACATGCGGAAACAATTGTTAAATCACCCGATATTCAGAAGACCTCGACTAAACAGGATGAAACGTCTAACGACAACAAACACAGTGCTACTGATGGAGGACGTGCGGAAAAAGAATATGAAGACAAAATAGTAAAACAAGTTGAGGAGAAAGATAAAGCAGCTAAAATAGGCAAACCCCTTAGTAAAAAAGTAGTTAGAGAAGAACCCGGCGTTAAAACTATGGAGCCAGATAACCGAGTTGTGACTGACGTAGCGTCGAAAGTAGATAGGATTATTATAGATGATAAGAAAACCGATGTAAATAAAGATCTCAAGCGTCAGGAGAGTGATGTAAGGAAGCGTGACAGTGCGCGTGAGAGGAGCTCGGCGGAATGTGCCGAGCAGAAGAGTGAAGATTCAAAATCACTGCCAAAATCGAATAGGCCGTCGGATGATATTCAACCGACAGCCAAAAATAGAGTTAAGAAATCTCCCACCCCGAAGTCAGTTAGTGATAAAGATAGTGAGGTTAGCGTTAAGGATAATAAATTTAATAAAATTGATGAAGCTAAAGTAATAAAGGATCTAAAAGAAGTTAAAGAAACTGAAGAGGTAAAAGAACCAAAAGAGATTAAAAAACAAAAAGCGGATAGGGCACCCAAAGGTGTTAAGGAAATTAGTGAACCTAAGGAATTTCAAATTAAGCATGATAATCCGGATAAAGAGATGGCTCAAGTACTTCAAATTATAGATAAACCACTTCAGGCAGCAAAGAATTCAGAAATTCATTCAGAAATATTAAAAGTCAATAAAACAGAATTAATCGATTATACCATAGACGATCCATCTTTCGGAGTTTCTATAAAATTACCCACTAAAAAGGAATTAACAGAAACTAAAGCTAAGAAGTCTGATGAATATGATATTAAAACTGAAGATCAAGCTTGGGATATGCTTTTGAGTGAACCTGAAAAGCCATTGCTATTGAATGTTAGTCAAGAATCAGGCAGCTCATCAGACAAGGGATCTGAAGAGAAGTCAAAATCGAAAAGAAACCGTAAACTTAAAAAGTCCCAAGACGATAATCAATCAAAATCAGAGGAAGACAGTTTCGTAGAAATTCATGCTATCGAAGAAAAACTGCAGCCTTGTAGTGATGAATTAGTATCTATATCGATTCCTTTTGAGGATATAAACTGTTCGACTTCTTATTCATCTAAAACGAAGAAAACACGTTCACCAAAATGCTCTACACCCGAAAAAAGAGACGAATGTGAAAAACAATCAATTGATATTATATCCCACGAAGAATTAGAGTGTTACAAACCAAAAAACATGAAAAAATATGATGATATTTCGGATATTGAAATTTTGTCCGAACCCTTGATTTTTTCTAATACTCATAAAGCTAAAAAACATAGCGATGGCACAGCCAGTGAATGCACATCTTATAAAGAATTTGTAAAGCCTAATAAAAGTAAATCGTTGTCGCCATATCCAGAGATGCGCAAATTATCAGAGAAGCCAATAGATATGGCAGATAAAGATGTATATGTTATAAACACAACCGATGATGATTTCCCAGAAATTCAAATAACTAAATGCACCAAACCACGCAAAAGATCACCTCAACCAGAGAAGAAAGTTGTAGAAAAAGAACCCGTAATTGAAAAACCTGTGAAGTCGTGGAGTTCTATCGCAGCTGGTAAAAGTGTAAAACAAATAGGGGACTTCAAAGTTTTAGAGAGGAAGTCCGATGTAAGTTGTAAGAGAAGTGAATTAAAAGGAGATGCAATTGCTTCAGATGACAATCCAGTGTCTTCCACGACAGTTTCACTGCAGGATAAACTTATCGAGCTTTGTAAAAGAACGGATATTATGGTAGCCGAGTGTGACGCGCCTTCTGAGCTTAATTTCGTGGAGGAACACCATGGAACTGTCCCAGACTTACCGCCATTAGAGCCTTTGGATTTTGGCCTGGACGATTTTAAACTAGAAGTCATGAGAGACAGCCTTTTGGATGTCAACGAAACGAATCTCACAAGTCCAATCTGTAAGATCAACATTGACGATATACTATCCTCCATAAAGGAAACTACAAACAAGGTGATAGAATCTAGTACATTCAATTTAATTGATTTAGAAAAGGCCCCTGTGAAAAAGGATAGAGGGTTTAGTGTTATAGAAACCGACAAAATAACATCGCAGGAAATCAAGATTGATGATGACAAACTTGATGATAAAGATATGGAGAAATCGTCTGATGATGACGTCACTTCGTCACCAGTCGTGTCTACGGACAGCGACAAGGAGGAAAAGAAAAATGCTGGTGCTTCAAATTTAGTGCTGCCTTCTTCAAAGCAATCTGCTAAATCTAAAAAATCGCGTAGGAAGAAGAAATAATATCGAAATGTGTTCAAAATTTTTAAATAATTTTCATCGGTGTTGTTATAAACGTAATAGATTTGTGAAGATTAAACGTTTTGCTGCTATCATCGTAGATATATAATTTTAGTTAAGCAATTTTAGAGTGAATATGATCAGTCAAAAGACAAAAAAAATATATAAAAAATATAGTAAAATGTGCTACTCGAGCCTAATACATAACTATATTTATTATGGCAATATTATTACTTCAAACATTTATTTGAAGTTATGCGTAGTGATACACAATCATATAGAAAAACGAAAATAAAAAAATAAAAACTTAGTAAAATAACAAAAATATTATTTGATTTTTATGAAGATAAATAAACACACTTGTTAGTTATTGTGTTACTGTATACATTGACTACTTACTGTATAATTATTAATTACATACCACTTAACTATGTTTTTTTTTCTTCATAAATAATTATAAAACTATCAACTATACACATATAAATAACAGATTACCTATCTCTTTTAGTACTTATTTCTTGAGTTTATTTAATTAGATCCATATTAGTTTTAGAAATCTGGTTGAAATATTCTGATCACTTTTGTGCAAGAGCACTTTTGTAAGGCCAGTAATTATTTTATTTTACCTCGTACTTTACCATTTTATTAAATTAAATGTTAAACCATCTTAAGATAAATCGCAATATTATCTCTGATAACGCTTTTTCGTTATTAAACCTTATTATACCTAATAAGGAAATATTGTTCATATTTCTTTAACTTTTTGCGGTATTTCTTTAGTTCTAGTTGTTAATTTACGTCTGTCTATCCGTTCTGGCCTTAATTTAATTAAGGTGAAATAAAATTGTTGTTTTGTTTGGTATGCAAATTATTCACTAAGGATATTATGCATTACCTTGGCGTTGTGTTGCTGTAACCCAAGTTCATTTTATATTTATTATTACATTGACTTTTCGGTATATAATACCTGGGGTCTTATTATCTATTTACAACTTTGAGTATTAAACCAACCGGAGACGCCACTGACAGGCGTTCCCCTCTGCCAAAAAAACGTGTCGGTCTTTGAGCACACCGGTTAAATACAACTAGTTTGTTTGAGTTCACGGAGTGCTTGTATAGGTGAATGTATTTGTGTGCACCTAGTTCAAGCTAGTGTTTAATTGTTTTATAAAAATGCGTTTGTTTTAACATTATTTGTTATTGTTTCCTCGTCCCCCCCGCAGAAATTGGCAGACTTTTTTGTAAAGAAACTAGTGCGCGTGACGTCTCCTGTTGGTTTAATACTCAAAGATTTACAACCTTAATCGCAATCGCCTTCATTTTGACGTACCTTGCGTCTGACGTTTATATGTCATTAATTACTGCCAGTTTTTATAGAGTAAGCGCTGCATGCGTAATAAATGTCAAATAAGACGATTCCAATTATAAGTAGACAATAAGGCCCTGTACTTAATAAAACGGCTGTCTTTTGTACAAAGTAATATGATTTTCGACAAGTATTATTTTTATACTTAGTTTTAAAATGACTTTGTTGAATCATGACAAATATTTATTTTTTATATAGTTCTTTACATATTGTTTTAGAGGTTTTAATTGTAATTACATATTCGTTTAATTGTAACAGGTACATCAGTAATATAATATTGGTGCATAATATTTATGAATCGTTAATTCCTTATTACTGGGGATGTAATGTAGTCAGACATTGTAGATCAATATTATCAATTAAATAAAACACCTTTGCCTTAGTAGCTCCATACAAACATTTGTCAGTACGAACACATTACAATGTAGCTGTGGCATCTGTAGCATGAAATTATTAATTTATTTGGCTAAAAAATCATAAGTATATCTTAATAATTGGCAGTAAATCTTATTCTCTGAAAGTGTTCAATAATAGTGTTAAATAATGAGAAAGATTTTTGTTTCAATATAAGGCCTTTGCCTATGTATAATAATATAATCTTTGGTGAGACGAAAAAATAGTTGTCAGTATTTATTTATTTTCGAAATTATTGTCTCAGTCATATTTTTCCAAATTTTGTATATCTTTATTTGTTAATTAAAGTTTTATATTATTCGAGGCGCAGTATATGCGTCCACAAAGTGCGTTGCCTCGATATCCGTTTACCTTCATTTTACTATTGAGCTTCAAGTGAACGCCTTAACTACCTTGCACTCGATTTATCTTATTTCGGAGGCTATTGTCGAACTGAATTCATTATCATATTAATTTTAAGTGAGATTAGGAATTCAAACATAAGATAAAAAATCCATTATCTCCTAAAATTGTAGATTAAACACTTAGATTTTTAACTGATGATCTAGAACATGAAGTTGAATTATGAATTTACTTAATCCCTGACAAGTACAAGCGAAAATCACTTTCACACTAAAATATTTACACGTGACTTTAAAGTAATAAGTTCATCTTTTATCTTATTGAATTATAAAGTTTGTGTGTGTATATTCTGTATGGATTATTTTTCTTTGTAAATTTCAAATCGATTTATTATCACGTGTAAACTTATTTTAATACCGGCAGCCCTATCTCGGTACGTTTTGGTTAGTAATTTATGGAGTGTTTAAAAATCATGTAGTATATAACAATAAAAATGGAAATTCAAAAACCACAAAGTTGAATTTTTATTTAAACCTAAAGTTTAAACACCATTACTTGGCAAAAACTGATAGACGAAAATGTAGCAATCATCATCATCTTTTTAGATATATGACGTCCACTGACAAAGATAGGCTTACCCCACTAAGCAATGTAATTAATACAATTTCAGGTTTATTGATTATAATAAACTAAAACATTCAGTGCTAACTAGTCAGTACCTTAATGTCAGATTTGTGTCAAACATCAAGTTAACATAAATTCTGTGGATGAATATTAATCGAAGTTTTATAGTAGACTAACTTTTACCTGCGACTACGCTCGCGCACGTTTATTTCACCGCCTTAGGGGTTGAATTTTGCAATATCCTTTCTTAGTGGATGCCTACACTGTATAAGCTATCTATGTGCAAAATTTTAAGTCTCTAGAGACAGCGGTTTAGGCTGTGCGTGGTTATATTACCAATCAGTCAGTTTATCATTTTATATATAACTAGATATATGTATATAGATCACCAAAAGATACGATGAAATATTCTATGTAGAGAGTACACTGCAGCAAGCATTTTAGTGACACTTAAATTACACTTTTTAGAGCAATAACTGAGCGTCGTCACTTATGTGCTTCTTGAAATATACCGCTTTAAGGATTCTATAAATTTTGGTTCCACGACGAAAGCAACTCTTTATTCCTAGTGACTATTACTCTCAATAGAAACATTAGGTTAAGTAAGTACACCTTGATTTGACGTCCGGCTGTATTCAGAAAAACGAAATTTATCGAATTTGCAGAAAGTTTCATAGGCATAGCTCAGCAGGCGTATTCACGAATACTCGATACCGTTTCCGTTCGATTCAGATCGAGTGAAAAAAATATTCTAGGCGTTTCTGACAGCCACGGAAAACTTTCCGAATCCTTATGTCACATATGACATTAGTTTTCGATACCAACATCAGCCCATCTTGAAAGTTTGCGATACCAACATTAGCCCATCTCGAAAGTTTTCGATACCAACATCAGCCCATCTCGAAAGTGTTCGACAGATTTTCGGATTCCGAATATCGAAGCTCCATGAATACGCCTACCGATGTAGATTAGCATTTTACAGCAATTTGAAACTGGGAAACAATTCCCAGTTTTAAAGCTATTTAGTAGTAGGTATCTATTACATCGGAGGTGTTATATGATCCTTTCGTTGAATTTCTCAAATCTAGGACTATATTTCTGGTTAAGTAGTATGTTGTAATGAAATCTGCTGTTCGTAGCCAAGAAATATGTCTTGTGTCATAAGTGTCTGATTCGTCGTGATATTTCTTCCAGTAACAACGAGCGCTCGCTTCGAGGCGGAGCCAGAGGACCTTAGCTCCAGCAGTTTCAGCTCCGAGTCTCGCGGGTCCCTCGACCCCCCTTCGTCTCCCACCCCTAGCTGCAGTGGCGACAACCTCCTACACTTCCCTGGGGACTCCAGCAGTTCTGTTTAAGGTATAGGCTGAATTGTATGATTTGCAGTGAGCGTAAAATACTACGGTAGGGAAAATAATTGATAATTAAATATAATGTTGTCACAATAGAATGGGAAAGACAGGTTAATGTAAAATTATGCCCCTCGAGATGAGAGTCGGGATGTTTCTTTATGTTAATGAAAATAAAATGTATTTTTCATTGACCTCTCTTCTCCTTATAATTTAAAGGTCTATAGTATAGCTATTTATGTATGGCCACGAAAGTAACGGCAAATGGGTGTAATTTATATTTCCGAAAATGTTTAACTAATCTGTATGGGTGTAATTTTATTACACTTTTCCATTATTTGCTGTACGCTTATAATTCTGAAGGAATGTTCCGAGTTACAAATGAAATGCATTGTCAGGTTTTAGTCCAATTATGTAAGTTATTTTCATAAAACAAGGAGTATATATAAGTAGATTTTATAATTATTTACTTAAGCATATATGTAGAATAGAGAAATAGTTGTCTAAACAGACATATTTTTGGTATATGAAGGAAATAATTTTAATGTATAACTTACTATGATAAGACTAGTCTAACTAGCTAATAGAATAGTGGTCTCAAAGTGTGTTTGGTTTTTGACCTCTATGGTCTGTCTCGAAAGAGTCAGTTCTGGGGGCCAATTCTACTAAATGTCAACGGTCTTAATTGGATGACTATGACATATCAATGGTCAGACAATGGTGTTATTTTGACACTTTTCAGAGCAAATAACACCATCGACTGACCATGTCATTGTCATTGTCATCCAACTGTAACCGTTGAAATTTAGCAGAATTGGCCCCCAGCTACTGATTGATAGCTTGTGCTTGTTACTTACTACTTTTTGAATAAACCGCCAAATGTCGAACTAAAAGAGCACAAAACATCAGTTTTTAAGCTATTGCATAGCTTCTATCGAGGGCCTTGAGCGCGGGGACCGAATCCAGAAATTCCGTAACGAAAAAAAACCTCACGCTCCCCACTCCGACGGGCACGGAGGTGTGGCTTGAAGGCCGTGCATTGTCTAACGTCGTTTCTTTTCGGCGGCAGTCTTGTTGATACAAAATGCTATGCAATAGCTTTACCGCGGCAGTCCCCGAGTGCCACACGTCTTTTTTTTCATTGAGTCATACTAAGTGTGCCCTTTTCGCCCATTTGGGGCTTGACTGTATAATACAAAACTTTGTGTATTATTCCATGATTATTCCTTGTGGTGTTCGAAATTTGAGTCAATATCTGTAAAGTAGCCAACGCTAAGACTTTGAGTATAAAACTAAGAAGATAACATCTGTACAAAATTTTACACGTAATCAACTACGAGTACCTACAACGCTTCTCATTTATAATTTTGGATAGAACTTAACTAAAAGAATATGGGGCACACTTTTCTGGGACACTTGGATTTTGTATAGACTTGTTACCGTTTCGATTAGATAAGAAAAAAATTTATAAAGGACGCATCGTCATCCACATTCAACTCGAAACCTACTTTAGGTAATATCACAGGTGATAGTTAGTCAGGAAGTCATAATTATTACTGAAACAAAGGGATTTTCTTATTTATCATTATTATGACAAAACAAAGTTAAACTTACTTAGTCCGACCGTATAAGCATCGTTCTGTAATGAATATATTATTTATTTATTAATATATTTAACATTAAATACATCATCTTACAGATATTAATTACTAGCGGGTACCCAGCGGCGTTGCCCGCGGGGATCAAATATATTCCCGTTCAATTAGACCGGAACCATCTTTATGTGACACCTATAGCGGCATTCTGACATCCTCAAGCGGAGTTTCGTTGCTTGAGGGTCGCTCTGTAATACAGGTATAGACCTGTAGGTACTGTTCTCTGGTTAGGTTGGCATTAATTTTCTATACTTGATAGTTATGCCATACTTAAATTTTGTTGGTATCTGATTTATTTTAAATATTTTCTTATCGGAACCGAAACGGCCATTCTTAAAATATATGAAAATATTCTCAGCCAATTAAGCTTACAGTAGGTTTCATTAACGTGAATAATAATCGATGCATTTGTTTACCGTAACTGTGATATGAAGTAGAAATTATAGAGCTTGCATAGTTTAGATCGACATCGGTCGATGGGAGTGATAGTGAAATTTAATAAAGAGTACCATTTTTAGTTTCAACATTCCATAACAAAAATTTGATGGTTGTAGGATCCATTTAAATACTTTTTTTTGGTAAATAGATTATGTGATTTCGTATGAACTCGACATTGGAGTTACTGGAAATAAGTCTTTACGCTAAAGTTCTAATAACCAATGATCATTTTATAGCCCATATTGCCAAAATGAGGCATACACATCAATTGCGCAGGATAAAAAGTAAGTGACCAAAACTACTGCAAACATGCTTCCTCTAAGAAGTCTTCCTTAGTTAATGATCTTTGATTATGACTTTTGTTTCTGTAATGGGATTGGTGTTGATTATTGAACATGGCATTGAACAATCAATGCAAGTTGGGCAGGAAGTTGACAAAATGCCATATTTTTTATTTTGAATTTGTTATGCTGAATTTAGTTTTTTTATACAAAAACTCGTCATTCTAATCTTGCAGCCTTTATTTTTTTTGTGAATGTACATTTAACGCTAAAATGTATTTATTTGGTGTAAAACTTTTAGATACACATAATTAGTACTTATATTGATTTAAATTAAATTTTTGTCTTTGTTTAGTAGAATTAAACTATTGCGTTTGAATATTATCTGTAGAATAGTCTATAGGGTAATAAGTATATGGTATTAACGGTAAGGTAGATCGAAGGTTCGAAACATTTTATATGAAAAAATATTAATAATACGTATGGAGCTCCCCATTGATTAGACTGAAAATTTTTAAACATTATATTGGAACCACCGATTGGAAATTCGTTATTTAATGGCCAAAGTTTTTTTTAATTTGTATGATGAGGTATCCGTTATGCGGGGTTTACACGGGTCGATTTCCGCTGCACAGCTAGGCCTAAGTCGCAAGTCCCAAACTAGAGTAGCACCCGTCTTTGGCCGCGCGGAGATCGGCCCCATGCCGCTGGTGACTAAAATCTACCGTGTAAATGGTCAGTTGCAGATCGCCCGCCGCATGAGGCGTGTTTTGCTATCACTATTTCGATGTCGTCATTTAAGACACCTGTTCTGCCAACATTTACGGCAAAATGACCTATTTTCTTGCGATTTCAGTCGTGTAAATGGGCTAGCGATGCGGCTTTGTGAAGCGCCTAATCGCACGGCGAAAATCGACCCGAATAAACCCCCATTAGGTAGGTTTAGCCTATGAATGGTATTTGCGAGATCGCGATAGTATTAAATAATAGAGATATTTATTTAACATTTATGCAACATTTTATGGATAAACAATGAAACAAAAACACAGCTCCTAAATCAAAGATTTTGCGGTAAACGTTACCATGCAAAAATTACAAAATTGAGTATAAATTAAAGTAATATAGTAATTTGATGATGATGAGGCTGTGAATGTGTATTTTCCGGATTTAAAATTGTCATTCTTGCAATTAAGATTTATAGTAATTTTTTGTAGTACTTACACCTGTAATGTCATTCGTTAGCGATAATTTACTACTTATATTATTATTTTATTTTGCGCATGAAACGCGCTAACAAATATTTCACTCATCCCCTCTATTTCAATTTGGACAATTCCGTCGCAAAAAATTGTTTTATTATAATATACTAGTGGCTCGGGCAGAGGTCGTCCAGCCAGAGATAACATCGTCACCTATAGGGACAAATTGTGAATCTAAACCATCCATGGACTCAAATATACACACAAAATTCATGCAAAGCGGTCAATCCGTTTAGGAGTTAGGTGACAAACACACGTAAGTATAGTAGATTTATTTAACACAATTCCGTGACACCAAATACCGGGAAAATAGTTCAGGGATGCTACACTAATAGTGGAAGATGTTGGATGCCATAAAAAGGTAGTCAATAATTAAAATTATTGTTAACCCGTGGGAAGGAAATTATGTGATGGTTTGATGTGATAAGGCTAACATTACAATATTTATATATTTCTAAGTTAAATTCCTATATTTTATTAAGATAACTTAGTCAATAAGTAACTTTTTTAAGACACCCATACCAATATAATGTGAATTCTCAAATACATTTGTGTTTTATTTGTTGCTACAAATATCCAATGATTTCTTACATAACTAAATGATTGAAGAAACCAGACTGTATTTTATTTTATATTTTTTTCTATAATATTTTCTGGACGTTAGGTGGCCACTATCCTAACACCATCTTCTTAAACTCAAAATTCTTTTATTTCAGTAGGTATATAAATACACTTTGAAATGTCAATAACAGGGCACACTAAACTCGTCTATGAAGATTGGGTAAATGTAAACAACAGCCCATCTCCACCGACGAGTTGCTGGTTCCAAATGCAGTACCCCGAGAAGAGCCAGCAAGAAACTCAAGGGCAGCTCTTTTTAGTCTCATGTCTTACTTCTAATCCGCGGTGGGATATATACGGCCCATACTTCCTCATGTGAGGAAAGACTCTTAGCTCAGCACCGGGTTGTTATGGGTAGACGATGATGATTATAAGTACATACATAATATTTAAGGGTAAAAAAAATTAGAAGACTCTAAAAAAAATAAGTTTTTAAAAAAATAAGTTTATAAATTTTATTCTACACATAATACAACATGACAATAAAACATTTTTTTTTAAGTATAAACATATAAGGCACCTTGTAAAAATTCAAAGAATAAAATTATTATTTAAATATCTAATACCACATGGAATGGACGGATACATTCGATTAATACTTGAAGTATAAATAAAATTGCAAATTTTTTACCTATAAAACTAAGGAAAATATAAAATTTCAAAACTCTTGGAATGTATATTTGATCTGGATTCCATTATAAATATTTAATAAACTTAATGAGGTTACAAATATGTAAATTTTTATAAAGATCTATGAAGATTTTTTATGACGTCATTCACCAAAAGATTTATCAACTTTGATATGCCTTGCCTCGCTATCTTGTCTTCCTCCAGATTTTGTCAAGGCAATGCGATGTCGTTATGAAGTATACAAAGAATACTAAACGTAAAATACTTAAAGCGCTTTCTAATTTGTTATTTAGTAGTCGCTGTGGACTTACAATAGGAAAATCCAAAATAAAAACCGTCTTGCTACATTATTTTCAGAAATTATCAAATTAACAACAAAAAAAAATTTTTTTTTAGTATAAAAACCTAGTTTCGGTTAGGTTTTTTTTTTGGATTTTTTTATGCAAGTATAGTCTCATACTATACTACAATCCTGCAAAGTTTCATCGACTGAGGAATTAATGTTGGGGTCTTCATACAAAAATCCGCTTCATTGCCTGGACTATATGTAGGATTCCAAAAGCAGGCGGCCCGCTGTCACCACACAGTCTATTATCTTCCCTTATGGGCCATTTACACGAGGGCAGTCCAGTAAGACTGCATGCAAAGAAAACTTGAGGACAGTGGAATGGACTGTCCTCAAGTTTTTTTTGTATGCAGTCTTACTGGATTGTCTTACTGGACTGCCCCTCGTGTAAATATCCCATCAAAGCTAGAGGTGCTTCTCCACAACATTCGACGTACGTGTTTTAAAAATCTCATTCAGATATAAAATTGTAAATTATAACAGAAATCAATTGGTAAACAAAAAAGAAATTATTTTGGGGCGATTACTAAGAATAGGATAGTTGACTACTAATGAAATTTGTTTCTTGTAATGGTCTGTCAAAACGCAAATTCACTAAAATGTACTGAAAACTACTGACAAGTATTGAACACTGTGACGTCATCTTTTTCAGTAAACAATTGCTACGATTTTTCGATTGTTTTATTATTTTAAAACTTACGAACCTAGAACCTATGTATTCTACGCTACGCAGTTTAAATAAAGGTTTGAACACAAAACTGAGTTTATAATAATTAATAACTCGCAATTTAATTTCGATATGGTCAACTGCCCTATTCTAACAGTAATATTTAAAAAGTCTGCAGTAACAGGTCCAGGCGATTAATGTTAAAAGGTGGACGATTTGGAGAAACATTGCCCAAACCATCGTTGTAATACAAGGTATGAGATAGATAAACATAACATAAGACAGATAGTAAGCTGTTTCTAATACCTACTGTATTTCATTTCTATTGTTAATGGAAGAAAAATGTTAAGATCACATTCTTAACACCAATCGCCCTTTTGCTGCATAAAAACAATAAGAAACGTAAAGTTGTTATTCTTCTCAGCGTGTTTCTGAACGCATTTGTTTTGACGTTTTCGAAACCATTTTGAAAGTAAACGTCAAAAGTTGTCAATACCAAAAAAAATCGTTCAGAAATACTCTGAGCAAAAATTACAATGTTACAGAAACAACTAAAAATCACTCCTCATGTCATACACACTTAATATGGACCCTCACAATCAGCACATCATCTTTAACAAACCCGTTCCTCACTACGTCACTGACAACAGCATATTCTGTGTAACCGAAACCTCGAACGCATATTTCTGCTGAAGGTTTTCTGAACGCTATAAGGTTGGAGTTGGACATCATAGTGTCACGTTGAGTCAGATCGGGGTCGTACTGGTTGATCATCGCGAAGGATATTCGGCCGTTGAACGGCCATTCGAGACACTCGTCGAATTCAGTCTTCATCAAGTGCACGTGGAGGGCGAAGCATAGGGGGTTTTGGGGGGAGACGTTCAGCCGGACGCAGAATCTGTAAAAAATACAGAAAAAATAAAAATAGTAAATATCCACATCTAGACTTCTACACTAATATTATAAAGAGGAAAGATCTGTTGTGGAGGATAGAACTTTTGTGTTTGTAACGAAGAAACTCAAAAACTACTGTATCAATGTTAAAAATTATTTTAGTAATGGTACAGTACGGCCGTTTTAACTTGGCTTCTCTGAACATAGGCTTCGCCTGCGCAAATCCCCCTCCTACCGCCATATGGTCGCTAAAAAATGTTACTGCGCAGCCATTTGCGCAACTTCAGAGCTGTCAAGTTAAAACGGCCGTGCTGTAATATTACTTTTCTGGGATCATCATCTATAATTTTCCCACGGGAATGGGACTCACATAAACATAGACTGCTAACATTACAACTAGTTTACTAATAAAATTGTGATATAATTGGTTAAATATAGGTTACTTGTGGTTTAATATTTTATTACCTTTTTTAAATTTTACATAAAGAAAACCAAAACCTTATTTTTCCTGTATCTAATAATGTCGGACAATTTTTAGGGGCCATAGCACTTAGCAGCAAAACAATGCCTGCCATATTTAAAATTGTGATATATCTAGCCAGAAATCCATTATCTCATCCAAATCTTAATCAAATTTTGCGTTTGCAAAATATATACATTATAAAACAAAAAGTTACCTATATCCATTAGGCGAAGTATAAAACCCTGGGCTATACAGCATTTTGAAGCGATCCTTGAGCATGGCGTCCAATCTGGCCTTGAAGTTGTCTATCTTCCAGATGTAGTTGCCCATGCAGTATCGGAGCAACATCTCGTTGCTCTGCTTCATCTTGGCAACTGCGAAGGCCGATAGCTGTTTCGATATGTTTGCTATCACTATGTCCTGCTCGCGGTTCCTTTGTTCTAGTATAACTACTCTTTCGTAGAGCGCCCTGAAATGTTGAATTAGTACTACGATAAAAAAAAAACTCACGCCTTTTATCCCCGAGGGGTAGGCAGAGGTATTCCATTCCACTGGATATACATTCTTTTCACGTGAATATTCGACCCCTAAACGTGATAGGTGGTGAACCCATCGCCGGGCCGGGTCTTTTCGGACACATGTCTCAGAATTAATTCTGGGACCTGCGATTTTGCGGGTTAGTATTACGATAAGCTTTACAACTGAGGCTGGATTTGCATAATGATGAATAACATACACTCTATCGTATTCCGAGATAATCTTCATGTAATGATATTTATAGTCTTCATTATTTATAGCCTTTTCAATTTTATTTCATATTTGTAATGAAACCTTACCTTATAAGAGCACTAGTGTTGTTGAGAGGTGCAGCGGAGCTCTCGCCGCCGTCCTTGTCTGGCGCTTCCCAGAGACTCATGGCCTCCTGTTCTTTCGCGTCGATGCTGGCGTTCGAAATATCGCTATTGATTTTGATTTCTGAATATGCGTTCATTAGAAACTGTGAATTAAGTTCATCATCAAAACATAATATTATTCATAAATAAATAAATAATAAATTTCTAATGTAATTCAAAACGAAAATTTACTATTAAAAATGTACTAAGTACTGACTTTGTGACGTCATCATTTCTAGTACCTACTTACTTTCTTGGATTGCTTTTTTATTGCCAAATTTGCTATATTGTAAAATTAAAATACTATTTAAGTGATGTTTTGGGATAAACTTTTTAATTAATGATTACTCTCAACTTAATTTCGATACAGTGAAATACCCTTATTCGAGCCAGGAATGGGTATCTGACATAAGGTAAGCTGAACAAGTGTTCAGCTTCGGAAAGGTCTCCCTAAGGTCTGCCTAAAGTCTATTAGTTGTGTCTACTTACACTCATATGATTCTGTGTATCATTATGAAGATGAGCATTCATATCTTCCTGACTATCGAAGGTTTCCTTGCAGCCGACAGAGTGGAAGGAGCACGGCACTCTGATCTCCGGCTGGGTTGATGCTTCTGGTTGATTGTACTTACATGACGCTATGTGAGCATCCAGGTCTAATGGCGTCACTTTGATTGAACACCCTAGAAAAACAACTAATGTGATAACTTGCTATTTATGGCACGGACCTATTTATTCACTCATTGTTAACGAACAGTGTGGCGCATATTTTTTTTAACAATAAGGTCCTGCTTCACTTCTTTCTAAACACTTTATTACAGAAGGGCGAAATTATCGCTTTTGGATTTGGTGTTTCAGTGATTGTGCACAGTCATCAAAACAGTTGTAAGTAGGTACTTTAATCAGCTATTTAACAAAATGTCATCATTTATTTTAAGTTAATATAGATTTTTGTTATATTAGGTATGTAAGTTTATTTCTCAGTGTTGAAATGAGAACTTGGTAAGTTGAGAATCCTGTAAAAAGTATGATTTGGGCCTACGAAGTCCTAAAATGATAAGGAGAAAATATCAAAATAATTTCTTTCATATCATCATTAGGTTTACCATATACAATACCTCTAGTTATTATTAAGATACTATCTGACCCGACAGACATTTTCCTGTCAAACGCCATAAGATTACATTAGGAAAGTTAATAGGGTCATCAAGTTTTTCTAATGTTCCTTGCAACTTTCTTAATTTTTTCTTTCATGAGAACTTCCTAACAATGATTAAGAATGAAACACACACAACAAAGAAAAAATTGCGAAATTTGTGTAGCCGTTCACGCAGTCCTGACCAAGGGAAATAGGGATTAATTTTTAGGGTTCTATACCCAAAGGGTAAAAACGGAACCCTATTACTAAGACTTGGCTGTCTGTCCGTCTGTCTGTCTTTCTGTTGCTGCTATAACAACAATTACTTACTAAATTGTTGCCATATTTATAGATAATGGTACGGAACCCTTTGTGCGAGAGTCCGACTCACACTTGGCCGGTTTTTATTTATATTATATGGATAGCTATAAATTATGTTACCTTTAGCTGCAAAGGGACAAGACATCCTTTGCTCCTGAATCTCCCTCTTGGTGTAATTGTCCGGGAAAATGTCCACCTTCATACTCAGATTGATATTATCTATTGGGCAGTGGCCACTATTCCTGGAAGAGAGAATATTATGATTTATTAATTGAGTCACCTTCATAGAATTTCATGTGGTGAGTGAATAGGATACCATGTATGGTTGAAAAATAGGCAGCTGTCATCACTCAATATTTATTATGATACCTAAATGTATGACTGAGTAAAATTATAAGAGAATTTTCTTCTTGAGAAGATGCTGGTACATTTAGTATGTTATCCTACAAACAAACTACTGGCTGTATATTTCCATCAAATCTCCTTTATACAGTGAAGGAGTTTTAAAGTAAGATTGAAATGAATCTCCTTACTGCAGCCATGAAGTAATGCAGCCCTTGCAGAATTTATGACCGCAGGTAGTGATAACCGGGTCTCGGAGCCAGTTGAGGCAGACGGGGCATTCGTACCGGGACTCAGGCTGGTCACTTAGCACCACATCGTTAACTGCTGTTATACCCATCGGCTGAAATTATTGGATGTATTTTCAGAAAGTAAAATTATTCATGGTTATTCATAAAGCATCAACAACATTCAGGGTTACGTAGCGTAGATTCGTATGTAGTATTATATCATTATGCGATTAGGAAGAAAAGATTATCAACCCACCAAACATTTACTTGTAAAAAGATTTACCAAACGTACTGCAAAAATAAATGGGTTTAAATTAAAATTGTACCCAGCTTTATTCAAAGAAAAATAGTACTTACAGCAATACCTTCCGATGCATCTTTTGTTCTGTTTCGATCCATTGCATTTATAAAACAAAACACAGCCTAATCCAAATTTTAGAAAAATCAATTAGTCAGCTGGCTGCCAACTGCCATAACAATGAATGAATGACGAATGAAATGAAATGGAGTAAATGAATGAATACATGAATGAACTGAAGTTATATGAGTGAGTGAGTGAGTACCTATTCATTTTAACTTTTGCAAAATGAACGAATCGAAAATAATTAACTAAAAATATATATATTTGCGACTTTCACTTTCTTTCTGCCCCTTTTCCATTAGCAACTGCAAAAGGTTATGGCTTTTTTTGCGACCTAGCTTGACGCCAACCTTCCTTGTATGGGAATGAAGTGGGAATGCTGTTGCAGGACTTCTAACAAAGAGGATTCACGATTTTAAGCCGTATATAGAAAGAAAGCTGAAAACTTACATAGAATACTTACTTATATAGAATGGACCAGCGCCGATAAGCGCCGATCGGCGCTGGTCTATTCTACAGAAAGCAAGCAGATTGAAGCAGAGCGAGCAAAATGTCGTACGATGATTGGCGGGCGGCACCAGCGCTGACCGGCGCGAGTCGGCGCCGATCGGCGCCGACTCGCGCTTGTTCATATAAATGCCCCCGCCGGTTACCTGCGTAGACCGGCGCCTATAAGCGCCGATAAGTGCCGACAGGCGCCGGTCAGCGCTGATAAGTTTTCAGCTTTCTTTCTGTATACGGCTTTAAGATGAAATGTTCTCCTAAAAAACTGATAAGAAATATTACCTACTTACAAAGAGATTAAAATATAATAAGGCATAGAGGGGACAAAGCGAGGAAAATTTGAAGTTAAAAGTTATTCCAACTGGAATAAGTCTAGTACAATTTCGACCGAATGACAGCTCGCGTTCATACTAACTGACATGACAAGGACATCACGCTTAGAGCCGTATACAGAAAGAAAGCTGAAAGCTTGTCCATTTTACAGAAAGCAAGCAGATTGAAGCAGAGCGAGCAAAATGTCGTACGATGATTGGCGGGCGGCACCAGCGCTGACCGGCGCGTGTCGGCGCCGATCGGCGCTTATCGGCGCTTGTTCATATAAATGCCTGCGCCGGTTACCTGCGTAGACCGGCGCCGATGGGCGCCGATCGGCGCTTATCGGCGCCGATAAGTTTTCGGCTTTCTTTCTGTATACGGCTTAGGTTTCAAAGTTTTGTATGAAAATGTTCCCAATGCCCCCTCTATGCCCTATTATATTTAAATCTCTTTGCCTACTTATCATAGGCCTGTAATAACAATGAAATGCAAATGCATTTGAATATTTCAACGCCTGATGTTTGACGTCTGCAATCATACACATTGGTGTTTTATATAAACATAAGCATTTTTACGCAGGGCATAAACAAACAAATTCCCACACACTTTTGTCACAAATAAAATGAAAATTGTTGACGAGTTCATAATATCTAATGCCCTTATGTAACGGATTGAGTATTCTGTAGGCGTTAGCAAAGGGTATAAATACAGATATAGTCCAAGTGTCCAACGGATAGTGCGGGACTATCCGTTATGCACGAAATGGGCATGTTGCATGCCGCCTAACGATTTCATTGTATGCTAATGCACCCTCCACACTCAATCTGATATCTCTTGTATCGAGCCTCAGACTATACGCTGACAATGTAAGATAACTTTGTTATCTGTTCGAAGCTGGTTATTAATACATCTGGTGATGCATACTAGGTAAGACGGAAACGTTTTTTCTATAAGGTCGCGTAAAGGTAGAAGTCGTTGTTATAGAAGGATCAGCTTCAGAAGAAGGTTTGTTATAAGTAGACTTTTTATTGACTAATAAACTGCCTACCATAACTATACCCGAATCGACAAATAAATTGATTGAAAAGGTAAGCTGAGGGAATTACAGTCCCGAAAAGTGGAACTTTTTGAGACTAGAGAGTGTGTTCCTCTGAGATGAAGATAAATTTAATAGCACCCCGTACCTACTTCAAAGTTCGTCAAACCGTTAGGCCAGAGGCTTCGCTAATAAATTATACTAACATAATACCTACGTACACATAGGTAGGACCTAGACCCTAAAAATATTATACACTTTCAGTGCAGTTGGGTAAAAAGCGTTCCATATTTTCTGGTCTTTCCATACATCAATCATTTCGGATCACACTAATAACATAATCCAATAGTTTGTAGTCAGTAGAGTAGGTACTATTCAAATTAAATGTTATTGCCGCGTTGCGTGTAAGTCACGACTATCAAATTCACCGTAGGTCGCGTTGAGCAACGTGTCATACATAACTGGAGCTGGAACAGCAAATACGGGACGGAGTATAATTCTTTAATTTAATATTTCGGTTTATTAATTAAATGTTTTGTATGAGCATGCCTTTGAGTATTAAACCAACCGGAGACGCCACTGACAGGCGTTCCCCTCTGCCAAAAAAAAGTGTCGGTCAACACGCATACCTGTTAAATATAACTAGTTTTTTTGAGTTCACGGAGTACTTGGATTGGTGAATATATTTGTGTGCATCTAGTTCAAGCTAGTGTTTAATTGTTTTGGCAAAAAATTCGTTTGTTTTAACAATATTTGTGTTTGTTTCCTCGTCCCCCGCGCAGAAATTGGCAGACTTTTTTGCAAAGAAACTAGTGCGCGTGACGTCTCCTGTTGGTTTAATACTCAAAGGAGCATGCATATCTAAGTCGTTTGATGGATAAAGCACGAGAGATCTGCCAGGTTCGTAACAAGTGGTGGTCTATTGTATCAGTCTACTCTAATGGGAAATAGACGTGAGATTAGACATTCAATATTATTATGGTAATTAAATATTTATTGACTTTCTAATATATACTCAAATATATTATGTGCCTTTTGCGCTCTGTCCTCAGAGTGAGCTTCGTATCCTTTTTCATAGCTGAGGGGTTACATAAGGCGATAATTCCGCCATTTTATAATTCCAACCCAGCCAGCGGCGCTGGCGCAGAAATCATGCCAACAAATTATGTCAAGCCGTTGATTCATAAGCGAAATCCTGATCCGTTGCAAACCATGGATGAATGTTGTGTCATGATTCATGAACTTTTGTTGATGGTAATGGTTCGTGAATTTAATTTAAATGAATTACTGTCGTAGGGTAATAAATGACATGGCATAAATCATCATTTTGCCTACATAAAATTAATTTAGAGAGTACTTAAGTATTTACAAATTTAAGAGCATCGTTGTGTCACTGCGTTAAAAAGTTACTTGACTCACCTAATAGGTAAGTTATTACTTGCAAGTAGAATCGTGCCAGTTCGCTGAAATATTCTATACTAGCGGTTCTGCGTAGTTTAACTGCGTAGTTCCTTTTTCCGTGGGAGTACTTAACCTATGTTACTTAGCCTTACCTTATCCCTGATATTCTAACTATCCATTGCTGAAAGAATTTTTAAAATCGGTCCAGTACCTAGTTTTTGAGTTAATTCGTCACAAAGATACAAACATCCTTACAAATCTTTCCTCTTTATAATATTAGTATCTATAGATATTTCAGGTATTTAATTTACAATAACTGATCAATCAGACAAATAAATACGCCTAGGTAGGTATCTGACTTTTGAAAATAATATAGCTTTACAGCTCCTAACTAAGTTCTTACAGCAACAGTCTATGGAAATGACATTATTTTTTAATTACCTATTTTTTAAGTTAGGTAAGGCATATAATGCTACTACGATCAGTCGTGTGCTTACTTAACAGAATATAAGCCTTATTGCCTCGTGATTTTATCTGCTCTGTTAAACTTTATGATAATGTTTTGTTAGTTAATAAATACCCTCAGACAACAATAGAAAAACCAACTTTGTTTCAGCATTCTCACAATAAGATAAAATCTGTTGCTGACCCAATGCACTATATTATTTAATAATATAGTTGCGTAAATATGATTTGCGATATTAAAATTCCTATTACTATATAGTATAATGTCTTTTAAATCAAGTGCAAATATTTTAAGGGTAGTTACAACATGTAAGAGAAATACAATTAAAATATTATAAAGATGAAAAAAAAATGTTTTCTTGTTTTTTCTAATAATAAAATATTTTTTTGTTTGTATAAACCCTCACTACTGCATTAAAATGCCACTTTTGTCGGCTTTTTATATATTTTTTTATTATGTTAATATTTTAAAAATTTTTAATAATCGAAGTTATATTTAGTAAAGTAGCGTATGAAAAATAAAAATCTATGCTGAAAATATACAGTTTGTTGCTAATTTTTGAATCAACCCTTAAAATATAAGCACTAAATTTAAAATTATCTACTGGTGTATAACTCTTCATTGATACTCGTCGTACGTCTTACTACTTTCTGTGCCTTTTCTCAATACTTTAGTTAGCCACAATTATCAAAATAACTAGGTATTATGTTTTCTCTATAAATTTTAGTCTGTATAAATTTTATTTATATTACGTACCTACATACTAAATACATTTTGATGTTATTTATATAAGAAAAGTTGAGATGGACGATGTAACTAGAATTGATAAAATAAGATATGGAGGGAGACAATGAGAAAGGGGCCAGAAAATTATGGTAAAATTGATGAAGATAGTATGGTAATAAGTGGTAAAGTAGTGATAGCAGTAAAGTACCTACAGCAGAATATACCAAAAGCCATTATAATTTATATAAATATTAAAATTTACATTAGGTACTCATTTGTTTATTCGACTATATTAAACTATAACCTTAGTATTATAAAAATAAGAGTGATTCATTTCATATGTAATTAATTACATACACACGCACCTATTCAGTTTTAGTACCAACATAAACTTTTTAGCGAGTTCATAGTCATTTCATCATGATTACAAATTCTACGTAATATTATATACTTACGATATTAATCGAGCAAATCTCGTCATTTCCAAATCGATTTCTTCAAAGATTTAACCTTGTACAATTAACCTAGCTCTCCCTTCGAAGAACTGTTTTAAAGTTCTAGGGCCGTTCATTGGCAGCCATTACGTAAGCTTACAGTTACAAATTAGTGTAATTCACGGGTATTATATAACGGTTGATAACACTGGCGTTGTTACCTTGACGGTGTAAACTCTAAAGTCTGTTCAATGGTTAGGAATGATGATATTTAGTTGCTACTATTGTCTCTCGATGGTGATAGCAGTTCAATGGGACACAATTTACACACGGTTATTCAGTCTCAAACTAGTCCCAAATTAGAACGATAAGTATGCAACATTTAATTTCATATTGATTTTTACAAGAAACAGAGTTTTGCTTTATAATACTCATTTGTTTTTATTATGTAGAGCCATGCACAAAGAATTTTTACTATATACCTAGATACTGTAGCCTCAGAGGGTTTCAATATTGTTGTAACATTTTCTGTTTTTTTTTTATTGTTATTACTTTATTTAAGTGAAGGCTCACATGGGATCACACGGGATCCGTCATTGACGATTCGTCAAATACACGGATCATCCTCGTGTGAATGAGCCGTACAAAGATGTTTAAAGAAAAAGTTTATATCTCCTAGAAAAGCGAATGGTTTTCTTCCAACCTCTTTGGAGCCGTAATTCAGATTTATCTGGTGGCGTTTAAATTTTCACGAAATTTTACGTTAAATGCAACAATGTTTTATTCCGTGTTCCGTCTAAGTATCGTTTATGTCTTTTGTATAGACTTTTACACTATTAGATACAAAACGATAATAAATTGAGAGATATAATATATCTATGAGCTGTCAATTAAATAATTCAGCTGGATTTGCATAGGAATACCTACCTATTAAATCATTATAAGTAAATATTAATTACTGTGCATTTAAAAAAAACTTATATTTTACAATTTCTATTGAGATTGAGTAGCAAATAGCATATAAATTTTTTGGGTGCGGTTTGCAATTATAGCATATTCACGCTTCACACTGTGGCAATTTGCAGACGAGTCAGAATGTGTCTTACACTAATAATAAAAATAAATAATTACTTATAGCTACACAAAACCAACAAACACTGTCCTTTTATGCACACATTATGCGTCTTATACGAAAGTATGTAAGTAGTTCTGTTTATCTGTACCTTTTCACGGCTTGGGGAAGCGATCTTGGTGAAATTTGACAGGACGATATCTTACTTCTTAAGAAAGGACAAAGGCTACTTTTCCTATATGTATTTTATATATAAGTAATCCGAGATAAGTATATTCATATTTATATTCATTTACTGCACATTGTAACACAATATAAGTAAGACGAGATAACCTAGACTCCACGCGTACAGCGTTGCAAACTGCTAGTACTATAATATATTTGTTGTCGCTTATTCTACAATTCGATAAAATTTACAGTATCGGGGATTTTGGGGAAAATAGGTACTAACCAGCCAGGCTAGGTACTTTTAAAAACTCGAAAAACCAAATCGAAATCTTACTTTGACTCGATCATTAATTAAAGAGCCGATCGAGTGCAGTTAGTAGAGGTAGTTTGGATCATTGTATGGGGATCGATGAGGCAGTTTTTACGCCGAGGGCGGTCGATCAACCTTGTTTAACGGTACTGGGAGTCGGACAGACTCCGGTTACATCATTGAACGTTTACCCATGGGACCGGAAGATGGTTTGGGGTTCCGTGGAGTTAGCGATAAATCTAGTTTTTTTTAGTGAACGATTGTGTATAAATGAATAAATACTTTTATCATCAGTCAAACAAAACGCAAACGTGTCTGGTCGTTTAATATTTATTTAAGTATGTTTATCAATTGGTTAGTACCCATAGTACAGGCCCTGCTTAGTTTGGGACTAAATAACCGCGTGTGAATTGTATTCCAAACAATAATTATTATAGAAAATATACTGAATACTTAACACGTCATAATTGTTGGTATTCATTAGTATGGCTTCACTTTTAAAAAAAAATATTTTCAATGTTAAGTAATTTATTATTAAATCAATATGCAATAATGACATTTTCAGAAGTGCGTTCATATAATATTTATAATGGTTACTCGAAATTTGATTTATGTGCTTCCACCTACCTTAATCCGTTTAATAGTAGGTATCCGTAATATTAATATAGAAATAAGTCAACAGTAAAATCAGAATTTAAGTTTGAAACTATACCAAACGGATTAGCTGAATTGAAACTTGAAAACCACAAAACTAAATTGAACAAAATTTTTTTTTTATGTTATAAAAGGGGGCAAACGAGCAGACGGGTCACCTGATGGTAAGTGACGTCCGTCGCCCATGGACACCTGCAACTCAAGAGTCACAACTGCGTTGCCGACCTTTTAAGTGGGAATAGGGGGGGGGGGGGGAGGGATTTATTTTTTATCTTTATTTTTACAGAATTTTTACCTCAGAAAGTTGAATAATAATATTTCTATAAGTATAGTGTCGTGAAATTTCAATAACTACTTACTTAAAGACTATAATATGGTATTTTAGTAGTTTTCTAACACAGAGTAGTAGAGTCAAAATATTGCTCAAAAGAGTTTGTAATTTGAGACCTGTTACGTGTGTTAATCAGATTGAAGATCGTTTTAAAATTAAAACGGAACATTGTGCAATAAATACAGAGATCAGTCTTGTCATTTGTGAATAACGGTGTTCAACCAGCAGGACCAATCAGTATCGAACGCCAATCATGCCTGACTGTACACAGCTGTTTGCCGCTTTTTGTTTCTATTCTCGGACAAGGAACTCTGAGACTGGCTAATTTGTATTTTTTTAGAAATAGGCACTGATTTTCGATACGGGCGTATTTGTAATTTTAAATGAAAAGTTTTTAAAAATGTGCTAGTAGGTCTACATGTTTTAGACGAATGTAAGCTAAAGTATTATTTGACATGGACTGCGTATGGAATGCATTAATGATTTAATAACGATATTATTACGTTACGTTAGATTATGCGTTTTCAATATAATAACGCTTTCAGGGTGCTGATGGGGCTGCCGCGACATTGCAGTGCGTCGGGGATGTTTGCTGAGGCACATATGGATGGTTTCTCAGCAATTATCAGAAAACGCTGTGCCTCCTTACTTACTCGCATACGCGGCAGCCCTAACTGCATCCTGGCGGTACTGGGTAGCAGATGGGACTCTCCCCTGCTAACGAGATGGATGGACCTCCAAAAAAGGTCCCCAGAATTTAATTAATAGTGTCTAATTACCTACTAACATTAGCTCATAAGTTATATTTTTGTACTAGTAACACTATGGATGTTTATCCGAAATAAATGATTATTATATACTCTTTATTTATTTTAGGTCTTATGTTAGGTTTCTTACAATATGTATATAAAAGTAAAATATATAAAAACATTTACAAAACAATATAAAAATTACACATTATTGATTATTATTATTATTATTATTACAAATAATATTGTAAAATTTAGAGAAGAAAACTAATAGTATATTTTATATCGAGGGACTAAACGAAGCCATTATATACCAGAGGTGGTTTGACTCCCGAGCTTGCGAGGGAGTCATGAAACCGAGGGTATATTAAGTTGGCGTTTAGTCTCGAGGTGCAAACTGTACTTTTCACTTTGAGTGCGAGAAAAATTGTCAATTTAGTACAAATTTATTTAAAACCCAACAAATTTAAACTCGACAAAAATTCAGAAATTTTTGCGGTCAGTTTTTTCTTCTAAACCTGTCAGGCTGTCACAGATTAACAAAGAGATTTAAATCTCTTTTGCAGGTAAACAATTTAAAACACATGGCGCCACCTTCTTCGCGGAAAAACCATGGAACTAAAACTCTTCACATTTTCGCAATGAAGATGGTCCACACTCTACAGATATTTACTGGCTGTTTGAGGTTGTCTTTTTCTAATTAAGGAAATTAAAAAAAAAATTACTTTATACTCCCTAGGGACTAAAGTGGTCACTTTAGTCCCGCTTCGTAGGCCTATATTGGCATACTTTTAGAGCATGAGAAGTGAAAAAGATTATTTTTACGACGTATATTGTAATTTAGTACTAGTAGGTATTATAGATTGTTTATATAAAACAAATTTGTTATTAATGAAATCGACAAACTCGGAGTACCTAGCATTGTTTTTTTTAATACGTATTTGCTGTCCCAGAATTCACAGACAAAGGCAACTCTCCTATGTAAGACAGATATCGCTCTTTATTTACATATAAACATTTTCGTTTATTCCTTAAACATGATGCTTAAACGCAGTAAGTACATAGTTTCAATTAAAACTATATCAAAGTGGGCTAACTTAAAAACCACCACAGTAAAAGCCATGACAAACCCGAACAACCGCCTTTTTATGAGATTTTATTGCCATCAAAACATGTAGTGGGAAGCTGCATCAGATCAAAGCTTGCACCTCGAAAGCCTGTCTCCCTCAGTGGAAAAAGAGACGCGAAACGGAACGGACTGACGTGCGGTCTGTACGCGTAAAGGAACGCACGTGTATGATCGGTTTAAAAAACAAAACGTATTTTTTTTCATAGCTTCCGAATTTAAAAATATGTACTTAGCAGTCATGCAATGTGTACTGTGTACTTTTTAGAGTTTGGAGGAATGTTAGTCGTTATTAAGGACCGGTATTGTGATAAATAAATTAATAGTGACAATGATAAACGGCGCAATGTTTACATTTAATTTTACGGTGGAAATATTATGTTTTGTAAAATTTGTTTGAATATTTTAAAAATATTACTGGAAATTAAGGATTGCTACCAAAAATTCTTTCTTATATCTTCATCTCATTCTCAAAGATTTGGTTTTGTGAAAATATCGTCCGAACTGCTCCAAATGAAATAAATTTAACATAAAATCATATATGTACCTATAAAATTTATTATGAGGCTAGCGTATTATGTCCAACCTTCTCATGTGCTGATTAAGTAAAGTAAGGTATTTGTGTTCAAAGCTAAGTATATACTTACTTTTTATTTTATACTAGCTTTTACCCGCGGCTTCGCTCGCGCACGTTTATTTCACCCCCTTAGGGATTAAATTTTGCAAAATCTTTTCTTAGTGGATGCCTACACTGTATAAGCTATCTATGTAAAAAAAATTAAGTCTCTAGACCCAGCGGTTTAGGTTGTGCGTTGATATATCACCAAACAGTCAGTCAGTTTATTATTTTATACTAGCGGATGCCCAGCGGCGTTGCCCGCGCGGATTCCTTTTATTTCCGTTCCCGTGGCAATTTCCGAAAATCCCTTCATAGTGGTTGCCTACGACATATTTAAGACACCTATATACCATATTTCAAATAGCGGGTGCCCAGCGGCGTTTTCCCGCTTGGATTTAGTTTATTTCCGTTCCCGTGGGAAATTCCGAAAATCCCTTCATAGTGGTTGCCTACGAAATACTTAAGACACCTACATACCATATTTCAAATAGCGGGTGCCCAGCGGCGTTTTCCCGCTCGGATTTAGTTTATTCCCGTTCCCGTGGGAATTTCCAAAAACCGCTTCATACCAATTTTCTATAACATATCAGACACCTTTATACAATTTTTCAAGTTTCTAGGTGTTATCGTTTCGGAGTAGTACGTATTTCTCTTTTTAACCAGTTTTTTTATTTTCCCGTGGGAATGAGATATTTTCCTGGAATAAAAAGTACCCTAGATGTTGACCCGGGTACTCAGTTATCTCCATACCAAATTTCATCAAAATCCGTCCAGTAGTTTTTGAGTGATGCGTGCACAACCAGACAGACAGACAGACAGACAGACAGACAGACAGACAGACAGACAGACAGACAGACAGACAGACAGACAGACAAAAATTCCAAAAATTGGTGTTTCGGTATCTATATCGATAACTATATACACTACCGTTAAAATTTTCAAAAAATATTTAATGTACAGACACGGCCCCGTTAGAGTTTTATTATATGTATAGACTAGCGAGCTAGCAATCCATCCTGAATTCGAAAATTAGCATAGCATTTAAAAGTTTCCCGTAAATCAATCAATCTGTCTGTCAATGAAAACTGAATCAAAATCGTTGCTGTAGTTTCTGGGATTAGCCTATACAGACAGAAAGGACATCGACACAAAAACGGGGACTTTGATTTATAATATTGTAGGTTTTTAAATACTTAAATTGATGAAATATTTCTTTTCTCTTTATAATGGGATGAAAAATGAGCTGATGATTTAAGGTAGCAATTATAATAAATTTGTAGATTGTACGTTGAAGTCTATTGTTTAGTCAAAAAACCGTTAGAAAAAGTCATCAGCGACTAAGTGTTCGGCATTTACTTTTGAAGAGAAATGCAGATAACAAAAGAGATTGTTCAACTACTGTAGCTGGCTAGCAGACGATTACTCAATTTTTCTGCTTCACATATTTCCTGGTTATCAGGAAAGGAGATAAACCAGTGTAGTCACTAGAGAGAGATATAATTATACATTCTTTAAATACTCGAAGTATCGCTCGTTACCTCCAACAAACGGACTTACACAGTCCAAAACTACGTAACCTGCATTTTATAATATTAGAGGTTCTATGTTCTTATTCAATACTGTCTGGTATTATGATGTACCTTTGTTTCTGTTTCATATTCGTGGGAATGACATGGTTTGGAAATAAAAGCATCAGTTTGTCTCAGATTCTATTCTATTTTGGGAATCCGATGATGGTGTTTTGTCGTTTATTTTTATGAATAGGTTAGGTATGGTATGTAGATAGAATCAGAAATCAAGTTTTAGCCAATGTCGTTTAAGAGTAGCAATAATAGGTTCTTTATTATCTGACGGGCCTGTTGGTTCAGTTGGTGACCCTGCCTTCTGAGTCAGACATCGCGGGTTTGATCCCCGCTCGGGAAAAACATTTTTGTGCATGAACATCTCTGATAGCTTCGTGTCTGGGTGATAGTATTTATTTAAGTATGTTTATCAGTTGTTCAGTACCCACACTACAGGCTCTGCCTAGTTTGGGCCTGACTTACCGTAACTATGTGTAAATTGTGTCCCACAATTAATTGATTATTTATTTATTTATCTTATCTTGTACATATTTTAGGTAGTTTATTGTTGCTTATATTTTCCTATATTTGACATAACATATTTTTTTTCTTGGTAACTTTCCTTTCGTGTTTTATCCGTAAACTCTAAGTCATAACTTGGTTCTAATGTTTGAGACTAAAAAATACTACCTTTACTGAACTTTAGATTGACCTTCACATACATTTCTATGTTATATATTTCTATATTATAACTATAAACATTTTAAATTTTAGGTATTTAGTCCAATCGGTATTGTAATCTTAGATATTTCGTGGGTATGTATTATTTTATTAGGTATATTAAAACGTTAGGTTTTTTATTTTATACATTTAAATACGTAACCCTGTATCTATATATCCTATGCGTAAAATGCCTAAAATACTCAATTAAACGTAGACATTTCTTTGAAGCTAAAACATTTTAGTTTTCTGCGTGTCAAGGGTAGCAAATTCAAAATTCCATGTTACAGTTGGGTTGGCTTTACAGCAGTTTCGGTTTGATACCGATTGAACTAGGTATCGCACAAGCTCACAACTAACGGTTGACTGCGTTGACGTTATGGTTGACGTAACATAGCTCTTTGTAGCTTACTTGTATAACCTGTTCTGTGCACTATGAATTTCATTATTCAATAGTCCCATTATGTTTTTTTATTCTTGTATTGCTGAAATACATACAAAATCTGGGCACTGTTCCATCGTTAGTCGACTTAGGAAGTACGAACTATTCGGAAAATTACTTATAATCTTAAAAGGACTTATTCGCTGTAGCGGTAGATAGGCCATATTCTGGAAAAGCCCTATGTCCTGTCTGTGTATGCACAGTCAAGAACACATGAAGTTTTTACACTTGTAGTGCGACTCTGACCTCTAAAGCGATCGTAATAAGAACGTTACAAAGTCCACGTGCACGTGAGTCTACGTGCTCTAGACTCTACATTGTGTGCAACATTGTTTTTCCTAAGTATTTTAATCGGAATTCATAGGAATCAAATAAAGTCTTCTTTGATTTAGGTTCTAAAGAAATTTATATAAAGACGTAAAATTTTAAGTACCTATAACTTTTCAAATAGTTTTTTTTGAAGAGGAAATATTTTCAGTAATGAAAATCATACTTTGTATGAGTAATAAATGGCCAATTTTTTCCCACGGGAACGGTACTTGCACTGGTGAAATCGCCGGGAACAGCAATTTTAAATAAACGCAATTTCTTGTCTTATGCTTTTCTACGATATTTATAAAAAAACAGAATTACCTAATTGGATGCCTATAGTTTTGCGAAATGTACATGAATATGGAATTATGTAAAAATCATCAAAACTAGTTCAACTAAAGATGGAAAATACTCCTAATAGGACTACCTTCGCGAATTTTTTAATGTTTTTATGTATTTAGAAAGTAGGTATAACTAATGTGAAGATAAAATTTAATAAAATTAAGAAATTCTACTAATAGTTCATAGTGAGCAGTAAAGGTGGCAAAGTGGCCAACCACAGACACTTGTAACAAAATTAATTTAAAAAAAGTTATATTGCCCAAGTCAAAATTTTAGTGATTCCTCTCTCGCTCCCCGCTCTCGGCTTAAGACTCGAACGCTGATACCACACGTAATCTCAGTAAGAAGTAACTGGGTTAAAATAATTGTGGTCTATTTCGACACTTGGCGGCCGCGCGGAACGTCCAACGGTATCTAATACCGTTAGATTTCCATAGTAATCTCCTTTAAAGAAAGCTAATGTTTGGGGAATAGCAGTTTCATGATCTATCATCGCTTTTTCAATCGTCGTCTGTGACCATTTTTAATGTTTACTGATCTGCAGGTCTAAGTCTATCTAAGTCAATCTTTGAAAATGATTTGAATTGAACAGTTATTATGATGGGCCTGTTGGCTTAGTTGGTAGTGACCCTGCCTTCTGAGCCGGAGGCCGCGGGTTCGATCCCCGCTCAAGGCCAACATTTTTGTGCGTGAACACTTCTGTTGGCTTCATGTTTGGTCGTTTAATATTTATTTAAGTATGTTTATCAGTTGTTTAGTACTGGTACAGGCCCTGCCTAGTTTGGGACTTGTGTAAAATTGCTGAATAAAGCGACGTCAAATTAGAGATCCCGTAATGAAACTTAGGTAGTACGGCTGCTGAGTCACTCTGGATGGATAGTGGTTGTTATGTGTCTGTTTGCGAGCTTATGACGATGTATTAGTTCAAAATACTGTCGAAGTAAAACACTGGCCACTTCTCTTTTTATCCTTAAAAAACATAGGTTTAAATTTGAATTGATGTCAAGATTTTGTGATTGTCGAAGCATGGTTTTCTTTCATGTTACGTATTCCGTCGTTATCTCTGATATATGTATACTGTACCAATAAAACATACTGAAGGATTAAATTGCCATGTACCTACATAATGTTAGGTAATGTCCTGCACGATAGTTTAGGCAACCAATTCTATATTGTAGATGAAAATAAGATTTGTTGATAATAAGTAGGTGTACTTACATGATTATAGGGCCTTGTTTTTGTTTGGCTGGCAAATTAAAGGATCTCTTAAATCATTGAGATTCACTAGGGACTCGATTATTTTTATTACGTTTGCAAATGCATAATTCAACAAAATTCTGGTTAAAAATTAAACTCAAAGGTCACGGTATAATAACGAAGTTACGCAAAGAATGTTTAATTTCCATTACTCTTGTGTTAATTAATAATTACCATTTCAGACGTTGAGCAAAACTACATTGTATCGACGCAAACGGTTGATTGCAACGATAAAAACAGATTATTGCTATTGCGGTTCATACGTCAGGTCAAGTAACGCAAAAATACAAGGAAGTCGAAAAGTTCAAAGTTTCTGACCTAAAAAAGTTCATTGAAAATTTAAATTAGAGATTGAAATGTTTAAAAACAACACTGCAGATATTAAGAAAATATTGAAGAAAATTGTGTTGAAACTATTGACTCTCCCATAGGTGCGGAAATTAAGAAAATAATTTGACGGGAAAACTCTTACGTGATTTGCCAAAAGTAGATGAAAAGTAAAAAGTGATAAAATGTAAGCGTGGTGTTTCGAAAATCGATCTTATTTTCAAAAAGAAAATGGCGGCGTGGTTGTGGTTGGCAGCATTACTGTGTGGGACTCAAGCGGCAGTGCTACCACCACCATGGGCAGACATCAGGCGGAATCCTTGCGCTACCCATCCGAGGGGCTGGCTGATGCTGTACTGGCCTTCAGATGGGAAATGCTATACTATTTATAAGGTATATAATAAATATGTTATACAGGTATGTAATAGAATAAAAAATACTATCGTGACAAGTTGGTATTTATAGGAATGGAATACCTCTGCCTCTCACTACATAAAACAAGAGTACCTATCTTGCCAGATGCAATGCAAGAACTAAGGTTACGACGTAAGCCATGACGTCATATTTTGCTAAAGATTAGATCTTAAAGCCGTGTAATTTTTAAGTTTATGAATTCATAAAAAAAATATTAGGAGTTTCATATCAAAAGGAAAACTTTTAATTATAGCAATAAAAACACTGTCTTCGTAGTTTTTTCAATAAATAGGATATACTCACGATTTTTACCCAAAGAAAGCTAGCAGAGTTAATTAATTTTTAGATCCCACTTTTCACCAGACCACTTACTTACTCAAGTAATGCTTATCTGTGTGGAGTGCTTCAATAATCTTTTCGCCTGGTTTTGAAACACTTAGTTGTATAAGATCATAATCACATTACAGTCAAATAATTAAATTAAATTTTCAAACTAATAGAATAATACAACTAGTAAATCTCTCGCAGGAAAGTTAAAAATGATAATTGTAGAGTTAGCAAAAAACCCAAGATATATTTCCTAAGGCGTTTGTAGCACATGTTGAATCACTTTTTTGCATTTTAGCATAAATCTGTAAACTAAGTATTATACATATAAAGCAAAACACCACTCATTCCGCTGACCACGAAATCTCCGAGACTCTTGATTTTTTAAAAGAATATAGAATTTTTCGATTGATTTAGGTTTTTTAAAGTACAACTTTTAAAGTATGTAAAGTATGGAAGTACCTAGAATTATTCAAAATGCCCACGGGAAAGGACTGTACTCGCGGATAACGGCCACAGGACATCTACTATAGTATCTGATTGATTATTTCCCAGTAAATCAATATTCGCTGGGAAATAATCTAAATACCTACGAATAGCTGTAATAGACAAGTAGCAACGTCTTTGTTGTACAATCTACTAAACACATTACCCTCCTTCGAGCAGTCGGGTAAAAAGTAAGTGTGCCGTCATGCATGTGTTTAGTGTGAGAAACCAGTTCACTCGTTCATTTCTCTGCATTGCGTAACTCGTGACTATGACCCCAGTGACTTGTCGTTATGTTTGTTTGTTGATCTATGCGTTTGCTTGTTTGTATAGAAAGATAGGCAAACTAATGTAAAAGCCGTTTAGCATATACCAAGCAAATAAATAAACATTACTTCCAGTAACAGTATTATTGAATTAATATGCTAAGTATATATTTGCTGTATATGTTTACAATGCACCCTGTTTTATTGTTTGCCTATTTTATGTATTTATTAGTTTACAGTTTCAATTATTGTACCATCCATTTAAATCACTCTTACACCCCACACACACCCCTGTTTGTACAGAGTACCTTGCGAGGACTCTGGTCGTATCTATCCATCCGAGGACCTCTCAGAAAAGGTATTTAGGAACGTCGTACGTCATAGTTTCCTAGACGAATAGATTGCAAATTAAATTCTATACCTGACCAGTTTGTTTCGAATCTTCTATCTCTATCTTTTTTGACCAGAATTTTCACGTTCAATCCGAGGACCCAAAATACACACGTAAACAAGACATGCCGTATACAAACCGAGGACGGTGTGTTAAACCATCCGAGGACCCTGCTGACCTGCCCAGTAACACCCATTCGAGGACGTTTTTCTTACACAGAAACCTGCGCTAAGTACTATACGAGGACGTTGTGTTAGACTATCCATGAACAGACTGAGGACGTTTTTCCGAGTACAGCTTGTACAAAGCGAGGACTTGAGGCATCCATAGTCCGCATTTATCAAAGACAATGTATGACCCTTTTTTTATGAACAAGCTTTTATTTAGTTTCACCTGTCTCGATGTTTGTCAACAAATCTTGCAAATTAAATTTGATGCACTTCCAGGTTACCAATTGAGCTGAAATTTTGCATACATATGTAAATCGCGTGACAATGCAGTATTATGGTGACATGGTGCTGATCTGATGATGGAGCTCGAAGGTGGCCATAGGAACTTCACGATGAAACGACACAACCTCTTCGAGTTATGGCTCGTTTGAATCGTCTTGTCTAGTAGTTTGTCTGTCAATGGTAACCAGGGTCTGATGATGGAGCTGGAATGTTGTCATAGGAACTCTGTAATAAAAGGACGCAACCCCATCGAGTTTTGACTCGTTTGATTCATCTTGACGAGTACTTTGTTTTTAGTTGGTTACCAGGGTCTGATCTGATGATGGAGCTGGAAGGTGGTCACAGGAACTCAGTATAGAAATGACGCAACCCCATCGAGTATCGACTCGTTTGATTTTTTCTTGACGAGTACTTTGGTGCTAGATGGTAACCAGGGTCTGATGATGGACCTGGAAGGTGGCCATAGAAACTCACTATTTAAGCAACACAACCGCAACGAGTTTAATTCATATTAATGGGTGGACCGTTTTTAATGAGTGGTGGTGGTTTGGTGGACGTGCTAAGTTGATTTTTGTCGCAAATACTTTTATATTGAATTCTGAGCATATCGAGGGTTTTAAAAGTACAAGACGCAGAATAACTTTGCTGCCGAGTGAAACACAATCCTTCACCTCACCACAGCGAGGAAAATACGAAGTGGAAGATAAAAGAGATTTGTCGCACTCACACGCACAAAAGTTTGGGCACTGACATGAAGTTAGTATTAATTTATTTTCAGTGGGCTGGCAGAATGGTTAGAATTGTAAAAACTCGTTCTACGCTAGGGTACAAAATGCTTTTGCACTCATATTTCGAATGACAAACAGAATCTTTCTTTAAAGGTGAAAAATATATTATATTATTTTATTTTATTTATTTTTTATTTTCATAGGAAAACCAACAGCACATTTACAAATATGGGTAGGTTCATTAAATTTTATAACTAAACTTAGAGTGTAAATATTGCCAATTACAGGTTTTCACAAATAGAACTTAAAAAAGAAATGCTTATTATTTTATTCTATTTTTTCTATCCTAGGGCTGATTCAGACTTACACACACTACACGATTAGGTACATTAAAAATTGATTTTAAATGGCTCAGACTGGAACAAAATAAATCTAGGTTGTATTTAACGCTAAGTGGGTTGAAAATTGAGCATGCACGAGAATATAATTTAATATGAATATAATTATAATTTATGAATATAATTTATTTTAATCAATGAATTTAATTCTATTGGTCTGAGTTTGAATTTTTCTAAATGTGAGCTATATATTTTAAAATCTGTAACTGCACAACGAAAAAATGACATAATTTCACAGTTTGAAGCCTTGTCACCGGGAATAAATTTGGTTAGCGAAGAAAAGTTACGTATTTTAGGTGCACCAATTTTGGACGAGTCAATTCCTACTTTTATGAATGACCAAATTTCAAAATTTAATAGATCTTCGGAACGACTTCTACGCATTAATCAGCATATGGCTCTTTTTCTTATACGGTTTTGCCTTTTTGTTCCGCAATTTAATTATTTTCTTCGTTGCACTCATATTTGGAAATTTCCTGAACTTATGACTACTACAGACAAATTAGTTCAAGAGGTACTGACACAGGTATTAAATTGTCACATGGATGATCGTATATGGTCTCAAGCTTCACTCCCCATACGTTTCGGTGGTTTAGGTATTCGTAAAGTCTCCAATGTTTCTCTCCCAGCATTTTTGTCTTCTGGCTACAGTGTGCAAAATCTTTTCGGAAAAATCATTAACTCATCTTTGGGTACCGTTGATTTGGCACACTTGGCTGAGGCCAAGATGGCATGGTGCGAGGCATGCCCAAATTGTGACGTTCCAGAAAATCTACTTTCACAAAGAGATTGGGATGAACATAAGAGCAAGTTAGTGAAGCAGCAGTTACTTGACAGTAGTGTAGACGAAAGGGATCGTGCACGTCTTTTGGCTGTCACTGAAAAGGAATCAGGTTTCTGGCTTCAGGCTTTACCATCTTACAATGTAGGAAATTTACTAGACAATACTAGTCTAACTATCTCTGTTAGCTTGAGACTTGGTGCCAGGATTGTACACCCACATACTTGTATTTGTGGTGAACAAGTGAACAGCTTGGGACATCATGGTCTCTCTTGTGTCAGGTGCGCGGGTCGGTCATCACGGCATGCCGCATTGAATGATATCATTCATAGGGCTTTATCCACTGCTAATGTACCTGCTATACTCGAACCAACAGGCATTCTTCGTACCGACGGTAAACGTCCTGATGGGATGACTCTGGGACCGTGGAAGCTGGGTAGATCTCTGGTATGGGATGCCACCTGTGTGGACACATTGGCGACATCGCATGTCACTGCAACTTCCTTGAGTGCGGGTGCTGCCGCAGCCGATGCTGAATCCCTTAAACGACGCAAGTATGCGAATATCGGTGAGGGATACCTATTTTTACCTTTTGCAGTAGAGACACTTGGTCCTTGGGGCTCGGAGGCGCGAGAACTTGTAAGAATGTTGTCTGCGCGCCTCATTGAAACTTCTGGTGACCCAAGAGCTGGCTTTTTCTTACGCCAGCGGATTAGTTTAGCAATCCAGAGGGGGAATGCGGCAAGTATTCTAGGCACCGTGCCGCGTGGTCAGGGTTTAGAAGAAGTTTTTTGTCTGTAATTTAGGTTGGTAGGTAATAAATTATATTCTATTTAAGTATATTTTTGACGAAGCCTGTTGCTGATCCTCGAAACTGTATTGCTTTTGACGAAGCATGTTGCTGATACTTTTCATTTGTAATTATTTTTCTTTTGTAATTAATTTTGACAATTTTTTCGATAATATGTACGACAAAAGGGAATATTAAAAATAGGGCGCTCGCGGAAACGTTTGTTGGGTACATTAAAATTTAATTTTAATAAAAGTTTTGGGCAATCGAACATACCTCTAGCCAATTTGCTAATAAAAACAATATCGGCTGCATCCCGGCGATTACTTTAACGAAACGTAGGTATTTCCAGAAATGAAATACAGTTCTGCCTAAAAAGGGAGACGTCATCTCTCCGAAACTTTGGAGGAAATTTTGAAGCTCTTGGACTGGGATTTGGCATCAAGATCAATGGCGAATATGTATTCGCCATCGATGCCAAATCCCAGGTGATGTCACCCACCTTCGTTCCGCCGATAATATAGTCATCTTGGCTGAGTCGCTGGAGCACATGAACAGTATTCTCAAAAACCTCAGTAACGTTTCTCAACAGGTAGGTCTTACAATGAACATGGACAAGACAAAAATTATGTCGAATGTCCATGTTCCACCCATACCGGTAAATGTTGGGAACGTTGCTCTCGAAGTAATTGACCGTTATGTTTACCTTTGATAACTCCCCAACTCGGATGGGCAGCGTTGGGGAAACTACTCGATATCTTTTCGTCAAAAATTTCTTGTCTGAGGAGTTGACCGCCTTGCTTTCGCTTGCCCTCCTGGAGTTCTGAAAAGAAGATGCGCTTCGCCACTCGCTCCTTTGCCATTCGTGATACGTGTCCGCACCACCGAAGTTTTCGTCGCATGAGGTAACTCTCGATGCCACCTAAATAACTTCAGAGTTCCGTACACGGTGTGACGGTCTAAAGTACTGATATGGCTGCGGTACAAGCACCACGTTTCAGCAGAGTAGAGAAGTTTTGGCAGCACAATCACCATGTATACGCTAATTTTGGTGGCTAGTTTAAGGTTATGTGACCGAAAGACCTTGACGCTCAGCTTTCCAACCACTGCCGCTGCAGCGCCGATCCTGCTGTTGATCTCAACGTCAAGATCATACTTAGATGTGGTAGTGCTCCACAGGTAACGGAACTTAACGACCTGCTTCTATACGTCATCGCCAAGGTTTAGCGTTAGCGTCTCTTGACCACGAATATCCAAGGACATCACCTCCGTCTTCTTGACGCTGATTTTAAGGCCAAACTTACGGCACACCTCGTCGAAAACTGACATTGAAGGCCATCTGGGGTTTCTGCCACAAAGCACAAATCATCTGCGTACATGATCTCGGTGATCAGTGCATATGAGACTTTAGTGCGAGTCTTGAACCCATGTTAATTGAAGGTGTCTAATCAGATACGGCTTCCTCTACTGGGCGGTTGGGATATTGGAAAATTATTTATTTGGGAGCGCTTAATAAAAGCGTGATACATTGTGATTGACCATTAAATAACATTTAGCATATTTAACCCTTAATTATTTTTCTTTTGCGATCACAATGTAACACGCTTTTTTTTTATAAAAGATTGGATATGTGATAGAAAGGCAAAGATTTAATCCAAGGGGTAAAGTTTTATGGTTTAATAAAAATGTCTTATAGGTTTGTACCTACTTACGATATGGGATTATTGTGACGTAGACGAATATGGTTAATTATCGTTAAAGGTTGCAATGTAGGTATGTACCTATATAATGATATTTTTCATATCAGATTTAAATTGTTATTTTAAAATTTTTAGTTTTTTTAGGGTTCCGTACCTCAAAAGGAAAAAAACGGAACCCTTATAGGATCACTTTGTTGTCCGTCTGTCCGTCCGTCCGACCGTCTGTCAAGACCCTTTTTCTCAGGAACGCGTGGAGGTATGAAGCTGAAATTTATATCAATTACTCAGGTCTACTGTCCCTTGAAGCTGTGAAAAAATCAAACTTCTAAGCCAACGCAATCAAAAGATACAGCCGTTTATGCCGCAAATTTTCGACACTTGCAAGGGAATCAAAACCTACAGGGTGCTTCCCGTGAACTCAGAATCTTGAAATTTGGTACGAAGCAACGTCTTATAGCATAGATAAAGGAAAAATTACGAAAACCATAAATTTGCAAGGTTGTACGGAACCCTCGGTGCGCGAGTCCGACTCGCACTTGGCCGGTTTTTGTATTATTAAAGAGAAACATAATGAAAGCTTGTTTTTAAAAAAGTTTTTTTATTTTAATTTATTTTCAACTTTTTAGTATTTTTGGAATGAAGTTCCTTATCGAGCGTTGCGAAAGGGGTCTAGACGGAAAAAATTAAGACCAAAAGTTGTAACGACACTTTTTACAACACGCGCACGCCGCATGGCGTTTCTCTGTCTGCCTCTCTCTCTCATAAAAAGCAAGTCCCTTGACACCTCTCAAGATTTTTTATTTTTTAATAACTTAACATATCAATTAGGTATGTATCTAATTACTGGTTAGCTGTTTATAACATTTTTCATTCTATCAATTTCATTTAATTCGTTAATATTACAAGGTTTCTTTGAGTTCCTATGGCCATCTTCAAGCTACGTCATCAGACCCTGGTTACCATCTTGCACCAAAGTACTCGTCAAGAAGAACCAAACGAGCCGATACTCGATGGGGTTGCGTCGATTCTATACTGAGTTCCTGTGACTACCTTCCAGCTCCATCATCAGATCAGAACCTGGTAACCATCTAAAAACAAAGTACTCGTCAAGACGTATCAAACGAGTCGAAACTCGATGGGGTTGTGTCGTTTCATTACAGAGTTCCTATGACCACCTTCTAGCTCCATCATTAGACCCTGGTTACCATTGAAAGACAAACTACTCGTCAATACGATTCAAACGAGCCCAAACTCGATGAAGTTGTGACGTTTCATTGCAAAGTTCCTATGGCCACCTTCGAGCTCCATTATCAGATCAGCATCATGTCATCATAATATTGCATTGTCATGCGATTTACACATGTATGCAAAATTTCAGCTCAATCAGTAACCGGGAAGTGGATCAAATTTAATTTGCAGGATTTGTTCACAAACATCGGGACAAGTGAAACTAAATAAGAGCTTGTAACTTATTAGGTATAGGATACTAATAACAGCTACACATGTGTAATCAAAACGAGGACGTAAAATTCACACTTTGTCCTCAGTTGGTCGGAAAATTACGCTATACACACAATGTCCGGAAAAACTACCAATTCGAGGACGTTGGTGTTAAGTTTTGCACATACGTCCTCGATTTGGTACAAAAACGTGAAAAAAGTGTAAATCAGGTGTGTAAAAAATCGACGGTGCTGCCCCCTACATCTCACACTCCATCACACTCCAACCTGACTGGCCATGACCAATCCGAGTACTTTTTCAGATTTCCTTGTTTTTAGTACAGAAAGGTTCAAAATCGCACGACAAATATCGTCATTTGGTCAGGTCAATCCGAGGACCCACCAAAAGGTCCTCGTTTGGGAAAGGTCCTCGGTTGTGCCTTGTGTATTCAGGTCCAAGTCCTCGGAAGGTACTTAAAACAAACACACCCTTACACCCTCCTCCCACATGCACACCCATTATAACACATACCTATTATAAGTTAGTAAACTATTTTCTTTGTTTGCTCAACTAGTTAAAATAAGATTTTACTAGTTAACTATCGACTGTTTTTCAGCCTTATGTACAGCGTAAAATCACTGACCATCAAAACACAGGATCACCTAGTTTGAAGGTCAGGGGATTATTATTACTATATTGTTTGCAGCCGAAATACTTGTAACCTAGATAAATAGGTATTAATTTTTAAAGTGAATAAATAAATAATTATTGTTTTTATTTAACTAAAACATCGAAATATAACTCTTAATATGGAACGGAAAACAGTTTTGTAGCAGATGGCAATGTACGAATATTATTTTTTTTACCAAATCCAGTGATCTTTATCAACACGATCTTTGTTCCTATTACAAATCGTATCAACACTTTCCACACCGCTTGAGACAACATTTTGTCCCCAATCAAGCCTACGAGTATTATTCCAGCGTGTCTTTCTTTTACCACTAATTGCGGTAACAATTGCTACATCAGCTGTTTATGAAACTTCTTAACGAGAATCTATTGTTGGAGACAAGCGGGTCAGTAGGTGTGTCGATCGATCGGTCACGGTCCCCGCCTGTGGCCCGTCGCTTCCTGAAAGGATCAAGGGTCAAATTGTGCAACTGCACTGCCCCACGGCGACACCGACATCGTGACTTCGTCTCAGAAAGCTATAGAATTAGAGTGTATTTTTATTTTTTTTGTATAATATTAAGCGGCAATTATTATTTTACTATGTACCCGATGAGATTTGGGAGGATGACCAAGTAGCATAAAAATTTTCATCATCTATTCAACCCCCTTATTGGACGAATTATAAAAAATCTTTTCTTAAAGGCTGATTCATGTTACAACGGGACGGGCCCCGTCCGGGGCGAACCATCCTACAATACGCCTCGACATTTGGCCAGAACGGGGCACATCCGGGCCAGCGCTTCATACAAAAAGTATTTCACCGTGCCCCGGACGGGGCCCGTCCCGTTGTAACATGAATCAGCCTTAATTCTGCGACAGACGCGTGCGGGTCATTTTCATACATTGACTCACATCGCAGCGCGCGTCAGTCGCATGCGATCGATCGCGAGTGGCTGCAATCGACCGCAACCCACGGAAGTCTACATTGGCAGTGGTCTTTTTTTGACGCCCGTCTTCCGCGTACAGTGCACAGAACACTTTGTACAGCGTCACGCCAGACGCCGCATTTTGTTTTATGGACTTGCATTATAGTGGTATCTCCTGCGCACGCCCGACGCGGCGCCGATGCGACGCGGCGGCCATACGTTGCACGCCCCTTTCGAACGCTAGACGTCGCTTCAGACAGACTAGGCATCTTAGTGCTAACCTACGTTCTAAAGAAGTTCTGTTCAAAATTTCATGCTTTAGACCCATCTGTTTAGTCATTTACAGAGGTTTGCATGATTAAGTAGATAAACTATTGTTATAGGACGCGCCATTGTTTTTTTAACTACAAAAAATTGAACGTAATTATCAAGAACGAAGTATTTCCGGCGTGTTGTCCTCTTAGTGCTAGTCTGTTTATTCTTAAATTCTAAAATCAAAACCGTGAAATAGTTTGAATTATATAAATTCATCCACCAATTTGGTTATGTACCACAGAGATTCGCAATTTAAAAGCATCTCTGAGATTTTGGAGTTTTATTTGTTTTAGAAACTTGAATAACTTATCTGATATTTTGTAATAAAACTTAAGAAAAAGATGATCTTTTTTTTGTTTCAAAGACAAAGGGCTATTAAATTTGGTAGCGATATGGACATAGATAGCTGTCTATAAAACAACCTTGAATTAAATTCAACAGTCATTAAATTTTCCTGTCATTTTGAGAATCAAAATCCATTGTAGAGGCGTATCTACAATTTTAGATATCACGTAATTTGTGACTCGTGACTAATGATAATTAATCACTTTAGGTATAGATAATGGTTTTAAACAATAAAGTAGGTGTTAAATTAACTTGAATAGGTATTAAGTATTTTATTTATGAATTAAACATTTAATATCTACGAATGATGATTTTTCAAATCACTATTCGTCAAACAAATTCTAAGCGAAATGGTATTATCATAAAAGTCTTACTTTGCTTTGTTTATGTGACTCAATTCTAGCCCAAATAGCGTAACATTTTTTTTTATTAAATTTCACATAAACTGACTGACTGCCCAATGGCTCAACCACTGCCTGGTTGGAGGAATCTAAAACTAGGAATGTACAGAGCATTAAATTGTAAATGTAGACTGCACCCTCTCAAAAGTAAATAAATAGACACTCCTGATCTTATGGAAGCTCTGCAACGCAACTAACATTATATTTGTGATAACTGATAACACCAATAAAGAATTTATATTTTACCACCTAAGAAAACGTAAATTTTTTTTTTGTGTTTTCTCAATGTCTACTTATCTGTTCCATAGGTACTAATTTATACATTTTGTTGTAAGTAATGTAACAACTGTAACAATTTTCCTAAGCATTCCGTTTCAAATATTTCAGAAAGGCTACCCTTGCCCAGACACTCAAGAGCTTAGCCCTGGAAGGTGGGGAGGCCGCACTGTAGCGGAGTGCAAGTGCCCACCTGGATCGGCCCAGCTTCCCCAATCGACCACCTGCCACAAGCTGTTCGAACGGGGACCCTGTAGACCTGGAGAGTACTTCGCGCCGGTGGAGGAGTCCTTCAACAAGCGAGGGTAGGTAAGCATCTTGATTTATTATGACAGGTCAGCTACAAAACTGCAGATGTTGTGTAGCTAATTTTAAAGAAATGACCTGTAATCAAATGACTTAATAAGTGGTGGTTTTTGTTGTGTTCACGCACATAAGAGGTTGTTATGCAGTGTTTAGTGGCTTGGAAATTTTTGGTAGTTTAATAGTGGCATAACGCCATTTGCTAATAAGCGGGGAGGACTATCAGCTATATTACCTCAATGAGTTTACGGGTTGATTCCGACAAACAGGACAAGGTCACAGATTAGAGAATAGTGACAAGGTTCTTTATTAATAGGACTATCTGCTGTATCAATTATACATAATATTTTGTAATATTATATAACTACCTTATTGGCGATTTCGTGACAAGGAACCTTGAAGATGGGAAACAATTTACATTTGTGAAGTAAGAATTCTTAAGTAACAATTTGTGTTTTGAAACGTACATGTGCAATTAAATATTCTTTAGAGTGTGTAGCGATCGCAGCCCTGCGACACCAGTGTGTTTGCAAAGATCACACTGGTAACGTAAAGTTGGGGACCTTCAGTCAGTGAATGAGTGACTGCCTAGTAGCATTATATCACGCCTCCGAGTTTCGGAAGGCAAGTTGAACCGCCGGTCTCAGTTTTCGTCGTTAACGTAATAAAAGTCGTTAAGCCATGTTCGATTGGGTGGCTTAAAAAGTTCTGACAGTAAGTTGGGAGATTATTGCCCATACCTCCTCATGTGTCAGGAAAGATTTTGGTTGAATATTTTGATAGGTTTACTTCTGAAATATCTTGAGAGATCTTGCTTACGCTTACGTCACAACCATTGAAATGTCACGGGAAGTATTCTTTTGAATCCTGACTTTATTATTTGAGATATGCTACGTGTAGTTGTAGCTCATAAACACTTCTTAGACTTTCTGTGCAGTGGTCCGAATAAAGACAACAATTTCCATAAATTGAATAACGTGCTACAAACCTTGAACATATATTATCTTTAAGTCGGCCACGGCCCGAACCTAGACCAAACAACAGGGAAACTCTTAAATATTTATGAGAACACTCATTCTTTTACATTTCGTTTCTATGAATCGTTGAGATTACAACACGAATACGTAAGACCTTGAATGTCGTTGTTGTTGTTCGTAGTTACTTCAAGAAAATAAATATTTTGGTCAATATTTGCTAATAGGCTTATATAACTAACTAGAACTGTAGGACTACTTAGCAAAGTGTGTATTGATCGAAGTATGTATTGTTTGAAGGCTTGTCCTATGTTGGCATTGATGATCCCTGCCTGTCTAAAGCATGGGTCAAACGTGAGCGACGAAGCGTCTAGGAAGCAGGAGTAAAATTAATATGCTGCCAAACTTTGTATGCACAGCCAGAGCGTATGTAGCGTACATTACTAGCTGCGCTAAGGTGGTACACCCACATGGTTTTACAATTAAACATAGCTTGAGGATAGTGTAGCTTTTTATCATTGAAAGAATTTGCTGAATCAGATCAGTAGTTCCACAGATTCACAAACTCACAAACAACTTTACACCTTTGTATTATTGGAGAAGTAAAAATCAAACCTACAGGCCCCAGAATTGGTTCTAAGACATGTGTTTGTCCCAATCCAATGGGATCGTCATTTGTTCAGAGTTCCTAAAAACACACTGATGAAAATTAGATATGTACCTATTTCCAGGAATGACATGTATACCTTGGGGATAAGGCTTGAGGTTTACTGTTTAAAGAACATTATTAATGTAACACCTTCGATTGTTATTCCAGAGAGCGTCAAGGCATGTGCGTACGTCCTCAGCAATGCGCCGACGAGACCTTGCTCTACTGGCCGGCGGACGGCCGCTGCTACTACCGCCTGAGCCAGGGCCCTTGCTACCCTGGGACCATCTTGGATCTCGGCGACGATGGCCTGGCTAATTGCACTGTAAGTGTCATTAATGAATGCTGGTTTACGACTATTTAAATTTTTAAGTCGATAGAATTAGTAGTTTCTGAGTTATGAAGCTGTGACAGAAGAGAAAAAAGACAAAATGGCATCATAAGGGGTCATTTGAAGCCAAAAGTTATTACAAGTGGGAAAACTCGAGCGTGATTCAACCGAATGACAGCTCGCGTTCATACTAACTGACACGCATGACGCTTGAGCTTCAAAGTTTTTGTATGAAAATATTCCGAATGCCCCCGATGCCCTATTATATTTTAATCACTTTGCATCAAACTAATGCATTTCCATAAAAAAAATTATAACGTTGTAGTCCTCTCATATTCAACAAAATTCATATGATTGTATAGGCAATGAAAATACCTCTTCCAATCCAACTCCTCACAGTTACCTGCTCTTCTGTATTTTGCAAACAATCGTCCAATCTTCAATCCTAAATTGTTTCGTTCCAGTGCTCATCAGACAGTCCGTACCAATGGCCGACGGACGGTGGATGTTACGCGCACTACACGAGGGGACCCTGTGAGAAAGGTCAACTGTTCCTGCCAGGGGCCAAGTGTGGCTGCGAAACCCATATACCTCATTACCACAACGAGACTCAGGCGTGCTATGAGCTGGGTGAGGATCTTAGAACGTTAAGAAAGAATGTTTTTTGTTGTAGTTTCTTGCTGGTTCTCCTCGGGGTACTGCATTTGGAACCAGCTACTCGCCTGTGGAGATGGGCTGCTGTTTACATTTAGCCAATCTTCATGGACGAGTTTAGAGTGCCTTGTTATTAGACTATTGACTTTTCTAAGTGTAATTTTCAATTACCTACAGAAATAAATACATTGAAATTTTTTCAGTGGTGGTATCATTAGGATTAGGCATGTGTTCTGCTTCTTGCTACTTCATAATTTAAGATCATATTTTGACGAATATTACTCTTTTGAATTGAGTTTTTGATACCAAATTGGGAGAAGTCTAATGCCAGAGGCCTACTTCTTACCTGCCTGCTCCAGTATGTAATGAATGAAATCTTATTAATGCCTTTTACACGCGGTCGGCTTTTAGGAGTTTTAATAATTAATACTCGTATACTTATTCCAGATTCAGTAGGCCCATGTGCGAAAGGCCATCTGTTCTCGATCACGGAAGTGGCACCTCTAGGTTCGCGGGCGGAGTGCCGTTGCAAGTCGTTCCATGCTCGGGCGGCAGATGGCGCCTGCTACCGGCTTTATACAAGAGGACCGTGCGCCAATGATGAGATGATCGCCAGAGGCGGTCGGTGTACTAAAGTGAGAAAAAAAAAACATTTTTTTTGGGATTTTAGACAGTTTAAATGTATTTCCATTACGCAAGATGGAACCACTAGACCTGCAAAATAGTATTTAGTGCAGTATCCTGCATGTAATGGCGATGATGCCGTTTGGTGTGATAAGTTACCGGTTTGGTAGGATAAAGGTGCTGATTCTGTTTTACAGCGACTAAACTTATTTTAGTTTAGTCCTGTCTTTTTCTTTCTCCTAGAAAATAAAAGAGACGAGAGATATTTAGTCCTGTCAAATTCAAACTAGTCCTGACAACTATATAATAACGTGTTTAGTGCAGTAAGAAGTCACGACTAAATTCGTTAGTTTATCTTCTATCCCTTTACTTTTTTTGAGGTAAAAAACGATGAATATAATTTAGTACTTACCTGTAATTAGTAAATTGTCGTCAAGATTAAAATAATATTTAATACTGTTCAGGTCCCTTGCGCCAGAGGCCGTCTGTACGTCCCTGAACGTCGTCGGTGCTACAGGCCCGGCACTCCTGAGCCGTGTCCGGCTGGAGAGGTGGTCGCCTTCGACTTTGAAGCGCGGCCAGCGCTCGACGGCTTGAGCCATAACGGAGTCTGTGCCTGTGGGAGCGGGGCATGCACCAGGAGGGAGGTGGGTGGGAGCTTCTGTACTCATAAACCAGTAACCTGACTGGCTGACTGACAGACAACGCTTCACTTATACATGGATAAAGAGATTGAAAATTGGGAAACTCTTTTCTTTTTCTTTGAGTACTGTTTCATCCCTTAGGATAGCGTTAGGTTATTAAACTTTTTTGAGTTAACATGAACATGTAGGTATACTATACGTATTATCATCATACTCTTAATAAAATCTAATTATTTGTAAAAAAATCATCTCCCAATTGGCAGAAACTGTTATAAAATTCTACGCGAATAAAGTCCTACGAGAACATAAAATACGTATAAATACTAACTAAACTCCCAAAAACTCCAGGTATCAGCCTGCTCCACTCGAAGAGGCACAGCAGTCTTCAGCGGCGCGTGCCACTTCCTCCACACCCAGGGTCCTTGCTCCGAAAGCGAATGGCTGGTCCAGCAGAATGGCCAGGTCTATTGCCAGAGCAGGCCTGGTAGACTACCGGACCGCAAAGATAATACCAGTCTTGCCAGAAGTTGACATAACGAAATAAGTAGAATAGAGGTACAGTGAATGATCTCGAATTAGCTAGAAATGTGTGAATTGTCTTGCAGCTATCCTTATGACATCACCACGGCGCTGTAAAACTGTCAGGTGTCATGATACGTTGCCGTATCGTGCAAATACACATGTTGCCGTATCGAGCAAATATACAAATCGAGCTTGCGAAGTGGTTGTTTCTTGCTAGATATCGACCGCATGAGCGGGTCTTACCCGTGGTCCACCTATTGAGTCCACCTGGGTGGACCATGGGCAATGAGAGATATGACGTTAATAAATCAGTATAAATATTATCCGCCATCTTTTTGCACAACAAACAATATACGAAGTGTTAGAGAAGGTGGAGCGTCAGCAGCGCCATGGTGATTTGGCCGGCCGTAACTTGTTTCATAACTCCAAGTGCATTCAAGACTGAATTTGTAATCAATAATCATAATGAATAGTTCTCAAGTCTACCTAATTAATGGTTTTCGGAAATGAAATATTTTTTATTAGGTACCTACTTATAATAGTCATATTTTTATAATGAGAATGAAAGTCATTATACTAAATCAGATGCCTTTGGGTAGCTTGAAAAGTTCTTACGGTTAAGCAGCAGCAAGCACATTGATACTTTCTCAATTTTGAAAGCAAGTGATTATTTTGCTAAACTATTTATTTACATAGACTTTAATACCTGTGTTAATAGTGACAATGACGTAGAATAAATCCTATTAATAATTATGTATAAGCAGTAATTACACCTACGAACGGAAAATAAAACATAAGTTAAATAAGAGTTAATTTTATTCTTCATCATAATTTAATCCTATTGAATCATGTTACGACGGTATAAAAATTAGTCAAATCTTACGAACTAAGTGCGTGATGTATGGCTATATCTATATTACAATTAAGAATTAAAATACACTAGTCTTTGTACAAGTTTCATTTCTCCTTTAACTTGGTCTGCGTTTTACCTGAAAAATATAAAAAATAAATACAATTTTACACAAGCACAATTATGTAATTGATTTAAGATTAAAGAACTTTTCTAGATGCAATCGGAATCCGTTGTGTAGTTTAGAAGAGCTAAGCGCGGTAAAAGATCACCTACTCGAAAAACCAATTTGGTTTATACCAAATAAAATAAAAAGTCTCACGCCTCAAGTGTTTCATTATACGAAATACCTATTATACTTTTTCACTTTTCTGAGCCATAAAAGTATTGTAAAAAGTCATTGGTACATGCCCTTACCAGGATTGGTTGGAATTTATATTATTTGTTAGTGGTATGCTTACCAAAATATATCCTGTACACTTGGTTGAAGGGCATTTCGATGGCGACCGTGGCTGCTATTGATATTAACAGTATCGTCACCATCTCTGGTATGTGGAACTGGAACAACAATATCTACATTGGAAACACTGCTTGATATTTTCTATATATTAGAGCCAACTACGATTTTTGCTTAAGAAAAAAATTTTCTTTACCTTTCCCTAAAGACTTCTCTATACAAAAATTAGTGCACAAGGAATTCGTCAAAGAGGTTGGAAGAAAATGAGAGAAACTTTTTCTTAAAACGTCTTTGGAATTCGTATCCTAACAATTTCACATTTATGTTTTAATTTTATCTATGTAAACGTTTCTGTTTGTTGTTATTATTGATTATGCAATGGGAATCACCTACTTTATATTTGCTTTAGTTTACATTACAAATGCACATTTATTTTTTTGAACTTAGTAACCTGTGCGTGCATGTCAATAAAATTAATTATCAGGCCTATGTTGCAGCACGTGTTTTTGCACGATTTATATCATGAAATCGTGAAACTATGCCAGGAGCAGGCATTAAAATTCGGTCCGTGAAGTAAAGTTTGCTATTAAAAGTTTTGCTTGAAAATTGAAACACCGATTTTTCAGTAATTGGACCAAAATAACCATTTCATTAAAGCATTTTAAGGCTTTTGTCCGCGACTAAACCTATAAAAAATATCCTTTTTGTTAATCCTGGTTCATAAACTATCTGTTTGCCAAATTTTATCTAAATTCATTTCGCCGTTTTTGCGTGATTCAGTAAAAACATACAAACTTTCATCAAATTTAGGTATATTATTAGAAGATAATTTTGGTTTTTATTAACTTTTCAATGCATAAAAAAGAAAAAGTATGGTCTCTTTTAACTCTCCAAAATCAGCAAAATCCAATCATAAGTTCCGAGTTAGTAGTTACTAAAATTTCGTTAAGCAAGTTTGTTTGCTGCTAAGTAAGTTTGTGTACTACAAAGAAGTACTTACAAGCAGCAAAGGCGAGTAGAACTCCGCGTGCCTCTGGATGCCCACGTTGTAGAAGAAGATGGGGAACTGCGTGAGGTACACGCCGTACGCGATCTTGTTGAAGAACTTGAACACTCGCGACTCCACGAATGAGGTTCCTTTACCTGCAGTTACAGAGATTAGGGCTTTAGCAATTAGATTTGAGAGATTCTTTAGTTAAAAATATCAAAGAATCAAGGGATTATTTAGATAAGAACTAAGAAATTCGATAGATAGTGAATCAAGAGCTTATTTTGAACCTATAAATATAATGGAATACTTTTAGCGAACTATGAATCCAAAAGTAGGTCCCGTCTAGTATCAAGATGCTGATGCTGCTCTATTGTCCTTGTCATAGTGGCATAGTCAACTGATGCTATTCTAACAAACCCACTCTAATCGCAATCGTTTGCCGAAATTTCGATGCACTATTGAAAATGATTGCCTTGAATGGACCATTATTCACTTTTTTAATGGCACTAAAATCATTCTAACGGTTCGATCAAAAATACTTTCAAATGGTATTAACAAAATCGGGGAAAAAATTATCTTTTCCATTCCGGTTCCGGAAACGGATGAAATCTGTCGAAGTTCACTCACTGTTAGTGTAGCTATTGCAAATGGCCCAGTGCGCGGTGCTCATGTATACCCCCCACATTATAGGGGAGAATGCAGCAAATATAGCAGCAGCACGAGGTTCAAACGTGTACCCCTCCAGTCCCATCTGGTAGGGGTAGCATATCGTGAACACCATCAGGGCGAAGCTGGACATCCACAGCAGTCTCGCTTGGATCTGGAATCATTTGAAACTTATTTATTTTATAGGTAACTGTTTAATAGATGGAAGATGCCTTTCGTAAGATATGGTCGGATGGGATAATACGAATATTAAAGATTGACAAAATAAATTAAAATAAATGGCCTGTTTACAGTTTTTTTTTATAAATGTTGATATCGCAGGTTTGCAATTTTTCTAGGAGACAATATTGTTTCGTAGGGTTAGAGAAAAGTTATCTGAAAAAAGGTACCTATATAAATTATCGTCTATTTACAATACATTTTAAACAACGAATAGGTAGTGTCATCAAATTATCTACACGGCAGAGAAAGACATTTTAGTCAAAGCTGCTGCAATCAGCAGCTGCTGATTGCAGCAGCTTTGACTAAAATGTCTAGAATGCAGCAGATTTTTCAAACATAACATAAATTATATTGAGTAGGTACATCGATCCTTTCTTACCCTACTTAATACATCTTAATATAATGAAAAGCTGCAGTAGCTTTTTCTATTTGTAACGTAACTGCTAAAGTGCTAAACTGCACTGACTTGATTGACGTTCTGACATCAAAAATATATCCCCATTAGAATATTAAGAAGTGCCTAAATAACTAACATGATAGCTGCTAGTCTAATCTGAGTCTCAGTTCATTAGATGTTCAAGATTCGATTTGGCACTTAATCTATCAACAAGCTTGGACGCTAGGGAGCTCTGGATGCACTAAGTGAGTTAGTGTGTCCGCTAAGACTAACTCACATGGGATAGGGCGAAGTTAAACTTCTTAGTTCTGATGAAGTATGCCATCGTCACGCCGATGAGGTATATCGTGGCTCGGTGTGTGGGTAGAATGTAGCAGTATCGGGCAGCGTCTAGAAGTTTCTGGACTCTGAAAGAGGAATTCACGAATATAAATATATATTAAAGTGGGTACTTCCAGAAATGGAACTACGAAAAAATTCCATTTCTGGAAATACCCCCTCAGGTATAACAAGCGTCAGATTTCTTTATGTTACAGATATTACTATATATATGAAATAAAAAGGAAGTTTCCGATCGACGTTTATTGTTACCACGAGCGTAATTTCAACGTCATATTTTATGTAACTGTTACGTAACATAATATAATATATAAACATCATACCACCTGTAAATTTGTAAATACAACAAACAGTATTTTTATTCCTGCAAATTTGAAATCCAAACATAGTACCTAGTTTAAACGGCCCAAAATGGATCCGTATTATTTAAACACAAATTACACATTCCTCTTTGTAAATGTGTTTCTGTTTGCGAACTTCAAGTAATTATTTATAATATTTTCTTGTTTGTAATTTTGATTCTTATACGTGGCATCAACAGATTCCTAATCATTTGGTAGTGTGGGCAGATATCGAATAAAACCATGTTTGGAAACTATTTTATAAGAAGAAACTGATCATTTAGATATGCGGAGGTAGCTTTGATCTTTTAAATTTAAGACAATAACAAAAAAAAACAACTTGGAAATATTGGAACCCAAATTTGTGGTCTTCTCTATCAGTTTCACTTCACCAAATGATAGGTATATTCTGAATGTAAATTCTTGAAATATTCCTGCAAATTTCAAAACACTATACGTACCTGTACCTCAGAAAAACAAATCGGTTTATAAGTGACAGAGTTCTGAGGTATCAAACATTAAAAAAACAACCGAATTGAGAACTTCCTCCTTTTTTTGAAGACTGTTTAAAAACTAAAGCCGAATACTCACGAGATACCGAAGTAGACGAACATGCTGATGTCGTACCAGTAGACGGCCAGGTATCTGAGTAGGGTGGATGCTACCGCTATAGCCGCAACCAGGGACCAGCCCAGGGTTCGCCACTTCCATAGCAGCAGCATCAGGGGCAATGTGGCTACGTACAGCTGCATGTCAATCCCAATCTGGTGCGTGTGGGTGAGGCACTGGAAAAAGATTTAAATTCCACCGTCATATTTAGTATCTACAGTTTTGTAGAGAAAAACGTGTTAAAAAGGGCAGCTTTTTTCAAATCAAAACAAGTTTATTATCACGCCACCAATACATAAATAGAACAAACAAGATGCCTAGGAATACGTTATCCCAGTAAAAGCCCAGAGCTGGTTTTAAGTCTGGCCCCGTTACCTACAGACCCATATCTCTCTTCCAGCTACCTATATCTGTTCCGTTACCATTATTTGTTTCTAGATTATTGCCTCCGTAATAAAATATGTTTAGTTTCAGCTACCTTTGTACATTTTGTAATTAGCAAAACAAGCGTTAATTCCATTTAGTGTAGTCTGTTCCCAGCATACAACATACCACTGATTTAGAACCGATAAAAAAGCTTCTATTATAGTTGTAGATCTTCAAATATGTGGGTGACACGAACACAGGTTATATAACAGCCATGAGAACCGGGCCGTACGTATGCCATTCATATGAATCTATTGTGTTTATGTTAACCTAGTTGATTTTTGTAAAATGATTGAATACGTGCTCTTCTTGCGAATTAAATGAACCTCCCAAACGTTTAGCACTACCTACCAATAATTTAAATCATTTTTGTATTCACGTCAACAAGTCAATCTTAGGAGGTCCTAGACCTACTTTCTCAACGACTCAAAAGTTACTTTTATGACCACACTCCATAATATCTTTGCCACACCCTGATAAAAAATCTCCCGCCTTTTATCCCCGAAAACACCCTGTCCTGATTTCCTGCAAATAAGATCTGGCAAAATTATCACATACCATGTCTTCGAACCCGAAATAGTTGTGTATGAACAGGAAGCTCTTCCACATATTCTTTTCGCAAACCCGGCTGTGTTCTTCGACTACCAGATTCCACTGGGGCCCGTTGTTGATGTCAGGCAGGATGTACGTGCAGAACAGCATCAGACTCAGGAATAAGGGGAAAAGCCTGAAGGAAATGGTGGATGAGAGACATTTTATAACTCGAAAGATTACGGCGTATCAGAATGGCTGGCCGGTTTAGTTGGTATTTTTATTTTATTTTATTTATTTGGTTCACCAACAACTGTTACACCAACATGTTCAGTATCTAACATTAATTAACATTATAGATAAGTGCACAGCTTATTACAGGTGAACACCGCATGCAAAAGGGGTGTTACATAATTTTAAAAGGTGTATTGTAGTGACTCCGGCTTTTGAGTCGGAAGTCGCGGGCTCCATTTATAAGCTCGGGACCAACATTTGTGTGCATCAATATAATATAAGTTGACTTCGTATCTGGATATTGAATATTTATTAATGTATGTTTATCAGTTGTTTAGTAGGTACCCATGGAACTATGATTGTTAAACTGTCGTACAGGCTATGGCTATTTTAAAATAAATTATGTTTGAAATTACCACAATAACAAAAAATGCAATGTGCATTCTAACAATAAATTAAAAAAAAAATTTTTAAGAGAAATAGTTTAAATTATATAGTTTTTGGTAAAAAAAATACTTGAATGTGTGTTGAATGCTTATTTAAATAAAATATTATGTTCTAAGTGTATATTCCATACCTACAGAATAAAAGAGTTTGCGTTTAAGTTTGTACCGTTTTTGTTGAAATTTTCCCTAGAAATAAATATGTTCTAAATCAGTAATAGCTTGAATAACTTTCTATAAAATTAAATGGACTTTTAATTTTTGAAAAATATCTTATTTCAGTCTTGGCTTTACAATATTCTCAATTCGATGGATCGTTCCTGTAGCAAACTCTAATCGCACCGTTTATCAAGTAATTGAACTTAATTAACTTAAAATGGCTTGTGTTGAGTCAAGTCATTTAAAGTTTATTGCTATGACGTAATTTATTTTTAAAGTCAAAACGCAGATCAATAATTATTGTAGTTGTTGTGATAAATTAAAATTAAATTAAAACCCAATAAACTTAGGCACGTGTTACTTTGTGCAATTAGTAACCTAAAGATAATTTTGTACTAACGACTTTGAACTCAAAAACAGAGGTATTACACGGACTTTAAAAAATATATAACAACGGATGCTTTATTATTTTATCTCAAAATATATTTTGTGAGATAAAATAATAAAGCATCTGTAACTTATATAAGTTATTTAGGACAAACTTTAATACGGCCGTGCCGCTTGTTGCTCGACTTGGCGGGGGCACTACCGTGCCCCCAGATTATTTATGAATGTCAGCCCTTAATGAATAAAAATTGAAGTTTTAGGATCCCAAATCCATACCTGAACCATCTTGCAATCAGTCTGTTCTTCACATCAATGGTTCCCTTCTTCTCTAGCTCTTGAAGAAGGTTGTTGGCGTTCAAAAAACCACTGAGATATAAGAAACTGTCGGTGTAAAGGATGGCAGATCGGCCAGCGACTGCCCACGGCATTCCGAATATCTGAAAGTTTGTTAATAGTATATTACACACCTAAGGAAGTAAAATAAGAAAATGTCTCAGATCACATGTAATATGATCTGAGGCTTTCTTATTTACTTCCCGAGGTGTGTCTGCCTACTTTTTTTTTATCGACGGAGGCGGAAAGCGGCAACTTTGTTTAGCGCAGCGGGTCGAAATTTGCCGCTTTCCGCCCAGAGAGATGAAAAGAAAACTTAATATCTTATTTGAGATCGTGACAAATAGGATTATCGACTATCCTTGATACCTTGACACTGATGCTTGACTGACTAGTACAGTTTTATAGAAAAAGAGATAACTAGTGTAAGAAACATCTACAATTTTCTTGAGGATTTCTGAGGAACTTATGTGTAGAAAAAAACGATCTGAGACAATGCATTTAAAAGGCATTTCTTTTTAACTGTTCTTAAGTGGAGATTCGTACTTATGTTACTTTATGTAATACGACCCTAATAAAGTATACAGCGTGTTGTGTGATGATGTGAATTAATCTATTCATGAAATTTAATTAGTTGAACTAGATATTATCGTCCACAATATTTAGATGACACTTTCATCCAACAAAGTGGACCAAAAATTGCTAAAAATATGATTTCGTAGAATAATGAAACAGCTAAATACCTCTGAATATGTGACTTTGTTGACGTAAGGGTTGTGTGCCATTGCCATAGACTTGTGCGCCAAGAGCAGAGCAAAAGCGTTCACTCCTCTGAACGCGTCCACCCCCTTCACCCGGCATGGCTCGTCCGACAAGTCGAATACCTTGAATTAATTATTTCATTAAAACTTTGATACTAACCTCATTATTTTCTATATACAAAACGTAACAGAATAGGCGCAATTCCTCAAACAGCCAGTATATTAATAAAAAAAAAATGATGCCTTCGTACTTTAGTTGTGTCTAAACAATTTTCTTACGTCACAATAATAGTACGATTTCCATAGGTAGCACTACATTCAGATATGCTAATAAATTTTTCGGAAAAAAATAACATACTAATTTCAGGAATTGCGCTTATTATGTTACATATTGTATAATACGAGTAGGTATATAGAAGATATATAAATTCATTGCCGTTCGTTAGTCTCGCAAACATTTGAAAATGACGGGATCTATTTTTTTTGTGTGTATTTGAGTGTGTCCATGGATGGGTCTCTTATGTAGTACCGATAGGAAAAAATATAATGAGAACTGAGACTACTAAATTAAATTAGAAAGTTAGAAAATTACCTACTATTATTACTCTTTTTATCACTTTTTTGTATTTAGAGGCCTACTATGCTAATATAATCTTATTAAATCTTTTATTATTTATTTATTAAATAATAAATTTTTATTAAATTATTATTAAATAATAAATTTTCTTTATTAAGACAACTACAGGTCCATTTGTTATTACCCTAATGGGTAATATATGGAAACTAAAATTTAAAACTTTCATCAAGACGATAGGAAATGAGGGTAGTTTTGAATTTCGGTACTAGCAAAATGTATTTTTCTCAACAGTTTCACTAGGTACTAGTTAAAGTTAACGATTGTGCAACTATTGTATCTGACATCAGACAAAACGTGATGCCTGGTCAAAGACGTTTGAAGAAAAAGTTAAAGAGAATGATTTTCTTCCAACCTCTTTAATTGTGCCTGGTATTTTGCCATTTTTTTATATTAATTTTTTTTCTTTATTTAAATTATCTTTAATAAATATCCAAAATTTTGAGTATGTTACCTTTTTCAAATTTCTTTTGAGCGAGAACGCATTTAGTAGCTTCTCGAAATTGGTAGATCCTTCCTTCCCGTCGTCTAATAATGTTCCAAGGCTCAGCAGCAGAATTATTGCCAAGAAAAATGTTCTGCAAAAGATACTTACGATATATAAATAATTTATTTGTTGAAAACTTAATACTTATGCGCAGTGAAAACCAATTAAAATAAAATGTAAACTTAAATGCTTTGAGAGAAACGAAATGTTTATCACCCTTGACTATATATATGTCTATAAAAGAACGCAGCCTGATCATATATTATTATGTGCGTGTGCGCACACAAACGTTACACGGGTATCTTTCAACCTGGGCCATAAATTGAGAAGGAACAAACAAATAAAAAATTACAAGTTAACAAAAAGTTTGCCCATATCCCGGATTCTAGACGCTTTTCATTCTACAAAGCTTTGTTTGAAATTTGGTCTGTGATGGACTATAGTTTTGATCAGTTACTGTTTGTCAATCCTACTAATATTATAAATGCGAAAGTTTGTATGGATGGATGTCTGGATGTCTGGATGTCTGGATGTCTGGATGTATGGATGTCTGGATGTCTGGATGGATGTTTGTTCCTCTTTCACGCAAAAACTACTGTACGGATTTTGATGAAACTTTACAGTTATGTAGCTTATACATCAGAATAACACATAGGATATATTTTATCCCCGTATTCCTACGGGAACGGGAACTACGCGGGTGAAACCGCGGGGCGCTGCTAGTATCTAATAAAAAGAGATCAAAAAACTTTTTTTTTCAATATTTTTAGATAAAAACGTCCTCCAAAGAGAAACAATCTAGAACAGTGCCCAGAAGACTGGCTGCATTCCGTCTCTGGATTACTATAGGCTAATGATCACACAAGCCAAGCTCTAAGACAAGCTCTGAAGTCTCAAACAACCGCGCTACGCGAGCTATTTACTAAGTTACCCTCAGTCCCATGCTCTCGAGTCTCAAACGGCATAAATGTATTCTATATTTACAAACACATACATAGAAAGCGTCTTTCCAAAGGAGTACGGTCGCTTGAAATTCTTCACCGAACACATAGTGTTGTGGACTTTGACGGAAATCCCCAGGACGGTAAGTCTCTCGGACAGCTCTTCCTCAAGGTCGAAGCTGCTACAGGAGCTCGGAATGCAGATGCCCCATAGCAGACTGGAGTATCTTGGCACACGATGACCCATCTATAACCAAAAAAATACGTATAGTGGAGTGACACATTAAAAGGTTGAGTTGCAGGTGTCCATGGGCGACGGTAGTCACATACTATCAGGTGAACCGTCTGCTCATTTGCCCCATTTTTATTATAAAAAAAGGTAGAGTAATAAACCTACTGAAGGGGTTACTGTCGTATGTTAAAAGACATATAACTCTGGACTTTTTTCAGTCTGACAATGACCTCTCCATCACCATCGGTTTTTATATTATTTTCAGATAAAGATTATGAAATTAAATAGGTACCTCTCCACACGACCTAGGGAGTAAGGCAGGAATGTATTAAAAAAAAATCTCACGCCTTTCATCCCCGAAGGGGTAGGCAGAGGTATTCCATTACTGGATATACCCACATTTCACGAGATACATTGGACTCCCTAAAGTGATAGGTGGTGAGCCCATCGCCGGACCGGGTCTATTTACACATGTCTTCGAATTAATTCTGAGACCTGCGGGTTTCCTCACGCTGTTTTCCTTCACCGTCGAGCTAGTGATAAATATGTACGTAAGTTTTTGAAAAACTCATTGGTACATGCCAGGATTCGAACCCGAGTAAAGGCTATCACTGCTCTTAGTATATTGTATAAGGAATGTATTAATTTATTTTATTTAAAACACTACCAAACTACTGACTGGTCTACAAAGGGTCTACAGTATCACAAATCACTCTGCTCGTCACTCGGCGATTAGCAAAGCGCGTTGCTATGGCGAGCCGTGAAGATTAAAAGAGATATAAATAAGTAGTTACGAGTATTATGTAGGGAAGGTTCCTCGAGTATCTGTTTATTTCAGTTCAACCATCACACGCGATATTTGTGATTAAACATGCGTTTGTATTGTTATATATTGATTAATTGATTGTCTGATTGGAATGTTATTGGCACACTTAAAATACAAAATAATATGTGCATGATACAAGATTAATTTGTCTTGAAGATCAGTTCAAATTCTCGATCGATCCTAAAAAATTAGTTTGTAAGCCATACACGAGAGTAAGAGAGAGAATATCTATCCAGCGAGTTGTCACAATTAGCTAATTTATAAGTCTTCAAGTTATACACGTAGTAACATAATATCTAATTTATATTTACATATAAATATGATTGCTAGCCACTAATCGCTGATCCATTGAAGTAGATGGTATAGATATACCTACTATACTCGTATATCCACCAAGATTTGCTTTAATCAAAATCCTGTCGTCGGTTAGTATAAATATGGACAAAATATGATCTCTTTGGACAGAATTACTATATACTCACCATAAATGTACGTATTATCTTTGAAGAGGATACATATATAATATACTTCTACTTCCATGAGAGGATAAGGGCGGCCGCACATTGTAAGTAATTTTTAATAGAAAAATTCTGACGGTCGCCGGAATTCACTCCGTCCATACATTTTGTACTAAGCCCCGCACATTGTCAGAAATTTTCCGTGGCGGACGTCCGGTGTGGATGCACGCCGGATTGCACACCCACCTTGGACGTCAGAATTTTTCTGATAGAAATGTAGGAAGGCACGTTTTCAATGTATTTTGTTCTAGACCCCGCACACTGTCAGAAATTCGCATCAGTTTAGTGCTGCCAGAGTAATAGCGTACCTACACACATTAAAATGTGCGAAATCGACAATTTTATATCCGAAATGGAAATTCATTATCCATGTTGGCACGCGTACTCGTAAGTATGGAGGCGTGTCAGACTGGGCTCGCAAATATAAATAATTGTGTGCGTGGTGCGTCGGTCGCACGTCCTGCGACCATCAGAATTTTTCTTTCAGAAATTTCTTACAATGTGCGGTAGCCCCACCGAGCATGCTCGGTGGGTCGCCCTTATCAGGATACTGTTATGTCACTGTCTTTCTCGAAATGTTTTTGTTCCATTGTGATTGTTTGGTTTATGGCCGGTGTTTATGGCAGAGTAATTTTATATAATGCTTGTGTCAGACTCCAATATAAATATTGCAAATTGTAACAAAGCTAATAAAAGGAGTTGAAAGTACAAATCGTTATAAAAATGGCAACTGCTGGACGTCCTCGTATCGATCCTCGGCCTAGAGACCGCAAGAAGAGCATCGTAGTCGTGCCTAGCAGAGTTGCTACACCTGGAATGCTAGATGGAGCCGAAGAAACCGAAATCGCAGTGCAAGTATTAATTCCACCCGACGGTGGGTGGGGCTGGGTCGTATTAGCCTGTGCCTTCATGAACTCTTTCATATTAGATGGAACAATTTACATATTTGGCGTAATTTTGTTCGACATGAGTCAAGAACTGTCCCAAGGAGAGGCAGCGGTAGCTTTATTGAACTCTGTACAAGTCACAATATTATTCGTAATGAGCCCTATAGTATGTGGCCTCATTAACAGATTCGGATTTCGAGTATGCAATATGATTGGTGCAATAATATGTTGTACGAGTTTGTTGGCATCATATTTCTCAAAAAATTATGTATCACTTATGGTGTTCTATGGATGTTTTTCTGGATTTGGATATGCCCTCCTCAATATGAGTACTGGACTTATCGTCGGATTTTATTTTGAAAAACGCCGGGCAATAGCAACTGCTATTTCTACAAGTGGATCGAGCCTTGGAATAGCGGTTATGTTTCCTTTAGAAGCAATGTTTGTCGAAAGATGTGGATGGCGAACTGTAGTTCTACTTAATTCTGGGCTTGTTGGAATAGCTTATTTTTTAGGTTTGAGTTACCGACCATTAGTATCACTGACTGTTACAAAAACTGAGGAGAATGAAGAAAACCCTACTCGGACGGTAACACTCCTACCTAATCTTGCTACCAAAAAATCCGAAGTACATGGAAATCAGGAAGGTATTGCTGCAACGGGTACAGAGCGTATGTTTAATGCAGTCGCTAACAGTAATTTTCCGACTGCAGCTGATATATTTCAAGAAGAATTAATTCCTACGACATTACCGGTCACACCCTCTACGGTATCTAATCAGGCCGGTCCATCCAGTACAGCTGGTGGCACTGGTACTGCAGGTGTGGCTGGTACAGCAGGAAAATCAAAAATAACTTTGACTGCGAGGGGAGAACTAACTCCGCGACAGCTGAACCAAGTAAAGTCTATGATGTCTAGAGGTGATATCAAAGATGTTCCTGATCTGGCCATAGAAATTACCGTACAAAAGACAAAAAAGCGGGGCTGTTGTGGTCGATTATGTCACTGGGAGCCTGATATTTCTGAAGCTCGTCCGATGTATAAAGACGATGCTTTTTTTAATGGACCAGTAAAAACTCTACCTGAATATCAGAAAAGTATGGCCCATGTAAAAGAAGATCAAATCACCGGTTTGGAATACCAAATGGCAGTGTCCCGAGCTGTAACAGTAAATGATTTGAAAGAAAAGCGAGGTGTTTTCAGTACGGCTGTGAGGAGAGTTCTGGCAACTATGATGGATATAACATTGATAAAAAAGTTATCCTTTCAACTATTTTGCTCTAGTGGTTTTGTGGCATATATGGGAGTATTAGTTCCGTTCATTTTTTTGAAAGCCCGTAATGAAGACTATGGCATCGATAAGACGCACTGCGATTTATTCTTAAGTGTTATAGGTATGTCCAATATTTTAGGCAGAATTGCGTTGAGTTTATTAACGACAAAATTTGAGGTGTGGAAAATATATATTGCGTCGGTTATGGTTGCAGGATTCAGCACAATTGTATCCCCCTTGTGTACCAATGTAGTTTTTCAGTACGGTTATTCATTTGCATTCGGTTTTTTCATTTCTGTGATGCCTTCAATGAGAAGTGTTTTGATAGTGTCTTTATATGGTTTGGAAAAATTGACAAATGCAATGGGCATGGTGCTTTTATTTATTGGCTTGGGAACTTTAGTTAGTACGCCAATGGCAGGAATACTAAAAGGTAAATTTGGGTACGACGTAGCGTTTTACGTATCTGGTGTTTTTATTATTTTGGGAGGTATGTTCTTAATACCCATCGGTGCTGTGTCTAAAAGAGAAAAGGAACGAGAGAAATGTATCCGTTACAGCAATGTAAATGCTACGCCTAAGCTTAAGTGATAGGATGTCTCTATGACTTTCCTTAATTGGAGTCATCAACTTTGATGTTTTTCCTTGTTTTGTATTTTTGCATACCTATTTGAATCGATATACCTAACCTTAAATAAAGTTTTATCTCGAACTGGTTATGCATTTCAGCTATTGTAATTTGATTCTAAATAAATATTATCCAAATTACTGTAAACTTTAATTAAAAACCTATTCAGTGGGCTTTCCTGTTGGAAGAAGGTCAGGCCAGGGGCGAAAGCTTTAAACTTTTATTAGATTCCTGTTTTTTTTCATTATATATTTTTTCGGACCCGTTACACACATGCCTAACCAACTATGGGACCAGCAGGTATCATCCGGACGTTTTCTTCTGATGTCTAGTGATAAATATCTTCGGATTTATTTTAGCAACTTATTAATAAATATTCTCACTAGGCATCGAACCCAAGCATCACACACACATGAGAAGCGGGCTTAATGCCTAAAATTGACTAAGAAACCTATTGGATTTATGATTTATATGCAACGATAGTCCAATCGATGCACCTACATTAAAAAAACTTTTATTTTTATAGCAGTTACAAATAAAACTTATCCCACTCATAAGAGTATGATAAATTTTAGACCTTATAGTTCTTATTTACAAAGAAAATATACATTAATTTACAATAATTACAGATAAAAAATGACCTCCAAAGAGGAACCATGTGGGACAGTGCCCAGAAGACTGGCCGCATTCCTTCTCTGGATAGCTGGGCTGATCCTTTGACAGCGATAGCCGCCAGCCCTCTGGTCACCTGAAGCCTCGACCAAACGCACTGACAGCTCTTTGAGGAGCTGCTGTGCCTCCGGCCCCCACGGTCCCATAGTTCTTATAGTTTTGGAAATATTATATTTGTTTGTTTGTGTTCTTATAGAATTCTAGTCGTTCCGCGCAATTTTAACCCGTTTCCGTGGGAAAATTATAGTCCATGTTAGTAAGGAAGCTTTCCATCGCGTCAGTGGAAGAATTTTTAAAATCGGTCCAATCGTTTTTGAGTTTCTTCGTTACAAACATACAAAATCTTTCCTCTTTTTATTATTAGTGCTGATGTAGATGTAGAAAAATGGAGGTGACAAATAAATAACGGTTTCATGTTTTTTTGACTTTGATATTCTAAAAAGCAGCCGTTCATTCGTTCTTAGTTGAATTCAAAATGATTGATTTTTTTACAGAGTAGATATTTGATTGTTATGACGATATTACTTTTAGTGCACAAATTCTCTGCAATTTCCCAGAAGTGGTTTTGGCGGTCTGCTTTGGTCAAGGGCCATTGTGTTGCACAATATCGATTGTGATTCAAAATCAACCCGGAGACCAAATAAGCTGACATAGTAGACGCATGCGGTTGTACTCTCAGAATATTAACTAAGGGGTCGGGCCTTGAGAACGGTTTGCGTGTTCGATCTAGATGATTATATCGACGTATTGTTTTTGTAATTGTACTCGTTGAATTTATAATTGCTAGTTACAAACGGATTTTAATTTATAAACAAACATAACATTAATTATACCGTAACAAAGGAGTTGTCTTTCATCCTATGCTTTCATCGCATACCTGGTATTAGAAATGTCATATCAAGCACGAGCATAATATTGTAATCTTTCGTTTCTTTTACACGACGAGCTGTGACCCCCTATTGAAATATTTTGTAAAGTGATATGGAATTTTCAACACATCCAACAGTGTCTGTCATGTCCGAACGACCTTCATTGTGGTTCTCAACAGGACTGACGGTTTAACGTACCTTCCGAAGCACGGAGATTGTGATAATAGCGCTACTAGACGCTTTTAAATATACGGCAAGGTTTGCAACTTTTGTTTTTCTAAAAATATCTCGGAATTACGGTACCACAGATTGCCTTTCCATCAGGAAATATGAAGGGTCCAGTTATATTCAAGTGCTACTGCATAATAATTTATGGAATTGTAGACCGCGCTAAACACTGAAAGAAGGCCCAAAGAAATCTTCTTCAAACTTATTTTATTCCAATTTCAGTCGTGTTCCGGAGTTAATAAAGTTGAATGTAAATTGGTTCTGAAGTAGTCTTTTCGCCGCCACTCCGACCATCTGCACACCCGTATGCGTAAGTTAGTTGCATACGAAACTTACGAACGTACAGTCTAGAGCAAGTCAAGCTTGACACTACCAGTTTAAGCTGAGCTCTGATTTGTACTGCGCGCCATAGAATACAGGGCCGGGTTAAAGTCCAAAGTTTCAAGCTTATCGTGCTCTTGACTGTACCTAGTTCGAAGTAATTTTGATAGTTGACATTATTTTTTAAGTATTTTCTGTTCTATTTATGTTATAATTATGCATTATTATTATTATTGATTTTTATCCTCAAGTATGTGTGAATGTGTGTATTTTCTATTCTTATAATATATGTATATGTAAGAGTATGAGTATGTATATAATAGTATGTTCAATAATATATAGTGCACCGTCTACCCTAGTTCTAGTCTTAGTTTCATTCATCCTAAGGATGTCTAGAAGAGATCGCTAAAAGCGATAAGACCGCTCATTGTACTTTAGTTAATGTTGTTTTTGCTGTACATTAAAGAGTTATTGTATTGTATTAAAAACATTCGATGCAACTCTTCAGAACGCCGCGGTATCTCATCTAAATATAAAACTGGTTATCGTCCTTTTTTCCCGAGTATCAAATTAATAAAAAAATCTAAATAACGTAAATGTTTTCCTCTATTCTATCGACTTTCCTCCCAAATAATTATATAGGGAAATACCACTCTATGATTAAGTTCTTTTCCGATATTTCGGTAACTCTCGGCCGACCCTCAATCTCGGAGGTTAGGGGTCTAGAGTTGAAGTTTGTTTCCAAAAAACAATTCTGCGTGAAAAAGGCTATATTTTTTTAAAGTTCATTGAGACACACAAGAATTTGTATCAATGAAATTTTGACAAAATGTTTTACATTTTAATAACAGTAAATAAAACTCATTTAAAAAATTAAACATGATCACCAATCCTTATAATTTTATGCGATTGATATTGTTATCATACCGTTTCTAGAGACAATTTAATGAATAATTCATATATACTGAGATTGTAAAATAAATTATGTAGGCATAATAAGTAATACAGGAAGTCTAAACAAGTGAATTATTTTCAAAAACACCGGTCCTTAATTTATTATCTAGAATTTCATATGATTACACCTGAGGATTTTTCATTACAATAAAACTTCACAATGCTACTGGAAATAAAATGTGAAATGAAATTCACATGATTTGCGTTTTCACATATTTCATAAATAGCAGGCTAGGGGAAGGAAAGTAGAAGCAGCGACAGAATTATAAAAACTCATTTCATATAATACTTCGCATGCTACTTAAGAAAACAGCCATCCCTACTCTATAGCAACAGACAACAATGAGACGATCATTGTTCTCTTAAATCTATATCTATACTAATATAATAAAGAGGAATGATTTGTATTTTTGTATGTTTGTTACGAATAAACTCAAAAACTACTTGACCGATTTTAAAAATTCTTTCACCAAAGGAAAGCCTGAATATCCCAGAGTAACATAGGCTATATTTTATTCCCCTATTCTCACGGGAACGGGAACTACGCTAGCATTAATAATCTGAGTAAAAAAATTATGAGATTTAAAAACTTTTTTAGAATTCAAACAAAATGTTCCTGCACTATGATAGTTTTTAAAAGATAGTGTTAGCTTTTTACGACTAAAAACCTATTTTAAATTGGTAGCAATGATTATGCAGCTATAATTAGAATTACAACAGTTATCCAATGTGCGTATTAATCACTTGCATCAATTTAAAACAGTGATTATGTAATTAGATTTATAATGTCACAATAAAATGCTGCGTGCCAGTATAATACGCATTCCTAATTTTGCTATATTGAAAGCACGTGGAAAGTGGGTAGCAACAGTTGAAACGTATACTAACCTACAAATTTTTATGTTGAGACATTATTTCAAAGAGCTTAAGTTACATATTATTTATCACCATGAGGAAACCAGCCGGTCCCAGAATAGGGTATTTTACTGCCTAGTCAAATAAGTTATAAGTAACTCATAATAAGTTATGAGCTGTCAAAATGATAATTTACTATAGAAAATGTACCTACTGAGCACTGACTTTGAGACGTTTTTAGTACTCAATCGCATAACTTTTAAGATTGTTTTATTATTAAAAAAAATGTGTAATTGTAAAATAATAATAACAAATTGTGGGACATAATATTCACACGGTTATTTAGTCCCAAACTAGTATAGGCAGAGTCTGTACTATGGGTACTAAATAATTGATAGACATACTTAAATAAACATACCTATAACACTCAGACACAAAGCCAACAGACATGTTGCACACAGATGTTGCACACAGATGTTGGCCTTGAGCGGGAATCGAACCCGCGACCTCCGGCTCAAAAGGCAGGGTCACTACCAACTGAGCCAACAGGCCCGTGAAATGAATTTGTTTTGGGATAAGCTTTTTAATTAATAATATATCGCAATTTAATTTTGAAACAGTGAAATACCCTATTGCTTCTGAGGCATGTGTAACAGCAACCGGACCCATTCACCTCACCACCTGTTACTTTTATGTTAAAAAAAATGTACTGGGTTAAGTTATCCAAGAATGGAATACATATGCCGACGCCCTCGGGGATAAAGGCGTGAGCATATACTATTATTATTTCTGGACCTGAAAAGCATTAGGCTGGATCTACATATACGACCAAAACCACTTTTTAACATATTCATACTAAACTTTTTGTGCTCTTTCTGGCAAACTCACTCTTGTATTTCTATCCTTCTTCATTGCAGAGATAAATACATACATAAAGTCGGATCTGACTACTTTCCGAAAAATTTTGGAAGCATAGAGGTTTATTTGTGTTGATACCTTTATTCCATAAATTATTAATTTATTTTGGAGACGTAAACAAATATACACCCTTATGCATTTAAAGTATTCTGTTTCTTCATGAACTTTCGCGTTGGGTGTATCAACAGATACGCACTTATGCCGCTAAACCTTGCAACGGAATTAATGTATTAAACATAACTTACGCCATTATGCCAGTAAAATATTGTTTTTAACTATTATAGCATAAAGACGAATGTAATCATGAGACAATCTAGCTGTAATATACTATTATTACGTAAAAAATCTTAGGCATATGTCATTTTAAACCATTATGTTACCAACTTTTTTAAATTTTTCAAGGCGCGTCTCGGTCGGTACTAAAGATAAGTCGGATATCTTCGGATTTTTTCGTCGCTAGTAAGCACCAGTGGGAGCAAGTGGGGAGGCAAATTCATGGTTTATCTTGTCTTGTGCATTCATATTAAAGGTCATGCGTGTTAAAGTAAGATAGTAAATGTAGATGACACGTGCCAGGCCGGTAATTTGATTTTGAATACCTACTCATCATAAACAAAACTGCTTCACACACTTTTATTATGTATGTTAGTATGTAACGAAAACTTTGAAAATTATTTTGACCCCCTTCAAACATTGGATTAACTCAAAATTTGGATAATTATCAAGGATCGATGACAATTCAATATTTTAAACAGTCAGACCCGTAATCCTTGCTAGGAAAATCATGATCGCGCAGCTTTACATACTTGCGCAAAATATTCGTGTACATGTAGAAAGTAACGTGCAGCTATTCTAAGTCAATAGATGCAACTTGAGCTTTTGACAGCAGCGAAGAATCCGCCCCCGCTTAGGGAATTGTATATTATCACCTCTAATCATACAGGTTCTTGCGTTGCTCCTATGTATATAGAATAGTAAACTTTCAAGGCTAGGAAATAGCATAGAATTGAAGTTGGACTTACAATACAGCATCTCAGATTGCTTCGTCTCGTCAAACTTAACGAGTCGTAACACTCATGTATGCTGAACGGTGTAAGTTCTTATCTTGAGGATCACTTGAGTTTCATTTAAAAAAATTGAACTTCCACCCAATCCGATAATATATAGTTTAGAAACGTGCTGATGGATGAATGGCAAAGGTTGGTTAAAAATGTCGTGTCGCTAGCGTCAACCTCAAGAATCGGGCACACCCTGTTTTTTAAGACCCTTACCCTTCTATCGGCCCTCTAGGAGGGTTGATGGTTTATTTGTCCATTTCTCGTGGGATAAAAAATAGTAAATGAAACAAAAGGATAAAGAAAAAAACATTGGATAACAAAAGACGGAAGTTAAAAGACCAAAAAATAAAATTATATAGCGTAGATTTAGAAGAGCCAAAGAAGAACAGGAGAGACTATTATGAGAAATTATAGAGCTTCACAATTGGAAAAAAAAACAGAGAAGGTCGTTTACAACAAATGCGTCAGCATAATGCCAAATACCGAGCTTCTCAGAATCTGAAGAAGAAAGAGCCGTCCGCACTCCGCTTATAGCAAACCTCACGAGCTTTAGCCGAATATCGGGCCTCGCAATCCGACAAAGACAGAGCAGCTTGCTTACAACAAATGAGTCAGCATAATGCCGAAAACCCAGCTTCACAATCTGAATAAGATTGAGTAGCTCGCCTACAGCAAATGCGGCAGCATAATGGGGAATCTAGACGATTACATAACACAAGTCTCACAGGTTTCTTACAGGGGATAACACAGTTTGTGATAAAATATGTGAAATTTGCACCAAGCGTTGGTATCTGCATCAGATTTCTAATTGGACTATAAACAACCACAGCCCCTTATTTTCCCAATGAACTTAAGCAAAAAAATTGTTTAATCACTTGCAGATATTGTAAATGTCACTTAAGTCCAAAGTAAAACATTTCACCATCTATAGCATGTTTGCTGCGTGAGGGTTCCTGACTTCTACGCGATTATAAGTTCACGCATAGCTTTCTTTCGGTGTCGCTTACGGTCGTCGAAAAACAGCATACTGAGGATGACAGCTGACAGCTACAACTGTCCGTATTATAAGTACCAGCTTGCTGTGCATCGCACATTGTAAATGTTTTATCATGTATGCTGTAATTTATATTTTTATATTTGTATGTATATAATGGGACTAATGCCTGAATAAAGAATTATTATAATTGGAGCATATTGGAATAATCTACATCCAGGCCCTATTACAGAAATAATTGCAAATTTATCACAACCTGAACAAAGGCTGCACGCATTATTTCATTTGTTAAAATTATCATATTATCTATTTATTTTAAAGTTTAACGACGCCTCGTAAAGAAAAAAAATTTTGTTATATAGACAGTAGGTACTGTTAAGTAAAAAGTGTTTTTAAAAATAAGATTTTTAGATGATTCTCGTGATTTTAAATTAAGAAAGAACTTTAAGTTTTAAGAAATACTTTTAAATAAAAATATTTTTAAGCAATTTCCAAAAGGGAGATTAACGATATGTTAGTCTAGGACTTCCAAGCAAATGTACACAATTTTACAAAATATAGGTAATTTTATGTATGTATACATAATCATAAGTTAGTATTCTGACTCCAGCTGGGAACAGTGAAAGCTTCATAACAATCAATTCAGTTGTTTTAAAGATAATAGACTAAGAAGAGTAAGTGTGCCAACAAATTAGGAAAGGCTTTAACGGTTTTTATCAGCACTTCCAAGTACTTCCAACCTTATACCTGAGATAATTGTTTGTAGTGACCAAGATTATGTTGACATGAGACGTTTATCATGGCTGAGACTTTTAAGCCATAATGCTGCATTTTAATATAAAATTACAGTTTAGTACTGACTTGACCTTGGTTTGACCTGACTTTGGTTTGTCACACAAATTGTCAGCATAAAGTCATATTTTAACATATTGTACGTAGAGTATATGATGAACTATATTATTTCAGGCATAAGGTCGGGTGTCGGCGAAAATATAAAAAAAGTAATAATTTACCACTTTATTGCAGTTTTAGATAAGTCCAGTTATCATAAAACTAAAGGTGAACATGTTTACAATAAATACGTACCAAAAAACTGTTCAATTTCCTTATATTATAAAAAATATTCACAAAATTGTTTCTCAATTTTGTTTTTGCTCTCCTGAAAACCTGACTTTTTCGACATCCGACCTTATGCTTTTCATGTCCAGATTTATGGACTCATCGACGCGTCTGGTCGAGGTTTCTGGCGACCGCAGAGCGGGCGGCTTCCTATCACAAAGGCTGAGTTTAGCCATTCAGCGCGGGAATGCTGCCTGTCTGCTAGGCACAATGCCCCTCGAGGGGACGCGTTCGATTAAGTATTTTATTTATAATTGTATCTATTGTATTTGTGTACGTCACGTGTTTGTAATTTGTAATTAATAAACGAACATTAATCGAAGAATCTGAACCCTTTATGGTTTAAGTTACATGAGGTGAAAACGAAATAGATCAAGTACGTATTACGGGTTGCTGGTTTCTATTTCAGACACAGATTTAGTTCCTGACTGTCTTTTGTTAATGAATAAATTCTTATCCTATCTTATCTGAAGCCGTATACAGAAAGAAAGCTGAAAACTTATCAGCGCTTATCGGCGCTGGTCCATTCTACATAAAGCAAGCAGATTGAAGCAGAGCGAGCAAAATGTCGTACGATGATTGGCGGGCGGCGCCAGCGCTGACCGGCGCCTGTCGAAGATTGTCGGCGCGCTGGTTCATATAAATGCCTGCACCGGTTACCTGCGTAGACCGGCGCCTATAAGCGCTGATAAGTTTTCAGCTTTCTTTCTGTATACGGCTTAAGGGTTAATGTATACCTACACACCTACTCGAAAAATATTGCTCTCATTCTAGTGCAGTTGGGTAAAAATACAACAATCTCTGCCTACCATTCTTTTTTTGATATAAAAAATGCGAGTATGAATAGTAAGCTGTCAAGTGATTTAATTGGAAACAATTTGTTTAAATCAACATAAAGTTACATTTGTAATTCATTGTGATGCTTTTGGATGCCTCGGTACCATAATGAAGGTGTGGCCAGAATACTAAGTTAACTTTTTTAATACGATTTATTATGGTACCTATGGCCTTGACTTTTGTTAGGCTGAGTTTGCACTTGATACTTATTTAATTTTGATCACTTATACGTATTTTAGAGACTTTAATGACTCTGCAAAATCGAAATGGAACATACACGAAAATTTAAGTAAAAGTTCCTGTTTTAATCCCTAAAATTTAAGTCCGTCGGAGATAGAGATTACCGGAGAGACAGACAAAAGATCTAAAAACAGTATTGTATAAATAAATTACAATAATCGTATAAATTTTATATCATTAATAGATACTTCCATACAAATCTTAGTTCCTGGGAGACCGAGTTTCGCTCTTTCTAACACCATGCATCTAGCGGTGAGTGGCCGTATTATTTAAATAATATTCGTTTTTGTTTAAAATTACGTTGTTACGGGAAATACAACTAGGTACCTAGTTCAACTTAAAATGCAAAACTATACCTGTATACAAAATTTCATTAAAATCGTTAGAGCCGTTTCCATGGTACCCAAAATATAAATATATACATACATGCAAGAATTGCTCGTTTAAAGTAATAGGATTACATGGGTAATGGTAGATAATCGTAAAAAATACACATTAAACTCAGAATTACTGCCTTTCTGCTATATCATAATATAAATCAACTGCAACTACAGCAAGTAGTTGTTGCTACGTGAGTTTTATTTTTAGAACTTTATTGTTCGTAGTTATACAAAAAGTTTTAACAATATAGTTATCTGAGCGCAAGGTCGTAGCTGCGGTGGGGTAAGGTGGGGCAATTTCCTTACCCTAGATGATGTCGAGAGTAACTGACAATTTGATAATATTAATTTCAAAATTACTAGAAATACTGAGGCCGTATAAAGAAAAAAACTAGTTCTACCTGGGTGGTTCTACCTCTTATCTCGTTGGGTCATTTAAATTAGTACTTACCTATTAACATTTCAGATTACATTTTTCATTACATAATTCTAGTAGTAACAGTCAGATAAAGAGTATCCGAAACCGACGAGCGCACGCATGAATCGTTTAATAGATGTGGATGAAGCAGGAGAGATTTGCAAGGTTCGTAGCAAATGTCAGTCTATTGGCTCTGCCTACCCCAATGCGAAATAGACGCGAGATTATGTTTGTACGTATAATTCTGATACTTTTTACATACTTTTCCTAACTGTAGAACTTAAAGACACCATGACATTTTCTGATGAGGTTGTCCGCTCAGCCTCTGAGCCTGAACATGGGAACCTATACCAGGTTCCCATCTTGCTGCCTTGAAACAAAAAGTCCTAAACGAGTGGATATCTAGTTTCGTTAATCCCTTGTCAGTGGGCCCACCGTTTCCGGGAGGGTCCATATACGCCAACACCGAAGAAGCAACAGGTCCTCCACTGACTAAGGGTGTTATAATAATGTAAAAGATTTATATAAACTGTAGAAAGATCACGTGAAGTTTATTGAAAAATAAAATTGACGCCTCTCCAGAAGTGCGGTCATTAACACGTAGTTTTATATTTTTAGTTTAACTTAGTACTTATAAGTTATAATTAAGCATTTAGATATGTTAAATAATACTTAAGTATTTGTTATTTACTCCATTTATTAAATGTTCTTATAGTGGTCACGTTTAGGGGTCCAAAGAATATCTCGTTAAAAGTGGGTATATCCAGAATAACTCTGCCTACCCCCTCGGGGATAGAAGGCATGATATTATTAATTTTTATTCTTAAAGTGGGCCTGAAACGAAACAAAATATTTTGTAGGGATAATACATAACTTTAGGTATTATTGAGAAATTTTGGGTTTTACAGTGTGAAACCAGTCTTAAAAGTTAGCAACTTAAATTATGTTATGACAAAATGGGTAAAATGACGTCAGTATAAAAACCAGACTAGTAAGGTCGCCGATGATAGATATCACGTTAAAGTTATAATTAATAGGGTATTGTTAAATATTGCAATAAAAACAATGAAAAAGAAGAGAATCCATTTGCTTTTATCAGTGTCAAAACAAACCCAAATGCAATAATAAATAATAATAAAAATGTTAATTTTCAGCAACATGACTGTTGTTAACAATAATTATACACAATGTGTTTTACACTATGCTATAATGAGTAAAGACAAATTACAGTTAAAACATTTATTTATGAATTATCTATTTGCATTAGTGCATTACCTACTGTGTTACAAATACTTATATTCTATATTGTTTTGTTATACAACATGGTCAACATGTTTTTGTCAACTGATGGAAAAGGATGATTGAAAAGATACACCATAACGGGTCTGTTGGCTCAGTTGGTAGTGACCCTACCTTCTGAGTCGGAGGTCGCAGGTTCGATCTCCGATCCTAGCCAACTTTTGTGTGCATAAACAAAACTGTTGGCTTTGTGTCTGGGTGTTAAATATTCATTTAAGTATGTTTATCAGTTGTTTAGTACCCATAGTACAGGCTCTGTCTAGTTAGGGGCTGAATAACCGTGTGTGAATTGTGTAAAAAAACACGTTTTTTTACCGACTTCAAAAAAGGAGAAGTTTATCAATTCGACTGTTTTTTATGTTTGTTACCTCGGAACTTTCGACTGGGTGAACTGATTTTAATTATTCTTTTTTTATTTGAAAGCGAATGCTTCCAGTGTGGTCCATATTAATTTGGTCTAGTTCTGAAAATGGCATCCATGAGAAAACCATATAAGTCTTCAGCTTGCATTAAATATTATAATGTGCGCGACAAATAGACGAATAACTCAATATCACGCCAAGCGATTTCGATGATTATTTTTTAACCGACATCTACAAAAATTAGAGATTCTCAATTCGACTGTATTTTTTTAGTATTATTTGTTGAAATCGGTTTTTACTCATTAGCGTTCTATGTTATTAAGTAAAGCTTAGTTGTCTTTGTATATAAATATGACATTACGCATAAATGCAAAATATTTTGTGTGAAGATACGTTAGCAACGTTTATTAACTAAATTCAAAGTAAATCACGTATTCTGTCTCATAGAACCTGTGACTGAAATTCTTGTGATATTATATTGGAACCCCATACTACGTAGCCGATCTTATACAACGTAATTGGTTCTTAATTAGTCTCCCTATTTAAACTAAAGTTTTAGTCACGATGCTGGCGTTAGCTTAATTGTAATTGGTACTTACTATTAAGTACTTATAGCTTTTAAGAACTACAGTGATGTCTTAGTGGGTGCCCAGTTTCCTGTGGGAATTTCCAAAAATCCCTTCATAGACTACATTTATGTCAAAAATTTTATTGAAACGTATTCCGAAATGACGTAGGTAACCCGTCAGTGTTACCATAATTTCCTCATTCAGTCTAGGCAACGAATGTAGTATGGGGGAGGCATTTGTTCAACAGTTAAGTTGACGTCTTCCGGCTGATGATGAAGGAAGGTAGTGGACCCCCACGTGAATTCCTCAGACGACGAAACTTTACAGTATAATATAGTACCATGAATTAAACTTATTTTATAAATATAAAAAAAAACCTAGCGGTAGTAGGTAATTTTACCAAAATACTTATATACTTAAGTACTTTATATCTTTGTCCGATTCCCAAACAAGTTCTCGTAAACTTTAAGTTATCGCCTCTTCTACTATATTGTGTTTTTTCAAGATTCAGTATTTAAGAGTATTCAGTGGAGGACTAAGCCAGTCGGAGGCCCTCTCGGTCTTAGAACTTTTAGACTTGGAGGCCCCTGCAGGATCAAAGCGGGCCTCTGCTCCTGGGGGGCCTCCAAATTTATTGTAGCTTTAATCGTATTTGTATATATGGTGCCTCCAACCTCCAACCAACACCCAACTGCCTTTTATCCTTGTTTAGGATTTGATTAAAAGAACTTTTCGCAAAATTAGGAGGCCCCACAGGACCAGGTTCGCCCTGGGCCTACAGGGGCCTCCAAATTTAGCGAAAAGTGGACTGCCGGACCGCCCCCCTTCCGCCTCTACCTTAGTCCGCCAGTGCTAGTATTGTGCAGCCATAGCCATCTCGGGATTCTATCAGCTATTAGTATACTTGGTCGATTAAAACTAGCTGACGGTTACCGTCAACGGAACTAAGTGCAAGATTGAAATAAAATATTGACTTTGACATAACTTTGTGTAGCAGGTCAATAAAAAGAATCATGTACATTAATCTTGGGTCTGCTCAAGTTATTAAAATTATGATGTTGTTGATTATTAATATTTTTACTGGGAATCCCATTTCTTGGCATAACTGGTTTTGTTATAATCAACTATGTTTTATCTGGCAAGATTACCAGCTTTGGGTTATGGTGTCATCACTGCTGGCTATCACGTCAACACAAAACAAAAGTTAAGTTCAAAATATAATATGTTCTCGAAAGTCACCATCGCTATGATCATAAATTATGATAATCGTGTATTTAACAAAATAAATACTTTGCACGTATTTCAACATATTGCAGAGGCAGAACTGGATAATGTGTACCTTTGGAAAGACTGGTCCATCATCTGAGTACTTCCTATTCTACTGTATTATATACGGTGCAGCATATACATTATACAGCATAGTTAATCCGTGGTAAAATACCAAATAACTACGACTAAACCTTGTTCTATTGTCGGTCGAATAAAGGCAATCGTTGAACAACTCCTTCTTATAAAACGTAACCTCAACCTAAATAGGGTACAGACTAAATGTATTTTGAACACCCTCGAGGTGCAGTCTTTGAGACATACATGTTTTTTCCCTACTGTTCTGTCTCGCTGTTTGTCGTGCAAATACGAGAAAACTGCACGAAATAAGCTTCGGCAAAGTTTTGTCACGCCGCTCAGTCAGCTGCACATACCTCATTGCGGATGGCAATGGTACATACTTAGTCATACATTGAACTGTTCAAGCCTCTCAAGGGCACACTTCGTTGACAGTATCACTTATATACTCACATCGGTAACATTGCTGCGGATGTAATGGCCACTGTGAATGAATCCGTCCACTTGTTCCAGATTCTCTCCCGTAAGGCTGATCTGAAGCGAGGCGAGGCAGTATTTCCCGCGCACTGCCTCATCAATGCTGAGGCACTCGTCGAAGTCCCCGTACTGGTTGCCGTTCCCGCTCAGTATACCCGAAGGCGGCTTGGCAGTGGCATCAAACACTGAAACAACATTCTTTATGATCAGGTTTTGAGGAACAACAAACAATGTAATTATGCGAGTTTTTGTGCAAAGCTTTAGCATCAATGTGTCTTTATTATACTCGTAGGCAAATACGAAGTTAGGTTCCATTATTTTTTGTTTCGCTTGTGTTTGTAATGTGTTATCTAAATAGGCTTATTTTATGGCAGGTGTACATCTCCTTCTCCCAAAATGGTTTGTCACGACCCGGTATCAGGGCTATGTAGGTTTGTACTCGTATGACATATTCCGTTTTTTGTAACGTTTTTTTGACCAAGTTTTAAAGTACTTCTGGCATCACGTGACTTCCGTGATCCTCTTGTGAAAATAGCCTTCCTGATCCTTGAAACAAGAATAGACAAATCAAATCTATAGTTTTGGTCGGTTTCTGTTACTGACTCCTCCGGGATAAGTGTAGATTGGATAAAATATTCTTTGAATAGTTAAAAAAATCATTCACTATAGTTACCTACCTAGATACTAAATGCTACTTTTGCATCCGAGAATGAATCTTAAAGAAAATTGCGATCATATCCGATCAATATAGCTATACTTACCTAAATATAAATCGTTACCTACTAGAGCAATCGTAAAATGTTAATACTACGAATAACTAAAATTTAATAACCAGACCCAAATCATTAGAATCTGTTTCGAATTTGAACTACGCAGCAAAAAATTATAAAGCTCTGAATCGAATTAATCAACCCTTATAGTTCATGGTCACTCCTTTACGCGAATGTCAGCTTTGACCGTTGAACCTCGTTATGTCAGTGTGGTGAAATGACATGGTCTCGTGAATCCGAAATGCACCGCTGACATTGGCGTGACTGGAATAGCGCTGACCTACGGACGGGCACCGAATAAATAAATACTAGACCAAGTTTTGTGATGATTAATTAATTAGCAACCTTGCTATGGGATTTAGTAATCGTATGACTGTTTTAAAAGGGAGGTGTTTGTTTTTGATAATCCTCAGTGCTGTTTAAAGATAGGTATATAGATAATTACTTAAATATTTTTTCTACTATATTAAGTAAGTAAGTAACAACTCTTTATTGTACACCAATTAAAATATGCAACAAGTGACACATTAATAATAAATTACAAAGTATATTACGCACTTTTTAAAATTAAAAATGTTGAAAAATATATAGTCGACTTTAGTTTCAGTGAGATTGTGTCAAGATAGCATAAAGTCTTCTAAAGTCAACGCTTCCGTTTCAGTCTCAAATCCTAGATATCGAATTCGTAAAGGACTTGAAAATAATTATTTTCACGCTCGAAGCTTTGAGACCGTATGGCCTTGCCTCGCGCTTCGGTGTGGTAATACCTTAAAGTGTTCACCTACTTGCTGGTAAAGTCAAGCTCAATTATGAAAATAAAGCGGTTTTTTATAAAACATAAATATGATAATTTGTAGTAGAAAGACGTTAATTTAAGATTACAAACATTAATTATTTTTACTTGCTTTTGTATCTAGTAATGATATGAATGAATAATAGTCAAATTTTCGATACGCTACATGTTTCACGTACCTACCTACATGTTTTGCTCCTTACGTATGTAAAGAAAATATAATTTCTGAGTCACTTATTTAGATTCGCATTCGAATAAGTGATTTTCGAAATTCGATTGATTAAAGAGTGTCCTCGGGCACAGTTAAATATATTATCATAAATAATTGTTATTTAATGTTATAACTTCCGGTACTACCTACATTTAAAAATGACCTAGAATTTTTGAGTAGGAATAATTACAAAACATTTAATTGTTTGTGTCAAGCTAGTAAGCCTTTACCAGTGATTAATAAATCGCACCAAGCCAAGGATTTAATTGAGTAATTAAAAAACGTATCCTTGTGACAAGAATAATGATTTTAAAATTGGTTCGAGTTTCAAGAATGTTGACTCAAGACTTAGTTGAATAGCTTTCAAGTTCAAAATAGAATTAAGATTAAATGACCCAATAAAGATATTTAGTAGGTACTAAGGTGTGCAGAAAAAAAAAGGATAGAAAATGAATTCAAAAATGTTAACCTCGATTTCGATTTGTCAATATTTTTTTATTTGCGGTAATCACTGTTTATTTTTCAAACAGGTATACATGTCTTTCCATTTTAACTTGTTTAACGATTGTTTGCGTCTCACATAAAATTTCTTATTTTTGCTAAGTTATCCTGTTTGTTTAGTAGTCGGAGATGGATGGTGAATGTTGGGACACCGGTTGTAATACTGATGAGGGCTGTGACGCTATACCTACTATGTCAATGACACGTGATCTAATCTCAGAGTATTTAAGTATGTATTCATTCGGGAATTTAGAATATGCTTTTTGTGCAAAACCCCGAAAGATATGGGTACTGCCCTATCCCATGATATGAACATATATGAACCCAATCAAGTAGTCAGTTTTCTAAAAAAGTAAGTGCTTTTTTTCTATTTTATGGTATCTATTGTGAGAAAATTATTGAATGTGAATTACGTCTTCACTATATCTATAGTCCCCATACACTTCACAACAAACCTACTCACATTTTATCTACTCACGCATTGCCTTTAAGAATAAAAATATTTAATACTTATTAAATTTCATTTTTTTATAACATACTTAAATAATATATTGATGTATATCTTCTGTGGAATCAAATATCTTCATTTTTTAATGTAACCAACCAGTAATCAATTTAGAATCAAGCAAGGTTTTATGCTGGATTCCTTCTACATAACCTAGTAAATATATTATAAGGATGGAGTACAAAGATTCACTTGTTTTGTTAATAAAGAGTTCAGCTAACTCCGTTGTCACAACTCAGGATCTTTTATGAGGATGTCTTATTTAACTTCGTAAAAATGGAGGACGTGAGTGGACTGCACGGGTTTATGACAGAGAAAATATGAAAACGTACGATTTAGCGACATCTTATCTTGCCGGGCAGACTCAGTAAATGTAATTTTCCGTTTTACGTTACTTTATGGTTACTTTTCTTTATGGGGCGAAAAACAAAGTATAAAATAGAAACAAATCATTTACCTGGCTAAGATAAATGGATGTTTTAACCGTTTTTTAACTGTTTAGTTAGTGAAGTGATCGAAGAACTAACTTTATTCAAATCAAGTTGTAACAACACTAAGGAGCCCGTTAACAGAATCTTATCCATACTTAATAGTAGATGAAAGTTGTTTGTTTTAGAAGTACCTACGACTCACCTACCTATTTTTTCTCTGGAACTCTTATTCCGATTCCAAGCTAAATTATTCCTGAGTTATATAGGCTGTTTTAATTTTGACCCGGGGTAAAGATAGCCTTTGCCCGCGACTTTACTCGCGTTTCAGAATATTAATTTAGCTGTAGTACTCTATAGCTAAATTATTAGCTAAAGTACGTTTCATCAAACGCCGTTTAGTAGTTTTAGTTTCAAAGTTTTAGTTTTTGATTCAAAGAGAAAACATCTATCTATCCATCCTTACATTTTTAGTGGCATTTTTAATATTAGTAGGGAGTAGGTTATTAGAAGAGTTCTAAGTAGAAAAGAGAATCCCCTTTGAGATTTTTTTTTATGGTAAAAAAGGGGGCAAACGAGCAGACGGGTCACCTGATGGGAAGTGACTTCCGTCGCCCATGGACACCTGCAAGTCAAGAGTCACAACTGCGTTGCCGACCTTTGAGGTGGTAGTAGGTTGGATACTCGTAGCTATGCAAAACTGGCTTGTTCCAATCGCGACTGTTTCCAAAAGATTTCAAAAGTATGAGTATGTAGTGGGTTCCCTCCCTATTCAACATCAAATACCATCTTTTGAAATATTATTAAAGTTGGCAAAGAGGGGGGAGTAGTTGAAAATGTTATTTTGAAATTTTGGAATATTCTAGCACATTTAAATTTACTCGTATTTGCACGACAAGTGTTTTGGATTAACGATTAATTCTAAATTCACATTGAGGCACCACCGGAATTTCAATCTGATCTAGGCACATAAGCTATAATTTAGATGTATCTTTCGACATTGACAGGTCAAACGCTCAGAATCATTTGGCGTGTTTTTTATGAAGGGAATGTCATAAGGACCTGTGATAACATTGGTAGCTTTAAGGATAAATTACAAGATTTTTTTACTTGAAAAACGACCAATTTCAATTATTGTTTTGCAGAAATGTATTAACAATGACATAATAATTTATAAATTATGTACCTACTACGAATGACAACGAATGTCATGTTTGAACGTAATGTTCAAACTTTTAATTTTTTTATACGTATAAATTGAATAAGTTAAATTGAACTATTATTTAATATTATCTACCTATTAGCATATCTACTTTTATTGTTATTAATGTGTGGTTATTGAGATACAATTATTTATCCATGTTATTAACCCTAGTTTAATATCTAATGTATTGTGTAACTGTTTTCTAACCCAAATAAGAGAAAATAAAAATAAAATAAGATTTTATTATAATGTCGAAATCACAGTTCAATGTTCTCTCTTATTATGTCACACGTGTTCTGTCAAGTCTGCAAATGCCTATATTAGCAAACGATGCCTATAGGTAACTTATTATTTAGCTATCTTCGGATAATGTAAGTAAGTACTTTCACTGCAACATTTTAGTTGATTCACAGTTTTGTTGACACGAATATTTCTGTGATCTGTAATACGATACAGAATTCGACGATAAGAATATATTTAGGAAATATTGTCTTTAATCCTAATAATATTATAAACGCGAAAGTTTGTATGTATGGATGTTTGTTCCTCTTTCACGCAAAAACTACAGAACGGATTTTGATGAAACTTTACAATTATAGGTATAGCTTATACATCAGAATAACACATAGGCTATATTTCATCCCCGTGTTCCCACGGGAACGGGAACTAGTAGTAGCTGCTTGTATAGCTACGAGTATAATAATAATAATATTTAAGTAAATTCTATTACAAGGGATTCTAATCCCGGATGCGGATAAAACTTGTATCACAGAAATAATAACAGATCTTGTACCTATTAGAGTGTCAAGGATATTTCTGGTTTACAATTTTTTTAATAAACCTTCATGGGTAGACCTACATAATTGTGGGTCGTGCGCTATGGTATGGGAAATAAAAACCAGCCAAGCGCTAGTTGAATTGTGTTTCGTACCTTTATCCAACGAAATTAAATTTAGGTCCGCTTAACTAAATTTGTATACGTTGTGGAATTTTTAACGCCACCTGGAGGGAAAGTACTGTACATACTGGAGATAGACAATTTTACTCAAAGGGAACATTCCTTTATTTTTAAAAAGTTAGTTGCATTCACAGATTTTCGAAAAATTTGCTTGCCCACACCCGGGAATCAAACCGGGTAAAATCTGAAAAAAATAACACCCTGTATGTATACCTACATAATTTTTCTGAATTAAATATATCAAAATTAAATATATAAAAATAAGTTAGTACTGTAAGATAATAATAATTATGTAAGTTAAGTAAGAAAACTGTACAGCACAAGAAAGAATAGGATGATGAATGAAAGTAAGAGAAGTAGCAAATGAGACTGGTATGAATGGTGATAGTTAGCACAGGCCTTGTCTATGACAGGGGTATATGATATTAAAAAATATATATATATATATATATATATATATATATATATCTGGTATTGTTAGAGACGTTATATTTTTGCTAAATTCGGAGTTTTTATTTCCATAATGTGAAAGATATGTTAGATAAAAACATATTATAAGAATATATGTTGTAACGTGCCAATAAAGTCCTTTCACATGATACCTGGTACTTGCCTGGTAACGCCACTTAAAAAATTCGACGCCTCATTTCACTCGTGTCGCTCCGAAATTTAAAAATATATTTTCAATTATTGTATTAATTGCAATATACAAACATTATTTAAAACTATTCGTAATTCAAGTCGATGACATTACGAGTAGTAAAAAATATGTCACATCTTTCATCCCCGAGGCATTCCATTTAATTCGAGAAATAGATACTTATACCCACGTTTCACCAGTATATTCTTTTGACCCCTAAGCGTGAGAGGTGGTGAACCCATCGCCGGACCGGGTCTGTTAGGTACACATGCCTCAGAATAAATTTTGCGACCTGCTAATTTCCTCACGATGTCCGTCGAGCTAGGGATGAATATGTACGTAAGCTTTTTTAAAACACTCATTGGTGCACGCCAGGATTCGAACCCGAGCCTCACGAATGCTGATCTTTAATGACTCGGCTATCACTGCTGTTAGCTTTAGAATTACTAAGCTGAGATAAAGCGCTATGACACACCGACATCGACAGAGCGGTACCATAAGTTTCATTTTTACCAATTTGATACGAAAACCAGAAAATTTGATGATAGTTAAATTGAGTTTTATAAAATAGTATATAGTAGTACCTAGTAACTAATTATGTATTCTTCCTTCTATAGGTATATTAAAGAGAAATACCAGTGACTAACTCATCGCGGAATTCGATACTATGAGAATATCACCTAAAAACTTGAATTTGGTAAACAGCTTCCTTATACGGTGTAGGCATAGGATAAGATTGTTTTTTTTTTTAAATTCCCACGGGAACTGGAAAAAAACCGAATACACAACGCCGCTGGGTGGCTGCTAATAAATAAAAAAATTGGATCGAATCATTGTCTTACGAACATGCTACTTTATTCGTCATTCATCACCATCATTTAGAACTCAATTCCAGAAAAGATACTGCTTGAATAATGGTAACGCGACAATTAAAAATACGATTTAATTATTTTATACAAAAAAAAATACTTCAAACAGAACTAAAAAACGTAAAAAGCAGCTAGTCGCCACTACGATTTATTCCTTATCTTGGTACCTTTAGGAATCACTTTCCAACAAAAAAAATATCATCAAAATCGGTTCATAAACGAAGAATAATATATCATAAAGAAGTTCGGTTTAAAAATACGGTACAGTGGAGTAAAATTTTACACTCCGGAGAAGAGGAATCTAACGAGACCTTGCACTTGAAAATCCGTCAAGGCTCCGTATTGCCATACCCTTTAATTGATGCACCGGATAAAAAAAACGTGTCATAAATACCACAAATATGTTACGAGAACTCACGTGCCGGAACTAAATATAAGTAAAGTAAACAGTCCCATTTGACACAATACCCCACAAAATCATTAAGTAAAAATTAGGTGTGACAGATTAACGGGAAAATCCGTAAAGTTTTAAATAAATCGGAAAACGAATAAAAATTTATGTCAATCGATGAAATAGTTTCTGAATCGCTAATGAAATGTACTTATTAGTCATTTCATGTGGCTTGCTTTATGCAGAATCAGGTTTTGGAACAATCGATCTGGTTTTTAGGGATCCGTAATCATTAGTAAAACTTTAATGTTATAGAATCTGCTTGTACCATCTAGACATTATTAAGGCTCCGGGTCTTTTTGTGTCTATTTTGAATACCGCCATAGAGACTTTAAGTGCTATTTTGGTAAAAAAGATAATTGTTAATGAATCCAAAATTATAACTCTTTTTATTATTCTCTTTATACTTATATCAATCCATTTTTATGAACATCTTTTTATAGATTTGGGAAGATGATTCGACCTTGTGTGAACTGTTGACTAAAAGTATTCTGAGTACAGCAGTTATTGTTTAAAATTTTTAAAAGATATGAACCCTGTAATTTAATATGTATTTCGATACGCAATTGACTACGTTTTTGGATGAAGTTGCCGAATGACCTTTTCATAATTTCGTAACAGTACCAATGAGATTTTTAAGAAGAGATTAATTTTAAGAAAACTTTCGATGGTAAAGATGATTTATAATAATAATAATTAACCAATTTATTTAGATCGACATGGATATATTTGATAGTAAGAGTCAGTCTCAGAATTAATTCTGAGACATGTGTATCGGACCCGGTCCGGCGATGGGCTCACCACCTATCACGTTTAGGGGTCCAATATATCTCGTGAAATGTGGGTATATCCAGTAATGGAATACCGCTGCCTACCCCCTCGGGGATAAAAGGCGTGAGATTATATTATTATTATTATTAAGAGTCAGTCCTACTATCTAAGACAATCTTTGGATAACCGACAGCGTCAAATGGCATTTGGTTACAATTTAATTCAATTTCACCTTTGGAATTCGAATTGGAACTCAGAATGGGAATTATTTATATTAGATCCTCCAACAGTTGCTAGAATATTTCTTACGCTAATACTCAAGCCTATAACAATCATGCATGAATCACAGACACAATAGATTTTTAATTGTTGTCTCGGTTCCAATTGGAACCGGCGGTTCTTAACTGATTAATACACAACCAATTACAGCAGAATACTTCATTCACAAAAAAGTCACCTACAGTTATAGAATAAGTATTTTTTAAGTGTTATTTTTATCTTGTTTATAAGTAAGTATTAAGAATATTTTTTTAAAACATGTGACATGCAAATCACTATAAAACAAAGTCGCTTTCTCTGTCCCTATATCCCTATGTCCTTATATCCCTATGTCCCTTTGTATGCTTAAATCTTTAAAACTACGCAACGGATTTTGATGCGGTTTTTTTTTAGTGGATAGAGTGATTCAAGAGGAAGGTTTTAGTGTTAGCATTGCACCCGTGCAAAGCCGGGGCGGGTCGCTAGTAAATAAATAAAACAAGCTGTTTAGTTAAAGAATAGAGATCAACCGTTATTTTTATTTTATGATTGTCTATGATAATCGGCGTCAAATTACATATTATATATGTCACCGTAAAATTGTAAATACCGGTAGATTATATTTTATCTTACGAGATATAATAAAACTGTAACGAGACCGTGTCTATACAGAAAATATGTTTAGAAATTTTTTGCGGTAATGTAAACAGTTATCGATTTAGATACCGAAACAATAGTTTGTGAATTTTGTGTCTGTCTGTCTGTTTGTGCACGCATTACGCAAAAAGTAATGGACAGATTTGGATGGAATTTCGTGGGTATACTTTTTAGTCCAGGAGTGCGATTTTTGAATCACACTGGTGATATCAAAATCACCGCTGACTAAAATTATCACCGATGACTTTTATGTCCAAAAGCCGTATTTTTGAAAGTGACACGCTGTTTTCAATAAATCGTCGCAATCACAAAATATCACAATCGAGCCCCGCTGCTAATTCTTCCGAAAAACATACTTTGGCACTTTTGGCAGATGTCACATACGTCAACTGTCAAAAACAATCGCATTGTGATTTCAATTACGAGTGGGTGGGGGCACTCGTATAACGATATCATATAGGTATGATAAATGTAAGTCACCGATGAGTGTCAAAAATACGAACTTTCGGAAATCACTCACATCGGTGAGAATTAGTCACTTGGTGAGATTCAAAAATCGACCCCCAGGAAAGTATCTCATTCCTACGGGAAAATATAAAAACTGCTTAAAAAGAGAAATACGTAGGTACGAACAATTACGAAACGATTAAGACCTAAAAACTTGAAATATGGTATGTAGGTGTCTTATATGTTGCTATGAAGGCATTTTTAGAAATTTCCACGGGAACGGGAGTAATCCGGCGCTGCCAGTGAGATTTAAAATTTAACAGATAGGTACAAAACTGTATCTATCGGTTTACCAAAAGCGAGGGAACAAAAAATTGAAATTAGTCTACTTAGAATGCTGCCGCATCTGTTGACAAATTTAGGGCTATAGACAATACACACGCAGAATCAATTTAGTTTCCGTTAACAAGTATAGTATCTACAATATTACATGAAAAAGCTCTCACGCTTGACTTGCAGCTTTCTTTATGTAACTCCCGCCCTTGTGAAAACAACCGGTCGTCGTATTCAGAACTTGGCCAAGGCCAAATAAACTGCAGTCAAAAATTGCACGAATCACAGCCACATGTTTTGTTTTTAATTTAATAAGGTTAGTGAGTAATCTCTTTCTAATTGGATGCGCTTTGGTGCACTCTAAGGGACAGAAACGCTCGAAAATAATTCGTGTTACGAGACAATACAGTTTTTATTAACTAGCATTATGTTTACGATGAAATGTTCTTTTACAGCTATTTTAAACGGAGGTAATGGTTATATATTACGTAACCGGAATGGGTGGCATATTTAATGTCAATTGCATTTTGATTTAATAGAAGTACTTGCATTCACCGATCATTTATGGGTCAGCAATACCATGTGAAATAGTACACTGTTAATCTGTTAAAATTAGTTCAGAGCGTTTCCAACCAAACCATGCAAAGGTTCAAATTGGGTTTCTAATAGGTACAACTTAATTTATAAATTTAATTATATATTAATTTCTTAAATTTCGTACCTCCAACTTCAAACTCGCTACGACCGTGACATTGGTTTAGGGAAACTCTCACCAAAATTAGGGTAGATCTTACCTAAACGAGACCTAAAAACAGTCCTCTGAACGCAATAATCACATTGGGACGACATTGTGTCATTTATGAAAATTGTAAAAAGTTGAATGGTCAGGAACTGATTGCTTGTTTAGTTAATCTCTTTGTCAACTCTTAAATAACATCAAGTGAAAAAAAAAATAGTGGTATTAACAAAGAATCACACAGCACTAGGAATTAACTAGAAAAAATGCAATTACTTTTTAACGCCCACAGCTCTAGCCGTTCCAAGCTGTCCTGGTAAAGCTGGCTGTCCCGCCTGCATTGCTCACTTGTCCCGTTCCGCGGGACCACCACCCTCGGGAGACTGTCCCATAAGCCCAGGATGCTGAACCGAGCACTGTCGTCGTAACTCTCGTTTTTCGCATGTTTTGCAGCTACAGTCAATATAGTCCCGTTTAATAAACTATCAGTCAAGATTTGGTCGGGGAAGGTAAGTTCGATGCACTCGCGGGCTGCGCTCGCGCCGATGAGCAGCACCAGCACGCATGCGCGCAACGCCATGTTGGCTCACTCAATGAAGCCGAGACGCCGGCGCGTATAAACTTGTATCGCGTACTTGAGCTGTAACCTACGGCACTGACACCTCGAACAATACAGTTGAGAAATATATTTTTTAAGCTAACACTGTATTTAAAGGTATTTAAGTTACACATTTGAGTGGGTAGTCTACGCGGCGGTTGGTGGACGTTTACCCTAAAATTGGCGATTGGAATTCGGTGATTAGCAACGCCAAATTAAGTGAGTCAGGACGCATTATGCACCGCCATTAATGACCTGCAAATGTTTATATACCTACGTCATGATATTTTTCGATGACACTTCTATTTTGTCGGTTCACTGTGTCAAACAGTGTACCTATGCTGACAATGAATTTTGAATTTAAGATACAATGGAAGCCAAATTATTAAGCATCTGTCAAGTTTAAATTTATTGATAAAGAAAATTATTAAATTTAATCAGCAACATTAGTTTACAAACTTTAAGAGTTGTTATTAATAAACAAATGTGAGCATCGAATCGGTCACTCCATGACGAACGAACTCTGTACTATCTTAACGCACTTTATATAATCAACCTTTTGTGCATGTATATTTTACCAATATACTCAAGTTTTGAATTCAATAAAAATATCACTATGTACCTACACTTGTGTTCGTGAAGACATTAATCCACACTTAAGTCAAAGATTGTTATCCTAATGTCGCAGTTGAGCAACAAACGGATCGACATGTACTGCATTTTTTAACCAGAAAATCGTCGGTGGAGATAGGCTGCTGTTTACATTCAGCCAACCTCCATGGACGAGTTCAGACTCCCTTGTTATTAGACTATTGGCGATTCTAATTATATTTTTTTACCTATAGAAATAAATTAATGATTTTTCATTTAATTTGAATGAAAATGAGCAGTGATAGCAAAGCTAAACAGAGCAGCGATAGCCCTTACGGTTAAAGAGCCGGCCGAAAATCAGTGAGGCTCGGGTTCGAATCCTGGCATGTACCAATGAGTTTTTCAAAAACTTACTTACATATTTATCAGTAGCTCGACAGTGAAGGAAAACATCGCGAGGAAACCCGCAGGTCCCAGAATTAATTCTGAGACATGTGTAAATAGACCCGGTCCGGCGATGGGCTCACCACCTATCACGTTTAGGGGTCCAATGTATCTCGTGAAATGTTGAGTATATCCAGTAATGGAATACCTCTGCCTACCCTTTCGGGGATGAAAGGCGTGAGATTATAACTGAGATTATATAACTCATTTAATTTGTCGTGCATTTCTTAAACATACCTATATTCGGAGGCCCGAAAAATTTAATAGGCATAAAAAATATTTGAATCAGTCACGGGAAAAACCTAGTCTACTATATTTCTGAGATTACGAAAAGCTTTTGCTTAAAAAAGAGTTAATTTAATTAACGCCAGATATAATTCATCCGAAAATTTACACGGATGTAACAATTTATTAACAATTCGGTAGAACCTATCAATGACCGGAGTAAGAAAAAATAACCGCAAGTACCGAGAAGCCAGTGACAAAGTGAGAATTCCGCGTGAACTTTAGGTTAACGTGTACTCGGGGAAACTTATCTTTCTGGGATGCAAAGTCACCTAGGGTTGTCTGGAAGAAATCGATAAAAGCGATATAACACCACTTATTGCATATTGTTATATAATAAATAGTTTTTACTTACTTACTTACCTATGTCCGATGTAAAATATTATGTTATGCCACATCTCATCAAGGTCGGTGTATCGATTTAGCCGTGGAAGGTAACAAACAAACAAAGAAACATACATACAGATAGATATTATTAGGTATAGTAGGGAGTTAAAGGGGATAATAGGGAGTTAGAGATAGAGATTTCTTCCTAGTACGAGTCGGAACTCGGGGAATGAGTGTTCTGATGTAGCACTACCAATATAAGTGGTTTATCAAATGATAATCGTAGATACCGAAATAGAGTTGACTGATTTATTAAATCTGTAAAGAACCGCGGGTTCCAATTGGAACCGAGACACAATTAAAAATCTATTGTGTCTCGGATGCTTGGTCTTAGAGGTTAACATTTTATAAGCGAGCAAAATAGGCACTTCATTGACCCAGCGGTCGTTTTTAAATATAAAAATAACTATCCAAGTAATTCAAATGTATGTATATAATGTAATAGGCATAGCCTATATCATTGATGTTAACTGGTAAACATACATAATAATGAAATTAACATACATGTTTATGATCACTAACGTTGGCCCTGGGCAGGAATCGAACACGCGACTTCGGACTCAGAAGTTAGTTTCACAACGATATGACTAAGATAAATAATTTAATTAACTATTTACGACTGGGTAAAGTACCTGCCTATAAATTTGACTCACAGTCCCTTTATTATTTGGATAATCAATTTTCAATCATTACTCCTAAATATTAAGTAGATTAATTATTTATTGATTGATTAATAATTGTGGATACGATTAACAAGCAATTATGCTCTGAGAGATACTTACAAAATAACACCATCGCCGGACCGAGCTGCTGTTGTGAAACAAACGAAATGTATTTTATTAAACTATTGAAAGAAATACTCTATAAAAAATGTTATTATACAGTCAATGAATATATCAATAATAAACTGTAATATTTTGGCATGTACCAATGAGATTTTCAAAAACTTACGTACATATATTTTATCACTAGCTCGACGGTGAAGGAAAACATCGTGAGGAAACCCGCAGGTCTCAGAATTAATTCTGAGACATGTGTAAATAGATCCGGTCCGGCGATGGGCTCACCACCTATCACGTTTAGGGGTCCAATATATCTCGTGAAATGTGGGTATATGTATATCCAGTAATGGAATACCTCTGCCTACCCCCTCGGGGATAAGAGGCGTGAGTTTTTTTTAAACTGTAATAGGTTATGGTATATAAATAGCACGTTCCCCCTTACATATTGCAGTGCCTAAACTAGGTCCTTATATTGATAACAAAAATGTAAATAGGTACTATCTATGTAAAACATAAGGATTGCAATAAACGATTTGATTTGTTACACAAACTTGAAAACAATTAAAGGAAGTACTTATTTACATGAACAAGTAAGGAATTCCTGGGCAAAAGTCGATGAGTGGTAGAGTTTTTTAAAGTTAAGTTAAAGAGTAGCATTCCTTGAGCAGAACCTGTGTGTACACCCAAGTGCATAAAATCTGGGGTTGAAAGTCTTGGAGAAATGAAGATAAATTTGTCGTCACTCGTAAAATGAATACTCATGTAAGAAAGGATCTAACATTATTTTTCTTTTTCTCTAACATATACAAATCTCCACGGTGTTTGTGGTTGCATGCCTCTGAAACGGCTCAACCAATATTAATGTTTTTTTATATATTTGGTAGGTATGAGAATAGGGCGTAAAGTAAGTATTTTTCATTTCTCATACTCGGAAAGTAGTGTTTGTTTGATACGAGTACCGGGTCGAAAAACCGGGATTTCGACCACAGAGAGCTTCCGGTCTGTGATTTCCACCCTCTGGAAGGGAAGACTCATAGTAATTGATTTCCTCCCTAAGGCGGAAATGAATTTAAAAAATAGTACTACATTTGGTTAGTTAGTCGGATAGAAAACTTTTTACATCGATTAAAATAAGAAAAAAAGGTACGGCCTTGTGAGTGTAGGTATAAACAATAAAAAATTGCCTGCGGCGGTGACGGGGTGTGTACCATATGTAAAATAAAAAAAAATTATAATAATTTGATAAGCTGTTCCGAAATTCAAAACTTGTTTGTCACCTACACTAATATTATGTATAAAGGAAAAATATACCAGGTGATTTTATTGAACAAAATCAACGATAAAGAAGAAAGGATCTCAAAATATAATAAACTAGCGACCCGCCCCGACTTCGCTGGTGTAATGCTTATACTAAAACCTTCCTCTTGAATCACTCGATCTACTCGTATTAAAAAAAAAACGCATCAAAATCCGTTGCGTAGTTTTAAAGATTTTAAGCATATAAATAAGGGGACATAGGGACATAAGGACATATGATATAGGGACGTAGGGTAGTGATATAGACGTTCGAAATCGTTGTCAGACAACCTGGTAAAGGTCATATTTTATGTCATTTCGATCGGTCGCTCTAAAAGACAATAGCACTCCATTCTTCAATGAATATCATTCATCATATTTAATTAACATTATTTTACCCACAGTACATCCACTGATAAACTCATACCATATCGAGTGATCGAAAAATACGTCAGTTGACGGTTTCCATTCTGACACTCGTGAATGCTAATGATCATAATGGACGAATGGTAAAGCATACAGTCCTGCTATTGGCTTCTATTAGTAGTATACAGTAGGACACAGTAAATTAAAAAAATAATCATAGCCCCCCTTTGATTATGAATAGCAGTGATAGCAAAGCGGTTGAAGAACCTCATTCTCATCCGTTAAGGTCAGTGTCGAATCGTGGCATGTATGTACCATTGAGTTTTCCAAAAACTAACAGTAAATTTTTTTATCATATAGGAGGCAAACGAGCAGACGGGTCACCTGATGGTTAGTGACTACCGTCGCCCATGAACACCTGCCCCTCAAGAGTCACAAATGACCTTTAAACCTTCAAGAAAAGAGCGTACTCCCACCTCAACGCTTGTGACTCTTGAGTTGCAGGTGCGTCGTTGGCCAAAAAATATGAACTTACGAGTACTAGGGGTACGGTAGCGGTTTGTAGCGGTATAGTAAAATGTAGCCCATGTCCTCAGCGTATGTCACTCAGGGATATTGTAAGTTTCCATTAGTGAAAGAATTTTTTAAATCGGTCCAGTCGTTTTGGAGTTTATTCGTAACAAACATACAAAAATTCAAAACTTTCCTCTTTATAATATTAGTATCGAAGTATGTATAGATATAGATTTATAACGGCTATAGGGCCCAGCCGGAGATGGCGATTATTAGGGGAGGCCTATGTCAAGCAGTGGACTCTATAGGCTGATGATGATGATGATGATAAGAACAAGGGCGACCAGGGCTCATTTGGGCCATCTCCCGCTCTGGACTGGGTCTATGTCAACCAGTGATGTTTTTTATAATAAATAAACATTAAACACTTTGTATAGTGGCAAATATATACGCGAATGGCACCAATAACACGACATAATATCTTTTTAATTTAGATTTTTAATTGTAATCTAAATGGTGCTTGATCTAAATGGACCTCGGTAGCATTTGCTGTTTTTTTTTTATTGTTGATGGTCTTACTCTTGGCCCTAGACTTCCAAGAAAGCAAAGACGGGGCCTACGATGGGACGAGCTTGACCCAGAAGATGCCTGTTCACTCGAGCCTTAAAGGCTGACGGGTTATATGAACTCGGAAATACAGACGCCGGCTCAATATCTCAGGTTACTCCTAAAATTATTTCTAGCTCTTTTTCCAAGACTGGACCTGGAATTAACTTGGAGATAGGTAATCTAGTTGGGTGAGTTTGTTGTATTCTAGAGAGGGTTGCATTGCATGTCTTGTTAGTGTTAACCCAAGGACAAGACATTTTATTTGCATAGTTTTTGTTTAGTTTGAGCTGTGGACGCGACAAAACGTTTGCATAATTATTTTAGGATTGTTATAATAGGTATTACAACGAACCCGACTTTCTATTGTTATATTATGTTTTAATTCGTATTGATTTTTTTATTAAACTTCAGAATTCGTTAATTCTTACTAAGTATATACAATATGTAACATAATTAACACACTTCAATTATTATAATTTGTGTACCGATTAGAAGTAATTCTATTAAAGTAAAAAAAATACATATTTGACGGGGAGAATGATAACATTGATAAACTAGCAACACCATAGATATGGTGCCTATTAGGCTACTTAGTGGCCACCTTAAGGTCAACGCACACAGAGCCGGTGGCGCAAGAATTTTTTGTAATGTTCACTTCACCATATTCTTTGTGACGAGCATAAATTTTCTTAACGATTTATAGCGATCAATACTTATAATGTATGTAGGATATGAAATGATAGAAAATCTGAAAATAATACTATTTAATAACGAGGCAAAATTAGAATCTAAGACAAGAAACAGGCTCGTAGTCAATGAAAACCAAAAAATCAAAAAGCACGTGAAGTATGAAAAAAACCTAATTTAACTATTTATTAACACTAGCGGGTGCCCAGCGGCGTTAAAAGAGAAATATTTTTCCCGTTGAAATGAGAGATTTTCCCGCGGAAAAAGTACCCTAGATCACTCAGCTATCACTACACCAAGTTTATGCGTGATGCGTGCGCAGACAGGCAGAGAGACAACACAGTCACAGACAATTTTAGAACTTACTGTTTTGATATCTACATCGATAACTATCTACACTACTGCTGAAATTTTTAATTAATAGTTATCATGTACAGACATGGTCTCGTTACAGTTTTATTGCTTATGTATAGATAGAAACCCGTGAAATAATAACTATTGAGTAGTTCCTGTGGAAATACGTGGGTTTCTTCTTCAGTTTTACTTTCCCGAATAGTGCTTTTTAATAGTGAATGGACTATTCACTATTAAAAATGCCCAAATCGCTATAGGTGTAGCTATAATATTTGAAGTCTCCTCGTTTTCTCCAGGATCCCATAATCAGATCCAGAGTGGAACAAAAAAATTGTGTTTTTTGTCGTTTAAATACTGCTGCGGAATCCTTTGTGTGCAAGTCCGGCTTGCACTTCTTGACATGTTTTATTAAATCCTCAAACAAAATCTCGTCAAGTTCTAGGTCACTACAACGAATACAATTAAACAATATTGCGACATTTGATCTGCCTGAACCTATCAAACAATGATTAGTGTTCACATTAGAATACAATGTGTGTATTACATTGCATCAGTAGTTTACCTTCAAAGTCGCTGTTCAGAATTGGACCCTCGCAATCGCCACCTTTGAACTTGTACCTATCCGCACCAACTCACCAACCTTTTTTTTCTTCATTTCGCCCAACTTTTGTAGGACAGGCTAGAGTCATAATGCCTTGTCTTCAGTTAAGTTTATCTATAAATGGCTCTGCTTAAATAGTCCATGCATAAAAATACAGTGTCTTAAAACTTTCATATCGAGATGTCACTTGGTAATCGACAGTAAAACGATAGTTTACTTTTACTGAACATTGAAGAAGATAGAAGCGGCTTCTTGAGGCAATTCGAAAACGTCCATTCACGCATTTTATGGCATTTCCAATTCACTGTACACTATCAGAGACATTTGCCATATAATAAATACACTATCGTTATTATAAGGCAAAACCCAAAACACACAAAAAAATTAAAATTTTACAAAAAAACATGACGTCGTCCCCCTTTCGATTCCGGCCAAAAAGCCCTCACCAACCTTTTTGCATAGGGTTACTATATGACAAATTAAAAGGTTCTGAGTGTATAGGGATAGTCTTGTGGTTAAAGACCCCGCTTCTCATACATGAGGCTCGGGTTCGAATCTTGGCGAGGGCATGAACCAATGAGTTTTGCAAAATACTAGTGCACATATTTATTACTAGCTTGGCGGTGAAGGAAAACATGGTGTGGAAACCAAGTCCCAATTTAAAAAGCAGAAAGGGTAAATTATAATATTATTTAAAACAATATGTTCATTAAGTAGGTACATTAATTTCTGAAAATATCTTTAAAAAGATTATGGTTTTATTTATATAAAAAAGTCCAGAGTTTTCCAAAATCTGGCCGCAAACGTGTGAAGATCCCCAAAATCCTGTAATCACAGGTGAAATCCTGGGACATGGTAACCTCATTTGCATATAGCTACAGACTAATCATTTATGGTGAATACTCGAGTTTACATTGAGTTTTATTTTGTAAGAACTACATTTTCAACTGGAAGTACACAAATGACCAAAAAAGTCCGAATGAGTGTAAAGCAGAAACATTTTAATCATTATCTTCTCTCTTTGGCGCACTTGGGTATTCGGCGAGATGCCGTTCTTTAGTCATAATGTCACAAACTACTCTTTGCCTGTGACATAAGAACTAAAGACGAATCCAACGGCATCTCGCACTTCACAATCCGTCAAACTTTTAGGGCTACAGGAGGTCACAACGTAATATGCTCACATACTTACATATTTACATACCAATTTATTACTAGCTCTAAAGTGGAGGAAAATTGAATGACCCTCTTGCCTTAGAATTAGGGTGTAGGTAAAATATACTGGATGATTTTTTTTACCGTCTGGAAAAGTTTGTATGTATGAATGTATGGATGTTTGTTCCTCTTTCACGCAAAAACTACTGAACGGATTTTGATGAAACTTTATATAGCTGATACATCAGAATAACAAATTCAAATTCAAAATATTTTATTTGTCGAATATTGGTAAAATTGGTTTAGGTGTTATACATAAGATAGTCCCTTATATTCTACCTAATTGTTAGGTGTACAAAAATATTATTTTAACACATAGGCTATATTTTATCCCCGTATTCCCAAAGGAACGGGAACTACGCTAGTGAAACCGCGGGGCTATGCTAGTTAGCCTGCATTATGCCCGGGATTCATGTATAGCTTTATCGAGATATCAAGCAGAGAGTTCCACGCCACACTACTGACTTTTACAGCTACTCATTCACGGTGCAGGCTGTAAGGCTGTGGAATGGTCTGCTCTTGTCTATAAGGAGTGCTGAATCACTGCCTATTTTTAAAATCAGATTAAAGATTCATTACCTCGGATTGGAATCATCTTAATAATAAATTATATCTTGTGTGTATATAATGTATATATATATATATATTCATGTAATTATAATATGCTATGGTATCTATGAAATGAAATCGTTTATTTGCAAGAACCATGGTAGGAAAAAGATCATATTATGTAACAAGATAAGAACAAACATGATCTGCCATGTAATGGCATGCAAAAATTATTGGTAGGTACACAAACTTAAATCAATAACAAATAATTACAAATAATTAATTATATATTTACTTTATATGTAATCTATGTACTATGTATTTTATTTTTTATATATTTATAGAAAACGGTTTATGTATATAAGTATCTACCTTAATCCATTGGTAACTTTAGTGCACCACCTACCTTCATCTGTTTATCTCAGTTACATCCATCCTAAGGTTGTCTGGAAGAAATCGCTTAAAGCGATAAGACCGCCCATTGTACTTTTTTATCATTGTGTCACTTGTTTCATATTTTTATTGGTGTACAATAAAGAGTTGTTACTTACTTACTTACTTACTTACCAAATATTATGAACCTAGTTAGCTTTTAGTAAGTATATACTTACTTACTTACGACTAAACTGATATTAATGAAATTTGGCAGGCTTTTCATTTGGCAGGAAAAAGCTAACTAGGTTCATAATATTTGGTATGTTTGGCCTCTATTTACGATCCATGGAACGCGGTGAACGATTAAATGAAACGATTAAATAGAGAAAATAAATTTAAGTTGGTATAATATATAAAAAAAATGTGGATGTCAGATACCTATGCGGCAACATATTAACTTCATCACTACATACTCGTATTATAAAACAAAGTCGCTTCCCGTTGTCTGTGTCTCTATGTGTGTATCTTTAAAACTACGCAACGGATTTTGATGCATTTTTTTTAATAGATAGAGTGATTCAAGAGGAAGGTTTATATGTTTATAATACATGCATAATATATCAAATAAACCACAGCGAAGCGAGGGCAGGCCGCTAGTAAATTTTATTTTGAAATTGGTTTTAGCAATTTCTCCAAATCCAAAGTACTTGCTACTCCAGCTTAAGTGACTTTAAATGACAATATTTGTACCACTTTAAGGTAAATGAACTTATAGTATGTACCTTGCTTTTAATTTGCAATACATTGTGTATTGCGACCTTGTTCGTTTTAATGATCTGTAGATTGTGCATACTGCGAACTCGAAGGGACTTGTAATGATTTCCGTCACATTTAGTAATATTCTCAGATGCAGAGCATTGTCTTCCATGAAAGTTGATTAGTATAAAAAAAATGTACGCTCACGCCGTGTCTCCGAAGGGATTGACAGAAGTAGGAAGTAGTAGGTAGTAAGATAAAAAAACATTCTCGTCCTAAACACAACACTTGCATACAAAGGAAAGGAAATGATGGAAGGATATTCTAGGTCTTCAACTTTACCTTAAAACAGTTATTATAGCTTTAAAAAGTTCTAAAACAGTCCCGCTTTAGAATAAAAACATATTATTCTCTAATGCGAAGATTTGTAAAATCGCCTCTTGAAATAAAACTGCAATAGTTACAAAGTAAAATATATCATGGAAAGTTTGTACAGGCACTCCCTTTTGCGTTAGAGGATTGAGTTACGTTTTTTACCTAAACTACATTACAACTACAGTCATAATTTAAAGATGGGAATAAAGTAAATTACAATTTATGAATGTGTCAGCAAATTTCAAAAAACTATCAACTTTTAGGATTACGTGACATCTGTTTATAATAAGTCTTATCGACGACGCCAAATTTAGACCAATATTTTCTAAACTAACCGGGGGCTGCACAAAGACAAGTTCTCAGAATTAGAGATTACTAATCCATCACAATGCATCCATCCATCGCGGCGTCATCAAATCGGCGCGCACGCCGGACAATCGCCTCTAACACTATTTTTACCGTGATCTTGGCCGAATGCCACCAGCTGAGCCCAACAGCTAGTACACTCGAATTAACTCCCGCTACTAAACGTACCTTTTCCCACTAAATATAAAAAATCCCATAACCGCGGGAATCATGAATGAAATCTCCCTAGTAACTCAATGATACCTACTTTTAAAGTGATACAAATAACCGCCAGGGTTTTTGGCTGATAGTTTAGTCGAAGCTATGATGGCGTCGTGAGCGAATCTTCGCTTCGGCGATGGCGCGACACCGATGGACGTTCGCTGTAATCTTAATCTGCCTACCCTTCCTAGCAACAGTGATAACCGCATTCCGTGTACGCGATCCACCTAAAAACCTACAGGACAGTTTAAAACCGGAGTTGAAAAGACACAAGTGTGAAGACTGTGACGCAAATGGGGACAAGGTCGGTCAGAAGTTGCATAGTGTTAAAATTGAAAGTGTTAAGCGGCCGTATGAAGATCTGAAAAAGAATGTTAAACCAGTGATAAGTCCGAAGGTCGCCGAATCTAAACCTAGCTACAAGTTTGTGGATGACAGTGCAGATGAAGACGATGATAATGATTTGGATATACTAAAAAGTGAAACTGGATTGAAACGACAGGAACATTTGAAAATTATAAAAACAGTTAAAGGCAATGATGCCAAAAAACAGGAGACAGTAACAAAAAAACCTGTTTCTTTGGACAGTGATGATGATGAAGATGATGACAATATAACTGCTCCTACATCAAAGAAAATTATTGTCAGTAAGACAAAAAGTGATACAAAAAAGATAACTGAAGCAAAATTAAAAAAGCCACCGCTAAAACAAGATTTAAAAACCAAAGACGAAGATGAAGATGATGATGACGATGATGATGACGGCGAAGATGGTATTAAAAAGAAGCTAAAAGTCGTAGAAGTGAAAAAGAAAGTCGAACCAGCAACAAAACCAAAACTAGGCGCCAATGTTAAACCAACAATAAAGAAAATTGAACAAAAGGGCAGTGACAACGATGATGATGATTACGACGTTGTGAAAAAAAATACGAAAGTTGTAGAAAACAAAAACAAAATGGAACCGGGAACAAAATCTAAGCCTGCGATGAAACCTAAGGTAACAATAAAAAAAAATGAAATTAAAAACAGTGCCCATGACGAAGTTAGTGACGACGATGACGACGACGATGATGACGACGATGATGACGAAGACGATGATGACGATGACGGCGATGAGGAGGACACAGATGATGATGGTGGCATATTCAGTGGTTTTCTAAAACAAGCAAAAAATATGTTTACCTTAGATGATGCAGTCTCTGAAAAACAGTCACCAAAAAAAATACAAAAAGATGACAAACAAGAACAGCAAAAAAAACCGTTGGCTAAGCTTGACAATAAATTAAAAGATAAAAATGAAGAGACAACAAAAAAAGCTAGTCACAAACAAGACAATCTTGATAAAAAAAATACCGAGTCAGCAAAGAAACTATCAAAACCAGATGCAAGTGATACTCTTAAGGCAACTAGAGAATCGGTTAAACCTGAACCAAGAAAAGAATTAAAGAAAGAATTGAAAGATTTTATGCCAAAACATGATTCACAAACCAAGGAAACTATACAGAAACGCAAAGAAGTAGAAAGAGAAATAATTAAACCTAAGGTTCAAGAAAAAGAAAATGTAAAACCTTCAGAAAAAGAAGTGATGAGTAAACCTGATGAAATTAAAAAAGTTGATAAGAAACCCGAACAAAAGGAAAAAGAAGACAAACCTATAGTTGCTGAATCTAAAAAGAATGAATCTCCAAAGAAACAGTTTGACAAAGATTTCGGAAAGAAGGATAAATCATCGATAGAACTGCTTGTCGACAGGCAAGAATACTTCGCAAAGAGTGGAAGTAATTTAAAAGATGTAAATGATGCTCTATATAGACGAAATATGCTTCAAAGTGAATTTGAGGACTTCTACGCATTCTTCCCGACTTTTGCACCAAATTTTTCGCGTATTCACAATTCAGAATGCAGACGACATGGACAAATTTTGTTGAGGCAGCTACGTGGGACCAAGCTTTGGGCTTTGAACAGTAAGTACCTCATACAATTTAGACATAAGTGAAATTTCTAATTGTCTGTATGACACGATGTAAATACTTTGAAGTAGGTTAAAAAATATCTAGCTTGTCCCATCTATTTTGGTATTCACTTTATATTTGGCAGCTACGTGGTACACAATGTAAAACTGTCGAAATGCTTACTAAATAAAGTATAAGTATAATCTCACTCCTTTTTTATCCCCGAGGGGGTAGGCAGAGGTATTCCATTACTGGAAATACCCACATTTCACGAGATATATTGGACCCCTAAACGTGACAGGTGGTGAGCCTATCGCCGCGCCGGACCGGGTGTATTTACACATGTCTCAGAATTAATTCTGAGACCTACGGGTTTCCTCACGATGTTTTCCTTCACCGTCGAGCTAGTAATAAATATGTACGTAAGTTTTTGAAAAACTCATTGGTACATGCCAGGATCCGAACCCGAGCCTCACTAATTTTAGGCATTTGATTTTTACTAAATAAAGAGCAGAAATTAAAAACAAATAGTATCATTATTATTCATTATACCTATGTAAGTAATAAGTTTTATTGAAGAAAAAAATATGAACACTTTTTTGTGTGTGTGACTTATTTTCAAGTACAGTCAACAAAGTTGTTAGGGTTACATGGCCAGTAACTAAGAATTAATTTTTCTGGGGAAGTCATAAATAAATCTTATTGATTAATGTTTATTTCGAAAGGTATCTTTGATCCCTATAATTTACCAAAAAAATACTATAAATACATTTAAGGCTTTAAGAGAAAAGTCAATCTTAATTTTTGGCCATGTAACACTAACAACTTTGTTGACTGTACTACCGAAAGATAAGTGAATCTTGATAAAATTTTAATGAATAATCTAATAATTACACTGACTGATGTGGAAAGGTTACATGTGAGAGCAATTTGAATGTTCATACTGATTTCATTTAGACTAAACCGTCATTACAACTTTTTATTTACACTGGCACTGGTTCAGAGATTTCGACAACAGATGTTACCGTTAAAACATAATTTACTCTGTCAAGGGTATTGTAACCATTATAAAATTATTGTAAAGACAATTATTTAGTAATTCTGAATAGGTAGGATGTCTTTAAAATACACTTCTAAATAATAAATACCTTCTTCAGTTCTTCAGGACTACTGGGGTTATTTCTGTTTCGACTATACTTTAAAAAGCTGTAGCTATAGACCCAGGTAACCTCATTTATCTTTATCAAAGAACTAACCCAGCACCTTCTCACATGGTCACAAGGTATCTTGAAGGTATTTTTTTGTAAATAATGTATCTCATCACATTGTATTATTTTCTGTTTATCTATGCCCTTTAATAACAACTCTGGTATGTGCAGCTACCGGTGTGTACCTCAGGGGAAAAGAAACATTGCCAACATCCTTGAAAAAGTTTGCGTGTTAACCACCAAGCTCCCTGGAGACATTTCATGGCTGAATAAACCGGAATTTTCTATTACAGTGCTTGATGCGACCGCGAAAATTCCCTCGGGACTGCTTCAAGGCAATGGCATCCAGCTGGGTGACTTTGACCAGTGTCTGGAGAGCCGCGCCAGGGTGCAGTTGGATACCGGCAGTGTGGTCAAGGTCCAAGGGAAGTACTGCTTGGCTCGTCTGGACGTGAAGGCTGAGCACCCAGAACTGGAGGCCCCCGTGCATCTGGCGCAAGCCAAAAACTTGATCAAGAGCAGGATTGATGATGTGAGTTCTATTACTGATAACTGATGAGTGTTTACCCACCAGCTTGCCTGTTAATTATTTATGTTAAGTAATGGTATTTTATATATCTTTTTTAATAGTGTGCATATTTCTAAAACAATTAGGTATATTGTTCGTAGCCCAAATCGAATACAAATTTAATGATTTTTAAAGAAGTTAATATGTTTTAAAAATGTTAAGAACTCAAATTTAATATATGCCTTTGTATTAACTTTTGCTTACCTTAATTTAATTAAATGAAATTAATATATTATCGAGCCGCGTATCCAGATATCGGCATCAATATTTAGTCAGTTTGAAAAATCACATCAATGGTGACACCATTCGAAGACTTTATTTCCTTATCAAGGTTTTTAGTCGACAGATAAGATCACAATATTGTTTTTTCATCTCGTCTTTTTATATACCTACATCACCTACCAATCTCAGCCGTATCATAATTCGTTCAGCCAGGTCACTTCGTGCCCCGCTTTTCGACGCTGAGCTGGGGCGTGTGCGTGCCTTCCGCCTGTGAGCCAGCTGACGTCGAGGTGGTAATCAAGGATGCCGTCAAACACTATCAGCATAAGACCGGTCTGGTTATCCGGGTCAAGGTCGACGACCAAGATTGCCAGACTCTGGAGACCGATTGGTGGGAGGAGTGGACCGAGCTGCCTACTATCTTGACATTGTTAGTATAAGCGGAAATCTATTTCACTGATAAACAGTTTCATTGGGCATCAAGGTGCAGTAGAGTCAATTATACCTAGCCTCCTAGCCATGAATGAAAGCTTTAGTAAGCTGTGCTTTTGCGTTCCTTTTTCGTATCTGTAAAGTAATGCTTCATAATATCTGTATAGATTGTGTAATTAGATGTTTATTTCGTTAGATGGCATTTCTTTATTTGAGTTTATAAGGGAGCCTCTAGTTAACTTTTCTATTCCACTGCAAAATCCCATTTAAAAATGTATTTTTAAGAATGTTTCGTTCATTTTACTTGGTCGTTTTTAATGGTTTCTTACCAACAGTCAATAAACATCACTGATCGTTTATGTCAATTCCATAGGTAGATGCTGATCCTATTTCATTAACTCTTACACACGTCACACAAAGCTATTTAGCTGGACCCATACGTAACAAAAGCTCGTGTTTTTGTACAAATATGAAATAATTACAAAGCAACTGAAAATCAATATGAGACTACAAAAGTAAATACATTCTCATGAATAAAATTTTAAGACTAAAATAAACCTAGTCTAAATTAATTGACCTACTTTATCGCCCACCCGAATCCCGCAAAATGCTTCGAGTCCATGGCTATAAATTTTTTCAAGACCGATTATTTAAGGTTATGTGGACGATTCTTTTACTGCAGGTCCTTCTACGGTGTCGTCATTTTGTTGGTGTTTGTGGCGACTATTCAAGACTTTTTGGGCCGAAGCAACACCGCAGGTGAAGATGAAGGGGATGAGAAGGCAGAATGTGACCAGAAAGAGACAAAAGATGAAGAGGAAAAGAATAACACCGGTAAACCAGCAGGTAAATTCAAAATAAAATAAAAAAGAGTAAAGAAAGTAAAAAAATTGAACTTGTTATGGTTGCACTTTTTGTTTCAGTAGGGCTCGATGTACCAAAGTTTGTATAAATCCAAATTTACAATGTCTCATTGCGATTTTGCATATGACTGGACTTTTATTCGTGATTGCAGGTTTCATGCCATTGCCAATATTGCCATCTATATCCATTCAGTCATGATGGCAGTAAACAAAAGTGCATCTATCAAATTTTATCTAAGGTGCTAAAGAGTTTTTGCGATGATTGCGAAGAATCTGGCCTTAATGTAATAAGTGACATGGCTAGAAATTTGAAGTTAACAATATCACTGATTACCTTTGATAAACTCGCATTAGGCTTCCTTAAATATTACGGAAATGGTGGTGTTTGTAAATTGTAAAGCATACTTACTCTGTATTCGACCCTCAAAGAATAGGACTACATTGTAAGCGAATTTAATCGTCTCATGAAAGTATGTCTTTATTTGCAAAGTGAATAAGTTAGAGAAGTAACGAGAATCAGGTGCAATTGTCATGTAAATCAATCAGAATGTCGATGCTAAGTGATGTTCAAGTGATCAGCATACATTATCGATGCATGCTTAGTTGATACACTAGCTCCGAGTATGTAAGCTAGCTGTTGTACATACATACATGATCTTTGATCGCTATAGTGTTACTTTTAACCAATAAATGAGAAGTCGGTACTGTAAATTAGTTGCAGAGGGCAACCAATCGAAGTGCGTCAGGCAATTAAAACATGGAAATATTGACGAGGTTTTAATGAAAGCAAAAAAGAAGTCAGAAGTAAAATTTTGAACTTCGTGAAACAGTGTCATTTCGAATCTTAAAAAAAATCTCAGGCCTTTTATCCCCGAGGGGGTAGGCAGAGGTCATTTCACCAGGATAATATTTGGACCTCTTAACGTGATAGGTGTTGAGCCCATCGCCTCGTTTAATTGTTGGACCTGCGGGTTTCCTCACAACGTTTTCCTCACCGTCGAGCTAGTGATAAATATTTACATAAGTTTTTTAAAACTCATTGGTACATGCCAGAATTCGAACCCGAGACCGTATGTTATACCTTTAACATACGTAGGAATACGGGAATAAAATATAGCGAATAGTTTTTGAGTTTATTTGTAACAAAGATACAAATCTTTCCTCTTTATAATACTAGTGTAGAATAGATATTTGTCCCTTCAACCTAAAAATCCAGAATCATTTTAAGCCAAGGTTTTAGTTTTATAAGTAGATTGCCTATTAAATCATGACTGTAAATTCTCATTCTCGCCTATGGATATCTGGAACACACAGACGCTCTATTCTTATTCTGATCGTTTCCACAGAAGGGTTCCTAAGCTCCTTCTCGTTGTACCACACGATCAACAAGCTGACGGCTCCTGGGACTTCGGACGAGATTTCCTGCATCCATGGAATTCGCGGCCTGGCCACTATCGCCCTATTAGTGGCCCACAAGTTCCTACCCGTGGCTGTGATGCCTTACACCAATCGACTGAAGATTACTGAGGTTGGTACCTATCGTATTAAAGGATCACCTTTAATCACTTGAGGCTTTTTTAGCGATTTTTCGCCCCCCTTGGTCAGATGTCGTAAGATTTCGTTCGAATTCTTACCACCTCTAATCTCACGTGAGGTTTTTCAATAATGCTTATTTTTAGTGGAAATACGTTAATCTGTGTAAATAAGGTAACAGGAGTATGTAACGTTACTTAAAATAACACAATTTGCTTATTTACTTGTACTATAAACTATGTTGTTTGAAAAAAAAAAGATTTTTGCAGAGACCAAGGGAGATTGGATGAGACCCGTCCCTAAACGCCTTACGTAATTAATAGACACCCCCTAACACAAACGTTCTCAAACGGTTGATTCCGGTAGATGTATTCCATTCCTAAAAATACTCACTTTCCCCCAGAATATTTTTTGGTCCCCTAAACGTAACAGAAGGTGAAAGAAAGTCAATTCTGTAACTTCCAGGCTTGCTCACGATACATTTAGGGACTTTACTTAAATATGTAAGTATATCCTAGTAGGTAATTTTATGCGACTGCAAACCTTGTTATAAATCTGAAAATGAACGTCCCAATCTACTCGTACAACTTCATTACAATGAACCGAGCTCATAATATTATCATTTCTCCTTAAACCACCCCCGAATAAATCAGCGGAGTAAGCCTAGGTATTCAGACCCAACTCCGCTTATTCCTAATGAAAATTACACTCGTAACATTCGTTTACATTGTCGCTAATTGGCAAAGTTTGGTAGGAAACTGGGTCAAGTCATACTGCCAATGTAAATAGGCGGAGTGCCTAATAGGCTTACCTGATCGATTGGGACTGTGAAAGTTGTGTATTTCCAACGATTGTCATAAAATAGTATACCTAAATACGTTCACGTTTTATTCTGTGACTCGTCTTCACATCAGACGGGTCGCCGCAATTATTATGACGAAAGACTGTATAGTGTGCTATGGTAAAATCCCAGCGACGCCTCTCGCTCCGACTCAGTAGGTACGGCTATTTTAACTTGCCTTCTTTGAACATAGGCTTTGCCTGCGCAAACACCCTCATGGCGCCAAATGGTGGCCGTACTGTAGGTACCTATGTCAAATTACGTATCGCCTTATTAAATTCGGAAACTGCAACAGCGCTGTAAAACTATTTTTAGGGTTCCGTACCTCAAAAGGAAAAAACGGAACCCTTATAGGATCACTTTGTTGTCCGTCTGTCCGTCCGTCCGTCCGTCTGTCAAGACCCTTTTTCTCAGGAACGCGTGGAGGTATGAAGCTGAAATTTATATCAATTACTCAGGTCTACTGTCCCTTGAAGCTGTGAAAAAATCTAACTTCTAAGCCAACGCAATCAAAAGATACAGCCGTTTATGCCGCAAATTTTCGACACTTGCAAGGGAATCAAAACCTACAGGGTTCTTCCCGTGAACTCAGAATCTTGAAATTTGGTACGAAGCAACGTCTTATAGCATAGATAAAGGAAAAATTACGAAAACCATAAATTTGCAAGGTTGTACGGAACCCTCGGTGCGCGAGTCCGACTCGCACTTGGCCGGTTTTTTAATAGGTATGCAGCTATGGGTTTAGCTAATAATGGAAACTTGTTATAATTTTTAAGGTAAGTTTTATCTCTTTTTATTTGAAGATGATTAAAAAAATGTTAGACCGTCTGTAAAAATCAATATCATTTATACCTAAATTGTCGACTGTGGTATTTCTGGACTGATACGTCCTTCAAACGGTAGACGGTAGTCACTTAGGTACCATCAGGTGACCCGTCTGCTCGTTTACCCCCTATAGTATTATAAAAAAACTTAAATCAACTCTCAAGAACGAGACATAATACAATTATCTATTGTCCTTGTCAGCCCGGGCTTCTGATGCTTGACTGGTAAGGAACATTAATTGCAGTACAATGTCGGAACACTCTGTTATGGTTACGTTCATTAGCTTCCTATTGGTGCTAAGCATCGTGGCCTGCGCGGATTCAGTTGATTCCCGTTACCGTAGGAATTTCTAAAAATCCCTTAAAAAACTAAACTAAAGCCACAAAAAACACCTAAATATTTTATGTTTCTATAGGTGTTATCGTTTAGGACTAGTACTTATTTATCTTTTTAACCAGTTTTTTCCGTGGCAATGAGAAATTTTACTGTAATCCACAATTTTTAAACATATATAAGTAGTTAGTAGTAGTAGTAGGTAGTAGTTACGGTCGGTATTGCTTATTAGCGGTTCTGCGCGGTTTCATCCGCGTAGTTCTTTTCCCATGTGGATACGGGAATAAGATATAGGAAGCCTATGTTACTCAGGGATATTCTAGCTTTCCATTGGTGAAAGAATTTTTAAAATCGCTCTAATAGTTTTTGAGTCTATCGTACCAAAAAATATGTTTGTATCTTACAAACATACAAAAATACAAATCTTTCCTTTTTATTATAGCTATAGTAGTATAATATAGATATGTATAGATTCGGTGAGAATGGGGATAACTTAGTTCCGTTTCCACAGACAGTAAGCTCACCGCTGTGGTCGTGGTGCCGCGCCGGATGGATGTACACAGACTGCTTCCTGCTCCTCAGTGGAGCTCTCACTGCCCATAGTATGTCGAATAGCGAGACTGGTGCTCCAAGGAGGTTGCTATCTCGATATCTAAGGTTTGTTTTGTTTTTTATTGTAGTTCTTGACCTCATAGGCAAGTGGCAAACGAAGTTGACAGTGACTATAATTATTTATAGTCTTGCGTCAATTTCACTTGGTCGCGCGCATGACAAGTCGAGCGCTAAATGCCAATCTCTCTTGACTAGACTCCTTGATATAAGTACATGTAAATGTTTCTCAATAATTATTTGCCATTTATAATGTTGTAGGCGTTATGTAAACTATAAGTGTGTACTTATTACCCTATTTAATTTCTTCTATTTATTAAGTACTAGCGGTTCTGCGCGCCTTTACCGGCGCAGTTCCCGTTCCCTAATAAAATATAGCCTTTGTTACTCAGGGATATCCTAGCTTTCCATTGGTGAAAGAGTTTTTTAAATCGGTCCAGTAGTTTTTGAGTTTATTCGTTACAAAGATACAAACAAAGCAATCTTTCCTCTGTATAATATTAGTATAGACTACAATTGACTAGTATTATTATTTTGTACAAAATAGTTTTTGATATTTTTGTTAAACACTTACGAAATAAGTACAATCCGTTACTTACTATTAAGGTAATTGACTGATTGTTTTTGTTTAATAAAATAGATTTCGACAAAGTGTTGTAGCGTGGATGTGCTAAATCGCTAGAGTAGAGTTGTTAATTCAATTTCAAACAGAAATACGAGTACCTACGCAAACCAAACAACGAAATGTTTATCAGCTGGTTTTAGGTTCTACCAATAAGTATAGGTACTTACTGTAGGACCGTTGCTTCGATGCGATTTTGTTTGCAGAAACTATCGAATAGTAAAATGTTTTCAATGCAGGCTGGTAGCACTACAAAAAACCCCTCCGGACTCGTGGTCCCCATGTAATGTTCCCCTGGGGGAACAACAAAGCATTCGCAATCGCTTGTTGTCTCCCTGATTCACTCTTGAAGAGTTGTAAGGAATATGAGGTAGTAGATATAGTATGTTACACACACTCTTTTATTGTGCTATCCGGTCACACACCGGATTCCTGCCTCGCGCCTGCGCAAGGATACAACAGTATACCTAAGCTAATATCTCACATAAATGGTATGCTAATAAATAAATAGATGGTGAAGGAAAACCGCAGGTCCCAGAATGAATTCTGAGACATGTGTTCTGAGACCCGGTCCGGCGATGGGCTCACCACCTATCACGTTTAGGGGTCCAAAGCATATCTCGTGAAAATTGGGTAGGTATATCCAGAAATATAATGTATTCCATGTATACCTCTGCCTTTTCTCTCGGGGATAAAAGGCGTGAGTTTTTTTTTATAAAAAAAACTGTAAGGAATATTGTACATTTTACAGACACACTATTTACTCTGAAGGTTATACAGTTATAGTATACATTTTTTAATTATGGCTAAACTAACTGTTCGCCGCGATTTCACCCGCGTACGTTTCGTTCCAGTGGGATAATTATAGCTTATGTTACTCCCAAAAATGTAGGTACCTAAGCTTTCCATTGCTACAAAATTTTTAAATTCGGTCCTTTAGTTTCGCTTCAATGCAAATACACAAAAAATCTTATCTTTCCTCCTTATAAAATTAGTGTAGATAGGTAATGTAATATTCGTGGGATATTTTATGAACAATGAAGTAGGTATACCTATATATGCGATGCGGCAGCCATTACATTTTTTTTTTCAAAGGTGTAATCATCTATACATATAATAAAACTCTAACGGGGCCGTGTCTGTACATGAAATATTTTTTGAAAATTTTAATGGTAGGGTAGATAGTTATCGATATAGATACCAAAACACCAATTTTTGAAATTTTTGTCTGTCTGTCTGTCTGTGCACGCATCACGCAAAAACTACTGGACGGATTTTGATGAAATTTGGTATGGATATAATTGAGTACCCGGGTCAACATCTAGGGTACTTTTTATTCCAGAAAAATATCTCATTCCCACGGGAAAATATAAAAACTGGTTAAAAAGAGAAATACGTACATACTACTCCAAAACGATGACACCTAGAAACTTGAAAATATATGGTAAGGGTCTTGAGATAATATGTCGTAGGAAACCGCTATTAATGGACTTAAAAAAATTCTACGGGAACGGGAATAGCACGATCATTGGGAAATGTATGCTAATTGTCATATCCATACTCTTTTCTGCTTCACTGTTATTTTCTTTTTATTGATAATGTCTTGGTGAAGTTTTTGATATTTGTTCAATAAAAATGTCAATAAAATTTTATATTATTATTATTTTAATGAAGAAAGAATTATCAGTTACAAAATGAAGAAGCTGAGAAAACATATTTTTATAAGATTATGTTGAATCTGAAATTACAAAGCTTGAAACCTTATATCTATATATATAAAGAGAGAAGTCCTGACTCACTGACTCATAAACGCCCAGCCTAAACCCTTAGACTTAGAAAGCTGTTTTTTTTACAGCTATTGTTTTTAAGACGTAAGCTAGCACTAAGAAAGGATTTTTCGAAATTCAACCCTTAAGGGGGTGAAAAAGGGGTTGAACGTTTGTATGGAAAACCTTCATTTTTGAGTGTATCAATTCAAAACTTTGTAAAAATACTCTTTAAAACAAACGACAAGAAACTTTTTCTTAATTAAAAAAAAAACACCCCATAAGGGGGTGAAAGAGGGGGATGGAGTTTGTATGGAGACGTGTTGTTTTTTTCGTCTATCAACTTGAAACTTGGTACAAATACTTTTAGAAATAAATGAGTAGATACGTGTTTTTGGATTTTCGGAAAATCGTCCCCTAACGGGGTAAAAGTAGGGGTTGAGTTTGGAATGTATGGAAAACCTTCATTTATAGGTGTATCAATTCGAATCTTTCTAGAAATACTCCTCAAAACAAACAACAAGATACGTTTTTTTGGGATTTGTAAAAAACACCCCCAAAAGGGGCGATTTCTTAAATACCGTTTTGTAAGTAATTATTGTTTTTAAGTTTAAGTTCATCTATATACAACGCGTAACATAAAAAGCGCAATTCCTCATACACCCCAATTAGTATATTAATATAAAAAAATTATGGTACAAACGAACTTTAGTTGTGTCTAACCAATTTTCTTAAATATCGATTAATAATAGCACTATTTCCATAGAAAGCACTAAATTCAGCTACACTAATCCATTTCTGGGAAAAATTTAACACATATTAAAAATAGCTGAAATCGATTAAGTAGTTGATACTGAACAAAATAATTTCAGGAATTGCGCTTATTCTGTTACATGTTGTATATATAAAATGATAAACTGACTGACTGATTGGTGATGCATAAACGCACAGCCTAAACCGCTGGGTCTAGAGACTTAAAATTTAGCACACAGATAGCTTATGCAGTAGGCATCCAACAAGAAAGGATTTTGCAAAACTCAACCCCCAAGGGGGTGAAATAAACGTGTGCGAGCGAAGCCGCGGGTAAAAGCTAGTTTTGTAATTATTTTTGTTTTAACATATTCAGCACCCTTCCTGGGTTCATATGTGTACGTATATTATTTTACCCACCACCTATGGAGCAATAAATGATATGACTAAGTCTACATCAGCAGCGAAAACCAGTCAACACAAAGCATTCCAGCCAGTTGGTCTCCATAAAGTTAATTCCAGAATCATTCTTTGATACCAGCTGTAAGCTTATTAGTTGGAGACAATATTGTCAAAATATGTTTTTATTTATTAATGATGGCCTTACTCTTGACCCCAGACTTTATTATCATTAATAATTTATTTATTTATAAATTATAACTCAGCATCATGCACCTACAAGGTACAATTAATATACCGTAGGTACATGGACCCTTTAAGGGTGTTGCAAAGACATTTAAATTACAATACATTAATACATTCGAATATGATCATTCTAATAAGACAAGATTATCTTACTACGCTATAGTTTTAGCATAATATAAATGTGGAAGTTTGCTTCTTTCTTTTAATTAAGTTAAAGTGACCTGTAACCGATGTTACCGAATAAAATTATTTATTTATCATTCCACTTAGCTATAGAATAACGGATCGACTTATTTTTTTGCATAGAGATAATTAGAGGACATGCCAGTGGCATAGACTACTTTATATCCCCAAAGATAAACAAAGCCGCGGGCAGTAGCTAGTAATTCTGAACCAGGGTGTGTCGTAGTTACTCGTCGCAACGTTTTTAGGGTTCCGTACCTCAAAAGGAAAAAACGGAACCCTTATAGGATCACTTTGTTGTCCGTCTGTCCGACCGTCCGTCCGTCTGTCAAGACCCTTTTTCTCAGGAACGCGTGGAGGTATGAATCTGAAATTTATATCAATTACTCAGGTCTACTGTCCCTTGAAGCTGTGAAAAAATCAAACTTCTAAGCCAACGCAATCAAAAGATACAGCCGTTTATGCCGCAAATTTTCGACACTTGCAAGGGAATCAAAACCTACAGGGTGCTTCCCGTGAACTCAGAATCTTGAAATTTGGTACGAAGCAACGTCTTATAGCATAGATAAAGGAAAAATTACGAAAACCATAAATTTGCAAGGTTGTACGGAACCCTCGGTGCGCGAGTCCGACTCGCACTTGGCCGGTTTTTTGGAATCAATTTGTGACAGATATAATAGAATCACGACGTGCATATTTTAGCGCAACTAAACAATCGTGAAACAATAACACATATTGTGTCCAAATTAGCGGCAATGCCTCACGTGGCGAACACATTGTGGAGTCATTCTATTTTGATGACTCTTTACATACAATATATGTAATATCAATCCCAAGGTTATCTGGAAGAAATCGCTAAAAGCGACAAGACAGTCCATTGTAATTTAATTCATATTTGTATTGTTTTTGGTTTGTTGTATTTTGCAATAACGAGTTATCGTATTATACAGTCAAGGGCACATAAAGCTTTACACCTGGAATGCGAGTCTTACTTCTAAATGGAATGTAATAAGAACGTTACAAAGTCCAATAAGTCAAGCTCCACGTGCTCTTGACTGTACCAGCTATCAATCGTTTTTAGGGTTCCGTACCCAAAGAGTCCCAACTTGCTAAGCCTCAGCTGTCCGTCCATCTGTTGTACAATCAATTTCTATGGCATATGTTAATACTAACATTATGATGACGTCAGATATACTTACTCATTTTAAGCCAACTATGAATAAACTACTGTTTAATCAAGATTTTTATTATTACCCGCTCCGATGATAGGTGTAGATTTCTATTTAGTTGACAACCGTTTACTGCTGATTGTACTACTATTTTAGGATCCAATAACTTCCCTATTCTTTTGCTGTATAATCTGGATGTAGTATCAAGTAAAATTATATTTTTTGGCTAATATTTTAGAGATTGTATAGCTGGTCCAGCCGTTCTCAGGGCAAGATAATACATAAGCTATTATCTCACATAAATATTACTTGACCGGTTGTAGCAAAAACCCCGCCTTTGCAAGCTATAAGCCTGGAAAATTAACACGTTCACTGTCCAAGTCACTTTAGACGAGTTGCCTGACATGTCCAAAAATATATTAATATAATTTTGATTATACCGATTTCAAATGACGCTTATATAAGTACAATAAATAAAAAAAAGAATTTCAGGCTCTTTTTCAGGATTTTAAACTGTGCACTACATATAGGGCATGGATTGGTCAGCTCGGTTTTAGTGCACTACATGTAGGGCACGGACTGGACAGCTAGATTATAGTGTTTCCTGTGCACTAAATGTAGTTCACTGACTAGATAGTTCGATTTTAGTACTTGCATTTATTGAATACCAGCGGCCCGCCCCGGCTTCGCACGGGTGGACATTTATTTTTTAAACATGTCGGTATAAACGTAAAGTAAATGTATCCTTATGCAGGACATAAGTAGGTTCTGTTTATTTTCTAAATATCCGACGCCCGCGCGGAACCAGTATATTCCCGTTCCCGTAGGAATTTCTAAAAATCCCTTCATAGAGCGGTTGCGTACGACATACTCGTATAAGACACCTACATAACATATTTCAAGTTTCCAGTTGTTATCGATTCGGAGTAGCACTGATACGAATATGTATATGCATGTGCTCATGATAACAAACAAATTTCCCCAAGGAACCAATACATAGTGAATTCTCAAAAAAAATAGACTTTGTATAGAGACTTTTAAAGAATATATGGGTTGATTTTCGGAAAAGCCAGAAATACGTATCTTGTTGTTTGTTTTGAGAAGTATTTTTACAAAGTTTCGAATTGATACACCAAAAAATGAAGATTTTCCATACAAAATTCAACCCCCACTTTTACCCCCTTGGAAGATAATATTCGAAAAATCCTAGAAGTAATATCTCATAGTTTGTTAAGAAGAGTATTTGTGATAAGTTTCAAGTTGATAGACGCAAAAAACCACACTTCTCCATACCAACTTCAACTCCTACTTTCACCCCTTTAGGGGAAGATTTACGAAAAATCCTAAAATACGTGTCTCATGATTTATTTTCAAAGAGTATTTGTGCCAAGTTTGAAGTTGATAGACGTAAAAAACAACACGTCTCCCTACGAACTTCAACCCGTGATTTTTGAAAAATCCAGAAATACGTATCTTGCTATTTGTTTTGAGGAGTATTTTTACAAAGTTTCGAATTGATACACCCAAAAATAAAGGTTTTCCATACAAACTTCAACCCCTAATGTTGAGGATGATTTTCGAAAAATCCTAGAACTAATATCTCATAGTTTGTTTTGAAAAGTATTTGTGCCAAGTTTAAACTTGATACACGCAGAAATCACACTATCCCATACAAACTTCAACCCCCTCTTTCACCCCTTAGGGGTTGAATTTCGTAAAATCCTTTCTTAGTGAGCATCTACACTATAAACCTAACCTACACACAAAATTTCATGTTTCTATGTTCAGCGGTTTGGGCTGGACCTTGATTTTTAGATTTAGCTTCTCCTTTTATATATATAGATTCATTATTTTTTGCATTGGTATCACCATTTAAGAGTGGGAAACATTAAAAACGTACACAAACTAAACACAAAGTTCTATTTAGGTAATTTCTGCAAGTGTTTTCTGGTAGTTCAAAATGTCGTTTAGTCGGAAGTAAAAGTAAAGTAAAAGTAGGAAGTACTACCCAGGAAGCAAGAAAAAAGGCAACAAAAGTAACAACTGAATGCCTAAAGTGTATAAAAGGTCTTTGCTTATCATGTTTCAATACTCGCAAAAAAAAATCATTCTTACAATAATAAAATTTAAATTATATTATGTTCTTTTTGTTTTCTTTTACTTTAATCCTTACTCACAAGTCCACAAAGTTTAAACTTCTTCCTCGTAAGTCCAGTGAAAAAAACTCTTAAAAGTATCTACGCAGCTGTGTCCTACATATATTATAGGGCTCGAACTCCACAGCTTGTAGGGCATGGACAGTGAACGTATAAGTATAATTATCTATTTTTCTTCTTGTAAGGATACCTAGGATATTTATTTTAATTTAGGCTTTAAAAATATATTAATATGTCGCCTCGTCTCTATAATATTTTGAGGCAGACATATTTTTTAGGTATATAAACATACTTTAATCTATTTTGTAGGTTAACCCCAGCACTGCTAGCAGTGGTCCTGTTCTACGCTTACGTGTGGGAGAATGTCTCCACTGGGCCCATGTGGGGCTCCCTGGTGACCAAGAACGCAGAAATCTGCCAAGAGGGATGGTGGTGGAACCTACTGTATGTTCAGAACTACTTTGGGTTTGAAAACATGGTGAGAAACGTCAAGTTTTTCTTCAAAAACTCGGAAGAGCTGTGCTTTTATAATACGTTTATTTACAAACTATCACCACCCCGCGGTTTCACCTGCGTAGTTCCCGTTCCCGTGGGAATACGGGGGTAAAATATAGCCTATGTGTTATTCTTATGTATAAGCTATATAACTGTAAAGTTTCATCAATATCTTCAGTAGTTTTTGCGTGAAAGAGGGACAAACATCCATACATACAAATTTTCGCGTTTATAATATTAGTAGGATTAAAAAAAACATTTAAAAGGCGATAAGATCGCCCAGTGTGCTTTAATTAATGTTAATATCCTTACTATGTATATTGTTTCTGGTGAAGGTACAATAAAGAGTTGTATTAATTTACAATATTTACTGTTAAAAAATGACCTCCAAAGAGGACATGGAGGATGTGGGACAGTGCCCAAAAGGCCGCAAGGCTGATCCAGGCGTATTCACGGAGGCTCGACACCGTTTCCGTTCGATTCAGATCGAGTGAAAATTTTGAAACTGTATTCTGGCGTTTCCGACAGTCACGGAAAATTTTCCGAATCCTTATGTCAAATATGACATTCGTTTTCGATACCGACACCTATGAATAGCCCATCTTCGACAGATTTTCCGATTCCGAGTCGAATATCGAAGCTCCGTGAATACGCCTGCTGAGCTGTGCGATAGTGTATGATATAATAAAAATACGATCGTCCAAGAAAGTCTTAAATCTATATGTAAAAAAAAATTGTCCATCTAATCAGCATAATTTACTTATAAGGGCAGATGTTTTTTTGTCTAAAGTTATTCAGTTTGGTGTTTTAAAATGATATAGCTTCTACTTTAGAGTGACTCGAGCATTTTTTTTAAATAGTTAAGCGAAATGGAAACAATTTATTTCTGGGTGAAAGTATATCTTATCTCCTATTTTATTCCTTATGGAAAACACTTTTATCTCCTTCCAGTGTGCACCACAAACCCATCAGCTGGCTCTGGACATGCAACTCACGATCATAGGGGGAGCCATTGTGTGGGCGCTGCAGACTGACATAGCATACACACGGCTTCTGGTCCCATCCCTTCACATCTTGGCGGCTTACTCCAGATATACCACTGTTAGAGACCACCGTCTTACATTGCTGGCTTATCACGGAGTCACGTAAGTTTTTGTATAAGACAAAGTCATATAAAAAGGATTGATAGCAGCGTTGTCCCCGCTTTTTCTGTTTTTTCCAGGTCCCGTGGAAATTTCATTTTTTTTGCTTAAAACCATCCATGTGGCCTATAAGTAAAAAATCGGTCAAGCAGTTTAGGAGGAAAGCGATCATAAAATAGATCAAATATATTGTAAATAATCAAATAATTTGTAAATAATAATAATCCATAATTCAAATCATTTGCCGTATTCGAGACAATTTTTCAGACAGACAAAAGAAACTATTATCAATTACTAAACACTATATAGGTACCTGCTTTATAAGCACCGTAAAAATACGAATTTTCAATTGAATTTTGGTAATAATTTTAAAAACAAATAATATGTCGTATCGATCGGATAAGAGCATGATATCAATGTCCAGTAGGTACTTGACCGTTTTTGGTGGTCCTATATTGGGGTGGCCACTAATCAACTTTTTATTCTACCTGCAATTTTATTTTGGGAACACAACCGGTTTGTATAATAAGGAGTGGTAAAAAATATTCGGGTATTTCGTTCGCGAAGTTAATTTTAGTTTCGTTAAAGGTCGAGGGTACTTTAGCATCCGTTTTAATAAGCGAGGAAGTAATTGAGTCGATTATTTACGTGATTAATTGTCAACCTTAGAGAAGATTGTTTTACACACAGGGTGGTACAAGACGAGTCACAAAAATGACTGACTTTGTTACCTATTTACGAGTACCCATGCAATATACCTATTAATATTCTTAAACATTTCATAGATCGATCACATTAAAATTTAAAAAGCAAAACAGTTGAGATAGTACTAACGTAATCAATTGTTTCTAAATATCACCATAGGATAAAGTAAAACCAAAATAGTTACTATGTTACTCAGGGATCTACTAGCTTTCTATTGGTGATTTTTTTTTTAAATCAGTCCAGTAGTTTTTGAGGATAATATTTCTTAAACTTTTGCATGATGTCAGGTTTTTTGGTGTTTAATTAATATATTTGTTAATTTCAGTGTTAGTCAGTTGTACCGGACTGCCCGGCTGAGTTATACGTCCGTCTTACATCGCTCAACCCCTTATTTGGTGGGACTGAACTTGGGACTTGCTTTACAACAGCGCACAGAGCATAGCAAGGTTTGTAGCTTTATAGATTTTCCACCGACAGACTGTTATTACAGAATATCTTGAGGAGAAAAAGACCTTTGCGAAAAGTAAAAATGATTGTAAGAATCCTAGTCATCATCCTCAACTCTTTCAATTGTCGTTTAATCGTTTTGTCTAAGAATCGGCTTTACCAATTAGTCTGATTAAAGAAATGCTTAAAACTATACCTGTTTATCATCTTATTATCAGTTGTTAAAATTATACATTACAACTAGCGGTTCGCCGGTGGGAATAAAATAAATCTTATGTTACTCAGGGATATTCTAGCTTTCCATTGGTAAAAGAATGTTTAAAATCGGTCCAGTAGTTTTTGACTTTTATCGTATGATACAAACATACAAATCTTTCCTATTTATAATATTAGTATAGATTACTGCCTATTAAAATTACTTGATACTTATAGTGATAAGCAGTAGTAAGGTTTTATTTATTGTTTTAATGGTTGTTTAGAGTTAGTCAACATTGACATAAAGTTCCTAGCAATTCAGGGAAATAATAAAAAACTTTGGTTTTAGATTGTGCGCATCATAGGTTGGCTTACAAGTGCAACTCTTTGGAGCCTTGTTTTATGGGCTGGAATGGATTCAGGAGCTACAACATATCGTTATAGCACCAGTTCTGCTGCACAATACTCTGCTCTGGCCCCGATAGCATCAGCTTTAGCAATAGCTTGGGTCATCTACGCTGTCCATAATGGAAATTCCGGTAAGACTTGGTTTTAATTGCATTATTTCTCAATCAATATGAAGTATGATTGATAGATAGTGAAGAATAGTGATTCGAGGGCGTTGCAGCCTGTAATTTGTAGTAACTAGGTTTAAAAACGCGAAATCTTGTGAGGATAGATGAATGTTTGTTTCAATTTCACACAAAATAAACAGGTTTTGATGAAACTTTACGGTATATTAGCTCATACATCAGTCACAGTAATATAATTTTGAAAGGTATTGTATACAAAATATCGATCCATGGTGATTGAAGTCCAGAGTGTCGCTAGTTTATCAATAACTTATAGTCTACGAACATTGATAATGGAAATACTGGTAGCATTAAATTTCTATATCATCATCATCTCTATAAATAGCTTGGGTGATACACGTCGTTCATTGGGAAATCCAGAAACAACTTATTTAGCGTACAGCAAGTGTGAATTGAACAATTTGGTTACCGGAATTAACTGTATCTATGGTTTTGTCAAAAAAACAATGAGTCTTATCTGTCTTTGTTTAAGTAGAGTTTGCATTATCTTTAAATATTACTAGCGGTTATGTTAGGTTTCACCCGCGTAGTTCTCGTTTCCGTGGGAGTACGGAAATCCGTAAAGTTAATTTCGGTAACCAAATTGTTCAATTCACACTTGCTCTACGCTAAATAACTTGTTTCTAGATATATAGCCTAAGTTACTCAGGGATTTTCTAGCTTCCCATTGGTGAAAGATTTTTTAAAATCAGTCCAGTACTTTTTAAGTTTATTCGTAACAAACATACAAAAATACAAATCATTCCTCCTTGTAATATTAGTATAGAGAATAAAAAATTGTAACTGGGTGATGTTTGTACATACGAAATATTTAAGATAACTTTATATAAGGGCTTTTGTAACATCAATAAAAGCCAAAACATTTTTTTTATAATTTAGTTGTCTGTTGTCTTTTTGTGTGCACCAAAGATGGAGTTTTTTTTTTATTTAATTTAATATATAAAGTTTATATATTGCTTGTTTGCGATAACTACAACATTGATGCTTTTAATATTTCAACTTTTATAAATTTATTACTTGAGCTGCTGAATAGACATCACTGGAGAAAGTGACGTTGAGATTAAATTTAAAATCATTTTATAGATCTGCCACGCTGATTTCAACTCGATGAAATATTATTTAGGCGTGGTTAGCATTAAAAGTTAAAAACATAAAATTAAAACTGCCGCATTTTTATGGCGATGAGATTGCATATTTTAAAAATAACACATAGACAAAAATATTTTTTGACGTCCTTGGGTATTGCGAATATTTCTAAATTTCTGTGATTTTATGTTCATTTGGAAATCAAACCCCTGTGCCCATATTTAAATTTTAAATAAACTATCACTATCTGGCTATTTTATTCTTTCTTATTGATCATAATTTGATCTACCTATATAGGTACAGGAAGAATAAACAATTTTTACTTTTAATGACGTAGTTACCTACAATTTTTCTAAAAAGTAATAGGTACATATTTTACTGACTATTTGTACCTATATCTATATTCTATTCTACCTTTCTTACAATATTTTTTGTTTCCTGCAGGTTTTCTGTCACGGTTCCTCTGCTGTCGCCCTCTCGTGTTCATCAGTCGCCTGTCTTACGCTCTCTATCTTTGCCAATTTATTGTCTTCCTCACCAACGCAGGCACCGTTAGGACTTCTTCTGAGTTTACTTTGATGTCCTTGGTAAGAGTTATTGCAAACATTTTATATGAAGTCACTAGCTACTAATTTTATCTAGAAATAATAGTCACATTAGCGAACTTATTTTTTCCACAGATCGACATTAAAGAAATATCAGCTATACTTCTATCGTCAATAGTGTTAACATTGACATTCGTGATCCCGATGCAATCATTGCACAAAGTATTCAGATTTTCATCAAAAGCAGAAAAAAGTGAACAAGAAAACGAAACAGACGCGGAGAGTAAAGAAGAAAAACCAGAACCAGATGAAAAATCAGATAACGTTATAGTAGAAGAAGTTGAAGACGTAATAGAAGTGCCCCAAATTAAAAGCAAGCCGCACCTTCTGGCGCACAGAGAAGTGTTAGAAGAAATACCTGAAGCAGAAGTAGAGTATGAAGTGCAGAGAGACAAGGATGACGGACTAGAAGAAATTTTAGAAGAAGAAGAGGATGAGGTTGGTGAAGAGGAAATGGAGAATCATTTAGATGAAGATGATTTGAAGATTATAGAAGAAGAAGGTATGTTCATGTTGGTACTTTGAACTCTTACTCAAAATGTATAATTAATATTGTTTCACAACCTCTAGCTTATTTGTGATTTAATTGTAAAGGCGTTAAGGGATATTGAATTGGGTTCAGTTCTGACATCTGGCAAATTTTGAGAGTCATGTGGATACTAAAGTTCGTATCACCCAACCAATTGTTGCTACGGAAAGCCGTAACATAAACCGATCCCAAAAAAAAAATTTTTGTTATTTACATTTCTTCATACAGATGCAACAGGCAACAGCTAGTATCTTAAATTGTTGAAAAAATACGTAGCACTAAATTAAAAAGATTATCAGATAGATAATTTTGGTTTCAAGGTGGAGAAGATGACTTTTGGGCAGACAGAGAAGAATATGCACCAAGAACTTCGAATCCCAGAAATGAAGCCCAGGACGCTGATGAGTGGGAGTGGACAGCTAATGGAAGTGGGAGAAATGGAGCTCAATATTATCGATACTCAAGATAACGATGTGTTTTTTGTTAAAATAAATCCTTTTTGAAAATATATCGATTATCTCATTCTGAAGTACCTAATAAAATAATATTAGTCAAGAAAATATTACGTCAGACTAAACTGGAGGCTTTTTTACACAACAACCAGAATCAACATAATTGATTATTTGGTATTGAAATAAATATATAAAATACTGAATAACATTTATTTACAAAGAAAATATACATTCATTTACAATAATTACAGATAAGAAATGTCCTCCAAAGAGGAACAATGTGGGACAGAAGCTCAGAAGACTGGCTAAAATACTTATATTCCCAAGTGGAATAGAATAAACAAAATACTGGGATTCACTGAGGACGGGGTTATTAGGAAACTGTGATGCTTCGTTTGGAACATCATTTTCTAAAGTAAGTGTACATAATGTTCTACAACGGTTAACTTTCGATACATAATGTTGTATAATGGTTAACTTCAGATAAATAGATTATATTTTCTATCAATAAAATCTAAGTTAATTCTTATTTTGACGGGCGTTCTAAAGTTTAATCAGGAGTTAACAAACAGACAAACCCATTTTAAATATGTTATGATTTTTGGTATTTATTGAGTAATAGTTCCAGCCTTATACCGAGCAAATATATTATTGCTATCAGACTCGAATTTCAAAATTGTGCGTTAATTAGACCACGTTTCGTATTTTTTTTTATAAAAAAATGTACAAATGCAGTACTGGCCTAATTTTAAATGTTGCTTCCACTTCCTTCAAGTATTGAATCAAAACCAACGTCACAAAACAAAGAAACATTAACAGCCTGGCCACCGTCCGGTCGAAGGCTTTAGTTAGTTCACAAACGCCGCGCGCGCACGACGCCATGATCTCGATCGGGGCCTTCCTTACGATCGCATGCGCGTGGACCGCCGCCGCGGATCTAAAATACGATCTACTTAACAACACAAACATCGACAAACGGGTACTAAGGCGATTAGAAACATTTTTAGATTCAAATAAAACTTTGGACCACCGGGAACTTGCTTTTCTTAACAAAACTGTTTCTTCTCTGGATTTGGATCAAGGAATAGTGACGAAAGTTATCGATTATGTGAAACATAATATTGTTAATATTACGAATTTAAATAATACCGCAGTTTCTACTCCAAAATCTACAGGATATAATAGCAATGAGAATAAACCTAGAAAGGAGTCCCACAGGGTGTCTGTGGACGAGTCACCTGATTACGCATCTTCGGTTGTACTTGCAAGTGATCTGCTTTCCCTGACCAGTGCTGTAGCTAAAGTCAAGGATAAAGCCTGCCGGGAGCAAGGATATAGGTTCCTGGATGGACTGCTGATGAACAAAAGATGGGCTTTGAAGAGTAAGTAATATTTTTTTGATTGTAACTAATGAGAAAGTTCTTTTTACAGAAAGTTTTAGTATTTTCGCATATATCAATCAGATATAGCAGAATTTAAGGAAGAGGGTTTAAAATAAATGCCTCATTTTATTAAATTCTATCATATATATGTAGTAAGTAGATAACCATCCTCAATCACCATACGTAACGATAAACTAAGCGTAACAATGAGTTCATTTTTTTTAATATGAATAAATTACGACACAAAGGGACATCTACGTATTTATCAAGTACATACAAAATTCCCAGAACGGTTTCGCATACTAAACGAAGAAGTGCGCTACCATTACGTTACGTATTACCTTCTAGGACCAATGCCACAGCCTGCTATCAGGAAATATCTAAATTAGCTATTGAATATCAAGTAAGACTCTCATAATATTTGCAGTATTAACAAGATTGATTTTACTCATAAAATTGTTTGTATCATCCAAATTGCGTCTGACGTTTGCACATATAAATCAGACGTGATCGCAAAGTAAACAACGTGATCTAAAAGGTACCGGAGTCTTACCGAGGCACCGGCATATTCTCGTCAGAATGGAATAAATATAAATTATGATTTTTTAAGTCTGCTAACCACAATTTGCCATGACACTAGATTCGTATGATGCCTTTTCATGCATCTTTATTAGGACACTTGACTGTGTTGTTTTGCATACATCCCGCATTGAGTTATAAATCAGATACCTACGCAAGTCATCTCGGGTATAGGTAGCATCTTAAATGCAACATTTTTTCCTGTGGTTGTCTTCTATCTCGCATTCTTTATTGATAAATTCACCTAGAAGACCTAGGTATGGTTTCATTCACGGTTATATTTTCTACCGTCTTGCATTTCGTTCATTAATGGCACAATATCAGCGCCTATGATAAAATAGTTTAAAGTTTAGATTTTTCTTGACAAACTTCACGTTATCAGCCGGCTTTTTAATTGTATTTTGTAATTGACCTATCAGACCAGGAATCACAGACAAAATAGATTTTTAATTGTTTCTCGGTTCCAATTGGAACCGGCGGTTCTTAAGTGATTAATTGTAATTTTAATAATTAATATATCAAATATGGATTCATATTTGAAATAAATTGATTTTATTTTATTTATTTTTATTTAAACGGCCTTTTCTTCTACATGGGACAAGAACTCATCTAATTTCAATTAAATAGGACCAGATACAGACAAAGCTTTGATATTATAACAATTGAAATTGTAGTTGTTCTATGGCAGTGGTTATGGTTGGTACCTACTGTATTGTACTACCATATCATAACCACTATCATAATACAGTATTAGAGTAGTAAAATAATATTATAAATATATTATGTATATAAGAAATTAATATGTTGGAAAAGTTTCTTCCAATTTAGATCTTCTTCCCAATTAGCTTCTCAGAAACATTTGATAACTTGATTAAAGAGGCTCCCTTTTGTATTTGGAAATTTGAATAACTTAACAAGTTTTCATCGCGTTCTTGTGGAATTTGACCCGAGTTTGACCACTTTATATTTAAGATAATTTTATAATTTTATCGCCCGAATACTTGAACGTATTTTATTTTAGGTAAAGTTATTTTAGGTAGGAGTAGTCAAAAACAAAATCTATCGAAATCAAAATGATTTAATTTAAAATAGGGGTTTATAAGTACACTTATTGAAAGTCATTGCAACTCCTCCGCTTCGCCATGCTGAGGAGAAGAAGCAGGGTAATAAACTCATCAACACATTGTTCTTTCAATCAATTCATGAATACTTAATACTAATAATTACATAATTTGGTTATTTTTCGCTGACATATTACGTCATTCATATAATCATCTAGTTATGCCATTTTGCAAAGTAAGTAATTGTTTAACATGAGTTTTGAACATGCTTTGTATGAACAAACACATTTATTTACAAAAAAAATATACATTCATTTACAATAATTACTGATAAAAAATGTCATCCAAAGAGGAACCATGTGGGACGGTGCCCAGAAGACTATAGCTGCATTCCCTCTCTGGATAGCTAGGCTGATCCTTTGACAGAGATAGCTTGCTTTTAGGATAGTATTTTTCCAAGTCATTAAGATGATTATGAAGCTTTGAGAAACAACCGAGTGTTAGCGATTAAATTCGAATTAGGTATGTTTATATTTCTAAAGTTTTTGCTAGTAACTTTATCTGAGTTCCGGAATCAGAAATCACTTCTCAGTTTTCCAACTATCTCTAAACAAAAAAACCGATCCGTTGCACTGTTGCTGCCTATAAGAAGGATACTCCAACAAACAGACTTTCGGACCAATTAATATGATTATAATTTAACCATGTAGTTAAAAATAGCTTCAATGCTTTTGAAGTGCCATAAATCGTCCATTATCGCCATTTCCATCTTTTAATCGTTTAAGTTTAAATATCATCAAGTTAAAAAGTGAAGTTCAAGAACCTTTGGTGTAGTGTCCGCGACCTCCCAAATCGGAAACTGGATTTACTGCCAGCTCAACTATCACCTTGTATCAGAATAATTAATAATTACAGCATGTCCTAGAAAAAAAACCAGTTCTAGAATTTATACTTCACATACTAATATAAATATATCATATAGCACATCTATATTTGAAAAAAAAAATACACTCTCTATAAAATAATTATGTAGATTATTTATGATAATTGACAGTGATATGTTATATTATTATCACAGTTCGGAACCTGTATTTATTCAAACTTCCTTGTCTGATTACTTACATATTTTGTTTTATTTCGGGAGTGCATGTACTTGCCGAATCCTACTAATATTATAAATGCGAAAGTTTGTTTGGATGGATGTCTGGATGTATGGATTTATGTTTGTTCCACTTTCACGCAAAAACTACTGAACGAATTTTGATGAAACTTTACAGTTATATAGCTTATACATCAGAATAACACATAGGCTATATTTTATCCCCGTATTCCCACGGGAACGGGAACTACGCGGGTGAAACCGCAGGGCGCTGCTAGTATTGATATAAGTATGAATAAATGACATACCACTTGTTTTAATTTAGATCGAATAGGTACATTTCAAAAATTCATATTGCTGTTTCTTTCGTAATTCACCTTGGAAATGTTGCTGTAAGGAAGTATAATGATTGAAAGCAAACTTATATGCGTAACAAATTTGCATAAATAATACAAATAAAATAATTAAAACAATTTATTTGGAAAAATATGCTTACGTCTATCCGCGAGGGGGTAAGCAGAGGTAAATATTCCATTCCTATAAATACCCACTGTTCCTCAGTACCTACATTTTTTGGACTACTAAATGGGGCGCCTCCGCCGCAGTGGGGTGGTGTAACACATGCATCAGAACATCAGAATCATTTCTGGGACATGCGGGTTTTCTCATGATATTTTTTACTAGCGGGCTAGTGATAAATATGTATGTAAATAAAAAACAACTCGTTGGTGCGTACCCTCAGGGTCTCACCAGGACTCGAACCTGGGCCTTCCCGCATGAAAGGCCCACCCTATCTAACCACAGTGCTATCACTGCAATTAATTGGAAAAGTACTGTTCTGCTTACTCCGCACTATAAGATATACCTTCTAACCTAAAGCATTTTATCCGAAAAATATTATTACCCATAGTGGCGGTTAACAATAAGTTGAGAGCGGCAAATGTTGCACGTGTATATTATAAAAAGATTAAGTATGTTTGAGCTTGTATTGCTCAAACAAATTCCGCAGCTGATAGGGCAACGACTTGAAATCGATTCTAGATACCTACCGTGTTTGAGAAACATAGGTTACTGACCCAGATAATTAAAAGGCAAACATTTCACTTTTATTTCCCGTCCCCGATCCCGTTTTTTTCCGTGGGAATTTCCCAAAATCCTTTTTTAACTTTTTAGTTTCAATAGTTTCAGCTGTGCGTTGATGAGACATTCAGTCAAGCTGGATTTCTCTCTTTATTATTAGTATAAAGTATAGAATATTAGAATTGTCTGACTACTACACCTATTTTGGTCTCTGCCACTGCAGTTCCAGCGAAATAATAACGGCTTAGTCTCAAATAACCAGTAAACAGAACTAGTCGCTTGCGTGTAACCATTTCTAGGATATTTTGAATAGAACTATAACTATTGTTATGCGAAGTTGCTACCAACTATAGATTTTGCAATTAGTTACATGGACTATAAACGAAATTAACGGCAAAGTAGAATGCTTTTATGCTATCACAATCCAAGGTTTCAAAGTGGTGCGCGACCACATGTAAAATATCGTGTCACATTAAAATACCGATGACGTTTGTAGCGTTCAGTACACATATAATATTTTAAGGTTAATGGCGGTGGTCTGAAACAGATGCTGGAAGCGACGTCTAGCGACCGAGTGCCGACGCGGCGTATGGCCGCTGACCGCTGCGTGCAGCGCACTAGACTAGCGACGCGGTGCCACAGGGTTCACTATAATGAATTTCCATAATAAAAATTCGTCGGTCGCGTACAGCGTCACAAAGGACGCAGCCGACGGCGTTTTTACCAGACCTCCTTAGCATTTGCGTAGGTGCTTAAGATGCTCAAATATCGTTTACATTTGAGAAGACGGACTCGAACCATTCAGATAGTTTTCAATGAGAATATGGATTTTTTATAATTATATGTATTTATAAAAACCTATTTCTAAAAGATAACCAGTCAATTAGCGTCCCACGAGAGCTCAAGGACAAAAGATCCTATTGTGTCTGCTAACCGTAAGTTGACGGGATAATATAAAATCCTAACAATCTAGAAGTGTTTGTCGCTTTACTGTATTTAATCACCTTGTAACTAACGCAATTCCACCAGCAGTAGGTATTATTACATGTAATTGTATATGGCATAGTATAGTATTTTGATCCGTTCACTTCATTGAGGTCAATGCCCTTTAGTTGGTACTCAATAACTCAGCGATTTGAAATCATTACAAACATCAAATGAATACCCCTAATGATGGTAATCATCAGCCAATATTTTGTGGAATGCCTGTTTTCTCGCGAGGACGATGACTTGGGATCCTTCAAGGTCAACATAAATAACCATCTTATAAGGAAACGACATCCATCGTTGATCTCATCTGGGACGCCTAGTCAGATGGTGGTCAAACCGGTGACGGAACTTATGGGCCACTTCGGTGTAAGCATAACTTACCTTCAAGCTTAACTTATCACATAATCGCGAACGAACTTACCTTACCACAGTAATTAAGCTTAATCCGAAATCTGCTGACCCTAAACCGTCTATGCAGCCTATTGACATCCAGGGCTGGGTCAAACGTGTGACAATATCTTTAAAACAAAAAAAAAATACCTGGTTTTCACACTGTGAATCGGTCTTGAACAAATAATCGTCAGTTTGTGGTAATGTGCGTATGATTGCGTAAGTAAAGTAAATAAGACGCTACCAATACTGTTACATGCGGTTGAGTTTTAATCCGAACGACACATCGTTAGATAAACAAGATTTTTACACACTATGACTAGACATAGGTTTCTATTCCGGTATCAACCTGGGATTTTCTTGGTTTTTTGAGGATTACGGATGTTGTATTAAAGTTCTGTGGTCAAACAAAATGATGTCACAGATCAAACAGTAACAGTTTTGTGAGTAACACTTTTGTGAAGCTTTTATTCTTGTAATGTTCAGGTGAAATCTTGCAACTGAATTTTAAACCACTTACTGCCCTCCGATTGAGATGAAATTTCGCATACTTGTGTGAGTTCGGTGACTATCAAAGAGATTAAAATAAGTATAATAGAACAAAGAGCGGACATTGGGAATATTTTCATAAAAAACTTTAAAGCTCAAGAAGTCATGTCAGTTAGTATAAACACGAGCTGTCATTCGGTCGAAATCGTACTAGATTTTTTCCACTTGTAATAACTTTTGGCATAATTTTTTTCTTGCGTTGACCCCTCTATGCCAATTATTTGATTTTAATCTCTTTAGTGACAATGCAATATTATGGTAACTAATCTGATCATGGAGCCGGGAGGTGGATAATGAAACTCGAATCCTCAAATGCAACTCGTAAGCCCCTCGAGTTTGGGCTCATTTGATTTGTTTCAACAAATGCTATACATAGAAAAGTTATTCGTTTTAGTTTAGTTGTTAGGTACAGTGATATTATGACATATTATTAGTTCGTTTGTCAAGTTTAGTAAAAATCTGTTTTGAATTTGGAACAATACCACATTCACAGAACTATACGACTTCACATTTAAGTGTTACTACTATTACTTATTCTGTGGTGTTACTTAAATGCGCAGCGAACGTTCTTAGAGTATTCAACTATTCAGCGGTCGGAAAAGGTTGAGGTGCTCTCCACAAGGAAATATTATTTTTATACGAAACTAGCTATTCCCCGCGACTGCTTTTATGTGAAAGTTAGGTTATTGCATCCCCGTGGGATTATGTATTTTTTCCGGGATAAAAATTAGACTGCGTCCTTCCTGTGACAAATTTCATGGAGATCGGATTATCTGTTAAGCCGTGAAAAGGTAACAGGCAGACAGAGCTACTCTCTTCTCATCTATACACTTGCGGCAAGCAAGTATAACTAAAAAGTATGATAACATTCTGTGGTCTTTCAATTTTGCTTTCAAAACATGAAGGACTTTTTTTAAAGGTCCAATTTAAAATTCCGTTGCAACGATTTCCTGATGCATGCTTCCGGGTGAGTTCACTCATGGGAGGCAACAATATGGTAGGTATATTGAATCCTACTAATATTATAATATTATATATATATATTATAATATTAGTAGTTTGTTTGGATAGTTTGTTTGGATGGATGTATGGATGGATGTTTGATCCACTTTCACGCAAGAACTACTGAACGGATTTTGATGAAACTTTACAATTATATCAGAATAATACATAGGCTATATTTTATTCCCGTATTCCCACGAGAACGGGAACTACGCGTATTGAATATGTGACGCAGAGGTTCTATAGACATTACCAAACATTTGTGGTCCATCGTCCTGCATAATATCAGCTGCGTTGCGCCTATCTGGTTCTCGATAATGAAAGGTTCTTTGGACAAGATTTAGTGACGGTATTTGTGACTATAATATAAGAAAAAATCCACCCTACATTTTATGGATGACTAGCAATGCCCCGTGGTTTCACCCGCGTAGTTCCCGTTCCCGTAGGAATACGGGGATAAAATATAGCCTACGTGTTATTCTGATATATAAGCTATATAATTGTAAAGTTTCATCAAAATCCGTTCAGTAGTTTTTGCGTGAAAGAGGATCTAACATCCATACATCCACACATCCATACATCTATCCATACAAACTTTCGCGTTTATAATATTAATATAAGTAGAATAGAATAATTAATTTAAGAAAAATAGTGGGCGTACCGTCCTGAACTCAAGATGGCAACCCCCCCACTTTTGTCAATATCTGTGGAACTGCTTCATCCAAAACTCAAAAAGTTATACAAATTCATGCGTAAATAGTAGAGATGTAAATAAGGTAGGTAATTGGTTTCTACGTACTTGGTCCAAAGGTCGTACGGTCAATGATGTTTTAAGAGGTGAGTGTACTCATACATCTGAGCGACTTTCATAATAAATTGTGACATTTTAGTAACACTTTGCCACAATTAAGTTGTGGCGTTCTATTTGTTCTTTGTTCGACAGTGGACGTCTTCCGGCTAATGATGAGGAGTAACACTTTTTGTTCTTAGTACGGAACCTACCACAATCTCTTTCTTTGTACAATGACGTTGTGCCAATAACTTTATTATAAAAGCTTGATTCGGAGCACAGTGCGAAAGTGATGACGCTATAGGTATGAAATTTATAGCAGTCGCAATAGACAAAATAACGTGACAATCTGACAATAATTCGATATGCTATTTATTTATATTATATTTAAGTTCCATTCAAAAGTAAACATATCTTAACTATTTACAATTCATCGATATTGTAAATCTCTATACAGGTACCTATAAAATTGAATTATTTTCGGGCCTTTTTGGAGGGAATCCTAAGAGAGACGTAGGTAATGTTTGTAAAATTTTCATTTTGCAGGATATTTTAAGTTTATTATTAGTAATATTTTAGGATAGTATTTTATGTAGCAAGTGTGCAGCGTGGAAAATTCGATAAAATATATGGGATAGACAAAATTGACATTTTCAGATTACCTCAAGAAGTCACAAGCAGTCTTTATACATTGCATGTTTAGTTGGTAAGTAGGTATTTTGTAATTTAATGTTGTTCTGGTTTTTTTATATTTATATTTATTTTGCTTATTTAAATGTACCTACCTATGTGTGTGAATTGTGTTGCAAATAAAACGATTTATCTATCTATCTAACTTCAGTAAAAGTCGATTAGGTACTCTCATTTTACTGTCGATGACAAAAATACAGATGGATAGTGTTGAAGAGACGGTATTTTTGTGCAACTATTTTAAACCAAAATATACCGTAATTTACCGTACCGTTAAAAGGTGGTAGGTACCTAATAGTGATAAATACATAGGGAGCAATTACCTATGAAATTAACGTTATCTTTTATAGGTACTAACATTTTATTATTTATTTCGGTATCTAAACATCCAAATCCAATAAAATGTTTTGGGTCTGTTAGACAAATCCTTAAACTTTATAAGCTACATTTGTTTTTAAAATAAATGAGGCAGCTTTAAATAATAAAACAAATCAAAGCATACAATCTGGCAGTGCATGGCACGAACTCTTTTTTGACAGCGGAAATTGGAATCAAAAATATTAGTCACATTTTTTCGCCAATTTTATAGGTTAGGTTAGGTTTATTTACAATATACCTAATCATTGTCCAATTAGATACAATCCCCTTTGTTAAGTTGGCAGAAATATGTTCACAGAGAAACTTCAATAGCTGGCTCTAAACCTTTAGGGAATCGGGGACAACGTAGAATTTAACTATCGGAAGGTATCCATCGCCTCTTGGGAACGTTTTAAATTAGAATCGTATTAGCAAATGTTAGAGATTTTTAATTCAGTTGTCTTTCTGGGAATCTTACCTATTATATTTTGGTCTTATTGTTTTACATACACTTGTACTGTACTGCCCCCCTAGCCAAGTGGCATTGTACAATCTAATCCAATGTTCTTATAGATTGACATGTGTGTGTTTGACATTAGTGTTAGCGCTCGATGGCAAGTGCTTATGTCAATCTCATACATGTCAATCTAAAAGAACATTCGATTAGATTGTAGAATGCCACTTGGCTAGGGGGGCTGGTATGTTTTTGTCCAGTTCTAGTAGGTACCTAGTACCTACTCTATACTATAATATTTCGAGTATAATTTCGAGTAGGTATTGTATTGTACTTTACTTATTTGTAAAACAACAAAACACACGAAGGGTTGTGTAAAATCGTACCAAAATAAATACGGTTCTTCTAGGGGGACCTTTTTTAATTTTTACCTTTTTTATTTTTATATTTGCGGTGGTAGTTACATACTGTCGTGAAAATTTCAAGCATCTACCTATATACGGTTCAAAATATACAGCCACGTGACAGACCGACTGAAAGACAGTGTAGTCTTACACCCTTTCGTAAACCTAACCCTTGGAACCCAAAAACGAAGCACAAAATCAAAAGTACGTAGGTTAAGTCTGGCCTATTTCCAATCAAAATCATTTTGGAAATAAAAATTGGACTTTTGTTTTTTTTAGATATGCACAAGTAAAAAATATATAGGTAATGAAGTAAATTTAATTTCACAGATTTTTGACGAAGCGTGTGAATTCACTGATGTATTTGACGAAGTTTGGTGCGGATAATTGACTGCTATAATTTTAATATAGTGACGAAGGCTGTTGCTGATAATTACCTGATTATAATAATGTGCATAAAAAACAAAATTAAACAAAAGAAAAAATGTTGTTATTCAATTAAGCGGCTTATAAGTCCACTTATTGAAAGTCATTGCATCTACTGCTTCTGTAGGTACTCTTATGGTTGAGTGGAAGAAGAGGGGCAACTCTTAAATAACAATCATAAACAGACTGCGTGAAACAAGTAATTCATACGTCACATTCTAGAACAATCCACAGACAATGACGAGTAGACACGTGTTTTGCATGCCTAAAAATGCATCCAAAAGGCTTCAGCATTCCTAAACAATATGCATATGTATTGACTCAGCGATTCATTGGACTATGCCTTAGCTCGACAGACTTGTGTGTAAAACCTACTAATAAGGCCCAAAAATATAAAATGCTATACTTTTTCACAGTCAAGAAAAATATCTATACATGTAATAAAACTCAACGAGGCCGTATCTGTACATGAAATATGATCTAAAGTTATCGATGTAGATATCAAAACACAAAGTTTTGTAATTTTTAGCTATGGCACGGCCTAGGGCAAGAGTAGTAACAGCATGGGGGTTTTAGTCAGTGCGAGTCTGAATTGGCAGTAATTGTCTTCGCAACATGTCCCTCAGTTAAAAAAAAATAATTGATGAATATCAATGTCAATATTATACTTTAAGTATTAATTAAAACTCAAAAATAATATTGGAGAGAATTCGAAGTCCACGACAGACCAGGGACCAGGCAGCCGCAGGCTAAGACTAGACTAGCTTATTCTAATTAACATTGTGCGAGCGGAATTTTAAATGACCTTTCAATAATGGCGCACTAACCGTCACTACGCAGTTAATAAAATAGATTATGCAGTTGTCATTTTGAGGATTCATTAAGTTGTAAAAACCCCTATTCATTTCCTCAATATCAAGTATTTGAATTTTATTTATTTGTGATATGTTATTCTAATACCAATTATGGCATTTGCACTAAAACGTTGTTTATCGCTGTGCTTCATGAAAGTTCAAGATCATATTTTAGTAGATCGACTCAGAAATTACGAGATGTAGGTACAAAAGTAGCGGATTACCTAATTGAAGTGACAGTGGATAGGACACAGCTCGTAGAACTTAACTTAAACTTAATATTGCATTTATCTCTGACATTATTATAATCTTTTGTAGTTTAGTTTAGTTCGTAGTTTTAGTTAGAATTTTACTCTTCTGTTGTATACCTCGATGTCTTCGCTAATAAATTTATGATAATTATAATTGTATCTGATAATAATTATATAATATATCAATTGTAGTAAGTGTTACAAGTGTCACAAAAATCTAAATGAACTAGTGACGTTATCTCGATGAATCATAATTGCTGGAGGTTTCATTGCATTACGTTCGTGACTAAACACCGTGATGATAAGTAACATCGCATGGATCTTGCTTGAGCAATATTTTAACTAGGACAATATAGTGATTGTTGAATAGGGAAAATTGTTTTATTGCACAGACTTATAACAAGCTCGGCGGCTGAGGACAACATTTGACGTAATCACCAGACAGATTAAATCATAAAATCTAGCCAAGAATCATTAATAATAGCTCAATAAACCTTACAAATTATATACTGATATAAACGTATAGCCTATTAAAGTTGAAAGGTGAAACGATGTGTGGATGCTGTGACTATTAATAAAAGTAGGGACCATAATTTTCTGCACTTATTAATCTTTACAAATAATAAAAAATTGCTTAGGTACCTAGTATGCTAGATATTAAAGAAAGCCAGTCTTCTGGTCACTGTCCCGCATGGTTCCTCTTTGGAGGACATTTTTTTATCTGTAATTATTGTAAATGAATGTATATTTTCTTTGTAAATAAATATCTAACGTACATTTTCTAAATACTAATCTTATAAACTTATTTATCACTAGCTCGAGAGTAAAGGAAAACATCGTGAGGAAACCTGCAGGTGCCAGAATTAATTCTGAGGCATGAGTAACAGACCCAATCCGGCGATGGGCTCAACACTTATCACGTTTAGAGGTCGAATATACTCGTGAAAAGTGATTATTTCCAGAAATGGAATACCTCTTAGAATTTATCCAAGTGAAATACAGTGAAGTCTTTATGCCCTACAAACTGTGTATTTCTTACCACGTCCCTAAGATTCTGAAGATAATAATCTTACAATCCTTGTATTTTTTGTTTCAAAAGATGTTTTAAACGAAATAAATAACAACGGAACGTAACCTATAATTGCAAAGATATAACATTAAAAAAACTGTCCAAGTGCGAGTCGGACTCAAGGACCGAGGTATAAAATAAACATTGGTACAAAAAATAAAGTTATAAAATAAAGGCTGTATCTTTTGATTGCGTTGACTACGAATTTTGTTTTTTTCACAACTTCAAAAGATTGCAGACCAGGGGGCCAATTCTACTAAATTTCAACGGTTACAGTTGGATGACAATGACAATGACATGGTCAGTCGATAGTGTTATTTGCTCTGGAAAGTGTCAAAATAACACCATTGTCTGACCATTGATATGTCATAGTCATCCAATTAAGACCGTTGACATTTAGTAGAATTGGCCCCCTGAATATCAACTTGACACTGAGAAAATTGGTTTTGACGAACAGTCAGACAGACAACGAATTTATTCTATAAGGGGTTTCTTTTTTCTTTTTAACCGACTTCAAAAAGGAGGAGGTTATAAATTCGTATGTATGTATTTTTTTTCTATGTTTGTTACCTCAGAACTTTCGACTGGGTGAACCGATAGGATGATTCTTTTTCATTTGAAAGCTGGTGCTTCCAAATTGGTCCCATTTTAATTTCGTCCAGTTCTGACAACGGCAGCCATGAGAAAACCATCTAAGTTGAAGATTGAAGTCGGCTTTTTTACTCTTTAGAGTGGTTACAGGAATTCAATAATAATATTTTACAATACATTGCAACAATCTCACTAGTTCTTAAAACAGATAGAACAAAATGGTCCCTAGTTAAGTCGATTTATAAGCAAAACACGATTTATCAATGTAATTGCTTTGACGGAAGCGCTTACTTTGTATACTTACGATTATATTATTGGAAAAGGCTTCACGAATATATCGTAGCTTAGTATGTCTTTTGATCGAGGGTTAGTTGGTACTTTATAGGCAAAATTTTATTCGTTTTACATTCGTAGGTGTAGCTAGATAATTATAGGTTACTGTGTGAGGGTTTGAGATGCTTTGCAATTTAAGATACACCGGTGATGTTGACCCTATTGACCGCTGTGTGTCATGAGTATAAGTCATTCACCAGTGAATCTTAATAAATAAATCTTAAAAAATATATATCAAGTAATAAACTATATATAAGATAAGACCGCCCATTGTACTTTTTTGTATCACTGTGTCACTTGTTGCATATTTTTATTGGTGTACAATAAAGAGTTGTTACTTACTTACTTACTTACTTACTTAAACATACAAATGATTGTTGTTAATTAAGTACTTAATGATACTCAATATGTAGATAATGCCTTTAGGCATTAAGTTCGCCATGTGTACATTTTCTTGGTACATGAAGTTAAATAAATAAATAAATATGTGTAGATTTAGATAATGCTTTAGGGGGCAGTTATTGCTATGAAAAGAGAGTCTTCTCATGCGGTCTGAGTTTGTACGCACCTACTCTTAATGAACTTTTCGAAACTTATAACTGGTAGGTACCTAATGCAAGAGCAGCCTTACGGTTAAAGAGCCTGCTTCACACGATGAAAATCAGTGAGGCTTGGGTTCGAATCCTGGCATGTAATAATGAGTTTTTCAAAACTTACGTACATATTTATTACTAGCTTGACGGTGAAGGAAAACATCGTGAGGAAACCCGCAGGTCCTAGACTTAATTCTGAGACATGTGTTAACAGACCCGGTCCGGCGATGGGCTCACCACCTATCACGTTAAGGGGTCGAATATTCTCGTGAAAATTGGGTATATCCAGTAATGGAATACCTCTGCCTACCCCCTCGGGGATAAAAGACGTGGGATTATTATTTATTATTATTATTACCTAATGCAAACCATATTATTGTTGGTCTCTCCTTCACAGAATCAGTTCAGATACCGTGAAGGATACAAATATTATCCTTCACGTATCTGTATGTATGTAGATGGTTTTTGTGTTAACAATCTCAGCTATGCTGATGATATTGTGCTGCTGAGCCCATCTATCGGTGCCCTGCGGAAACTGATAAATGTATGCGAGTCTTATGCAGTTGCCCACGGATTAAAATACAATGCCTCAAAAAGTGAGCTAATGGTGTTTAAAGCTGGTTCAAAGTGTTATAAAATTTCTAATCCCATAACACTGTGTGGGACACCATTGAAGCTCGTAGAGCATTTTAAATATCTGGGTCACTGGATTACTGACAAACTAAGCGATGACCTTGATATACAGAGGGAACGAAGGGCGTTGTGTGTTCGTTGCAATATGTTGGCCCGCAGATTTGCACGTTGTAGTGGGCAAGTCAAAGCGACCCTTTTCAAAGCCTATTGTCAATCCTTCTACACGTGCAGTCTGTGGGTCAATTATACGCCGAGGGCTTTTGCAGCCCTGCGAGTACAATATAACAATGCGTTCAGGGTGTTGTTCGGGCTGCCACGTTTCTGCAGTGCATCGTCCATGTTTGCCGAGGCGCAGACTGACTGCTATTATGCAATCATCCGCAAGCGAAGCGCCTCGCTGCTACGCGTCGGGCACTCAGCCCGGCGCTAGACTTAATTAAATTATTTTATTAAAATAATATTTACTAACACTAGGCTAAGTATTTTGTTACTAATATTTATGGATTTATACATACATACATACATATAATCACGCCTCTTTCCCGTAGGGGTAGGCAGAGACAACTTCTTTCCACTTGCTACGATCCTTACATACTTCTTTCGCTTCGTCCACTTTCATTATTCCTTTCATACATGCTCTTCGGTTTAGGATAATCTTGACCTGGCCTTTTTTCAAGACGTCCCCAATTTGGTCTCGAAACGTCCGCCTAGGTCTACCCCTTCCCACACTTTCATTCACACTCGCCTTATACACTTTTTTCGTCAATCGTTCGTCATTCATTCTCTCGACATGGCCAAACCATCTCAGCATACCTTTCTCAATTTTTGTCACTACATCTTCTTTCAGACCACATCGTTTCCTTATCTCACTATTTCTTATCCTGTCACTCAGTTTAACTCCTATCATACTTCTTAACGCTCTCATCTCAACTGCATTTATTCTGCTTTCATGTTTCTTCTGCCATACCCAACTTTCACTTCCGTACATGAGTGTCGGAGCCAACACCCCCCTATGCACAGCCAAACGAGCCTTGTTAGACACCTTCCGGCTGCTCATAAAGGAGTGCAAAGTTCCATTCACCATGTTTCCTGCATTCACTCTTCTTTCAATATCACTCTCACACTTTCCATCTCTTGTAAACTTTGAACCCAGATACACAAACTCATTCACCTGTTCAATTTGTTCGTCTCCAATCACGATATTGCACTCTGTCACTGCCTCATCTCTTTCAAACACCATCGCTTTCGTCTTCTTTACATTCATCTTCATTCCCTTTATAACAAAAGATCCACTCATAGCAGTTATGGATTTATAATCTGAAATAAATTATTTGAATTTGAATCTGACCTTAACCCTTTTTTGCAGTTTTATAGCATTTGTGTGAAAACAGCCACTGTATCATTCATTTATTACCATTAGTAATTGTTGGTATAATCAGTTGTGACAGACCAATGGACGGACAGACACAGCGCCACCAAGGGTTTCTATTTACCGCTTTCATACAATACCTTAAAAGAAAACAGGTAATAATAAACAGGTATAGGTACTGATGGTTATTACTAGTAGGTAAACATACACTGTGCGCATAATACTTAACACCTGCGTATACGCAGTTCAATCAAACTTATAAAACGTCAATTAATGCAAGCGTAGAGTTACACAATTTAGGTCAATACCACGATGTGAGCGACGTCGCGTACGGAATGCACGCGCTGTGTCTTCCCCTGTGAGCGCTCCCAAATGTCTGTTTAGGCATTCGCGACGGTCGTGAAGGCCGGGCGAGATGTGACTGCTAATGTGATCGAAGTTAGGAGCGGTAGAATCGCGAATCGCTCGGCCTGTGCTCGCTGCCTTACTTTATTATAGACTAGCGACCCGCCCCGGCTTCGCACGGGTGCAATGCTAACACTAAAACCTTCCTCTTGAATCACGCTATCTATTAAAAAAAACTGCATCAAAATCCGTTGCGTAGTTTTAAAGATTTAAGCATACAAAGGGACATAGGGATATAGGGACAGAGAAAGCGACTTTATTTTATACTATGTGTAGTGATGATGACTAGCAGGGCCCCGCGGTTTCACCCGCGTGGTTCCCGTTCCCGTTGTAATACGGGGATAAAATATAGCCAATGTATTATTCTAATATTTATGCTATATAACTGTAAAGTTACATCAAAATCCTTTCAGTAGTTTTTGCGTGAAAGAGGAACTAACATCCATCCCTACATCCACACATCTATACATCCATCCATACAAACTTTCGCATTTATAATATTAGTAGGATTTATAATATTAGTAGGATAGTAGGATATTAGTATATCCAGTTTATTTCTTTTCCCGTGGGAATTTCCTAAAATCCCATCATAGCGGTTGTCTATACGACCTATAAGACACCTAAATACCGTATTTCAAGTTTCTTTGTGTTATATTACTAAGCTGTTCGTCCTTCCGTCTGTCTGTCTGTCATCACGCTGTATCTCAGACAGTTTAAAAGAAGACGTTTCATTTTGGGCCTGCACACTGTACACCAGCGTGAAAGATAGAGAAAAATCTAGTGATTATCAGAAAAATATTTAAAAAAATCATTTCCATCTATTTAACTTGCACAAAAGTAATTAAACTTCAATGGATTCGCATGAAATCATATTGAAATAATACTATTTCTAACTTCTTAAGCCCAATTTCCATGTTATTGTGAATTAGTCCGACAAAAATCAAAATAATATCAATTGTCATTTTACCGGTCAGGTCGCAATTTTTTTTTCGGTCGCCGCTATGCTAGTTTAATGAAAATTAAAGTTTATTGTACAACTAAATACATCTAAATAAAATATAAATAAATAAATCTAAATAAAAGGAATACATCCGACAGAGAACCAAAGTTATCGACATAGCTCAAAGAATTAGCAAGCTGAAGTGGCAGTGGGCCGGCCATATCTCGCGAAGAACCGACAACCGTTGGGGTAGACGTGTTCTGGAGTGGAGTCCGCGACTCGGCAAACGTAGTGTAGGGCGCCCTCCGGCCAGATGGGATGACGATCTGCGAAAGGCTGCAGGCAGATGCTGGATGCGTCGAGCCAAAGACAGGGCGCTATGGCGCTCATTAGGGGAGGCCTATGTCCAGCAGTGGACTAATATAGGCTGATGATGATGATGATGTACAACTAAACTAGACAAATATGAGCTAAATCATGAATAAAACTATAGTTAATTTAATTAAATTTATCTAAAAAACTGTTGTAAATGGTGCAGGCCCAGTCTCCATACATTCATGAAACGTCTCCTTTCACAGATCCCGCTACAACAACAAATAAGTAGGTAGGTACTTAAAACAAAATAAACTAAATATTTGAGGGGGCTCCCATACAGCATGATTTTTTTTGCTATTTTTATAGATAATGGTACGGAACCCTTCGTGTGCGGGTCCGACTTATAACAAATTTGCCATTGATTACACGTGTCCCATTGACTAAATCTGTTCATAACAATTATTTATAGAGCAATATAGGATTTCGTGTTTATGAAGATAAGTATCAACAACAATTTATTATACTTATCTCATAACATGAGATATAAGTTGGCGGGTACACGTGTAAAATATAATTTTCACTTCTCATGCTCTAAAAGGAAGCCAATATAGCCCTACGAAGCGGGACTAAAGTGACCACTTCAGTCCCTAGGGAGTAAAAAGTATTAGTTTTTTAATTTCATTAATGAGATGTAGACTCAAACAGCCAGTAAATATCTGTGGAGTGTGGCCCATCTTCATTGCGAAAATGTTGAGAGTTTTAGTTCCATGATGTTTCCGCATAAAAGGTGTGGCGCCATGTGTTTTAAAAGAGATTTAAATCTCTTTGTAATCTTTGACAGGTTTAGAAGAAAAAACTGCCCGCGAAAATTTCAGAATTTTTGTCGAGTGTATTTGTTCGGTTTCAAATAATTTTGTACTAAGTGAATTGTCAATTTTTCTCGCACTTAAAGCGAAAAGTACAGTTTGCACCTAGAGAGCCAACTTAATATACCTCTGGTATATAGGTAATGGCTTCGCTTAGTCCCTCGATATAAAATATACTATTATTTTTTGGAAGAAACTGATATAATTTAGTCTAATGTAGGATCATAACAGCGGTTATGCAAGGTGGCGAATTTATACAGACGAAATTGATCCAGTTTGCCTAGTCCAGATTGTAACAAATACACAACAGCTCTTTCAGAGTCAGTAAGTTCGATCCCCCTCGGGGCTTGTATTTTGAGCGTGTGACCCTGTTTGTTGTAAAGTTTAAGCAACAATATGTAAATATGTATGCTTGTACGCCTTCATATCGAGGTTAGAGGTATTCTATTCTTAGATATACCCACTTTTAAAACGTATATTTTTTGGACCCATATACGTGAAAGGTGAAACCCATCCGTTCCTCTTACACGTGCCCCGGAACCAATTCTAAAACGATGTTTTCCTTCACCGTTTAAATTAGAACGTGAAAAAGACACGTAATAAATATGAAACTCTTTGGTACATGCCAGGATTCGAAACCGAGCCTCACAAATGAGAAGCGGACTCCTAAACCACTGGGCTATCACTGCTCACTGGATAACAGGTTTACAAAAAATAATCATAGGTACCCAACACAGATGACCTAAATAAAAATTACACTTAATTCTAACGAAGTTATTTATGTATAGTACGATACTAATGTGGTCATTAGTATTGACGGAAGTATTATTAGTATTGTCATATTTCACATTACCATAAACGTGTTATGTCGCATAATAGTGTTATGTTAAATCGTAAATTTTTATTTACACAAGCAAAATAAACATAATACATTTATTTATAACTTATTTAGCTTATGTAGAGTAATTACCTTAAAAGGTGGTTATTCTATGAATGATAAATAATACTGAATAAAAAAAATAAGTATTTTCAGTTTTCATAAACTGAAAATACTTATTTTTTTTAAGGTAGTATGTATGACACGGGTCATTACAAATCAAATGACATTACTCGAATTGTTTATAATAAATCATTGGGGAGTTCCCTGGCTCTATCATCACACCCTCTTCTCCGAGTGTAATTCATGGCACATGTGGAAACAAGAAATGAGCCTTAACTTAGTTCACGAGTTTCGATATCCATCTTCTGGCTCCATCATCAGATCAACTCGGTGGTACCAGATCGTTGCATTGTCACCGTACTTACACAAGTATGGCTTTCAGCTCAATCGGACCTTAGTCAGTGCCGTATTAAGGTAACTTGATGTCCTAATCAATCTCGTTACCAAGTTTCAACAGTATAGTGCTTATAGTTTCGGAAAAAAGTGGCTGTGACATACAGACGGACAGACAGACAGACATGACGAATCCATACGGGTTCCGCTTTTTGCCATTTGGCTACGGAACCCTAAAAAGTAATACGTATTGTAGGTATAGAATATGTAAGTATGTGTTATTCCTCCTGCCCTTATCCCATGCTAGGTGGGGTCAGCTCAACATGATTTCACATCATAATCGTTGACGTTCGGTTCGGTCGTATCGACCGAACCGAACGTCAACGATTGACAACTAACATTCGTGTGCTCGTTTTTTTTCTCGGTCGTCTCTGGTGCCCTCCTAAACGGGATGCTCTAAGAAATTGCTTAAATAGCTTATAGGCTAATTCAGAATTGACCTCACTACCTAAGTGGTTTTAAATTCAGTATCAAGATTTTACCTAAACTAACAACATGTTATATGGGATCAATACAGCGGTATTGAAACAGTGTTAGATTGCAATCCCTATCACTGTTCCAGTATTAGAGTTTTATAAAGTAGTATATATTATAGTTAATCGTCGTCAATAATCTTCTACACGGTAGTGAACTGTCTGTGTCTGTCATTAGCATTAGCATTTTATTAAAACATAAATACCAGTGTTACATCAGAACGTTATATGAATGTAAATCTACAATAATAAGTCAATAAAACTCCAATAAGGTAAAATAAGACTGTTGCTACAGCTGCTTCGCTGTATCGTGACCTTGGTTAGGGATCAGCTACATTGTCACGGCTGAGCTATAGCTAATAAGCTAATTGAAAATATATTTTAATTAAAAGTCTATAGACTTTTAATTAAAATATATTTTCAATTAGCTTATTCTCCGCATAAAAATTAACTTACAACCTCCGATGTACGTTATATGTACGTTATATCCCTAAGAAATTAAATCGAGTTCCGTTACCTGTCTAGCCGCCTGCCTGAGCCCTTCGGGGAAAAGTCGTGAGCATATGTATAGTATGTATGTATATATTAATCATCAGTAGCTCGACGGTAAGGGAAAACTTCGTCAGGAAACCAGCAGGTCCCAGAATTCATTCTGAGGCACGTGTAACATGTGACGTGTGACATGCCCTAATGTATGAGCTGATATATTTAATTTTAAATTATTTGACTATAATTTTTTTTATCATAAATTGGAATCTAATTAATTATGTTTTTGGAAATCTTTTAATTGTTTTGTTAGTTTTTTTAATATTGAAATGTTTCATGCCAACATTTGGTAAAATATGCACTCTTCTATTATATTGTATCAACTTTTGTAACCATATTTTGTGCAAATAAAGATTATTATTATTATTAACAACACCACCTAACGCTTAGGTCTCAAAAAAACATACTGGTGAAAAGTGGGTATTTCTAGGAATGAAATACCTCTGCCCTCTTCCTCGGGGATAAAAGGATTTATATTAGTAGGATTTCTTTAAGAGTGGAGTTGCATGGAACATTATGGCTAGTATTGTACATGTGCAAGAAAAATGAAAAGTCGTTAAGACATGTCAGACATCCTTGATCGTTTGAAAAAGTCTCACATAATCTTTCAATGCGCAGTCAGCCCGCGTGTCAGATTATAACCTATACTTCCTTATGTACGAGCAAACGTCTAGCTCAGCTATGGACTGGATGGGTTGGACATAACATTAGTTTTTAACCAAAAGAACGACTTCAAAGAGAAAACTTAAAAAAAGTAAAAAAGCACTATCGCCACTACGATTTTCGAAGGTTCCCCTCTATTTCTCTGGAATGCCATAATCAGATCTTGGCTTCCTTATCATGGTACCACCGTTGGGATATCACCTTTCTAACAAAAAAAGAAATCGGTTCATATACGACGGAGTTATTCACGAACATATAAAAATATATACGGTTGAATTGAGAAACCTCCTTTTTTGAAGTCGGTTTAAAAAATCATCAGTGAGTAGCAACAGATTACTGACATGGCCTGTTATTGCCGGCGTACTATTAATTAAATAATTAATCACGGCGTATTATTATTAAAAATATAAATAGTTTAAGAAAAGAAGCTGTTTCTTAATATTCTGCATTTTTACGAGTGTTGTGTTATGTGAAGAAAAACGTTGAACCTATCGACCTATGACATTATATTTAGGTACCCTACCGGTTTATGTTACACTCTTTGGCAAACGTTTCATGTATGTGTTTTAATAAGTTAATAAATAAATAAATTAAAAAATAAAGGTAGACATGTTATATTATTACCTAAATAATATTATCATATTAATAACGACAAATACGTCATATTTTATCAGGTATGAGAGACAAGATTTGCATGATCATTAATTTTAGCTTGCATTTGAATCATAATTAAAAATAAAATAAATAAATCTAGGCTATTCATCATCCAAACGATTGATGAAAAACACGTTTTCGATTTTATTGACGGGATTTGTTCTTTTTTTATTGACATATTTTAGCAAAGATAACGCATCTACCACAGTGTATACATATATAATATTATTGCCTATCGACTATGTGTTATATACAACGCATCACAGAATAAGCGCAATTCCTCATACATCCCAATTATTATTAGTATAACACCTTTTACCCGAGGCCTCGCTCGTGCACGTTTATTTCACCCCCTTTGAATTTTGCAAGATCCTTTCTTACTGGATGCCTACACTGTATAAACTATCTATAATATAAATATCTATAATAATAAATAAAGGGCAATAATAGTACGATTTCCAGGCATAGCTATAGGTAAGTACATAGGTAACATTAGCGATCTGCCAATTTAGTACTGAGTTTAATAAGTCTTATTAGTTTGTAATAAAGGTCGGTTTAGCTTGCTTGAACTAATTTCAATTTAAATTCAGTTACGCTAATTCATTTTCGGAAAAAATTTACACATATTAAAAATAGCTGAAATCGATTGAATAGTCGATACTGAACAAACTGATTTCAGGAATTGCGCTTATTCTGTTACATAATATTGCATAAGCGATTCTGATTTCTTAATCTGTTCGTTCACCTACAATAACCCATGCTATGCTGATGATGATGATGAATGATGATGAGTTTTCGATGTTTACGGTACTCATCACATCAATCATCGATATGCATGTCAATATGCACTAGCCTTTACAGTCAGTTTTGTAATACTCAGTTTTTGACAATGCAATTTTACAACCGATCCACGAACAGTGTTATGTGCATGACAATTTTCGCTTGACTTATTTCTGTAATAAATAAAGGGCAATAATAGTACGATTTCCAGGCATAGCTATAGGTAAGTACATAGGTAACATTAGCGATCTGCCAATTTAGTACTGAGTTTAATAAGTCTTATTAGTTTGTAATAAAGGTCGGTTTAGCTTGCTTGAACTAATTTCAATTTAAATTCAGTTACGCTAATTCATTTTCGGAAAAAATTTACACATATTAAAAATAGCTGAAATCGATTGAATAGTCGATACTGAACAAACTGATTTCAGGAATTGCGCTTATTCTGTTACATAATATTGCATAAGCGATTCTGATTTCTTAATCTGTTCGTTCACCTACGATAACCCATGCTATGCTGATGATGATGATGAATGATGATGAGTTTTCGATGTTTACGGTACTCATCACATCAATCATCGATATGCATGTCAATATGCACTAGCCTTTACAGTCAGTTTTGTAATACTCAGTTTTTGACAATGCAATTTTACAACCGATCCACGAACAGTGTTATGTGCATGACAATTTTCGCTTGACTTATTTCTGTATGTGTGCCAATATTCGATTGTATATTATTTACTTTGTTAGCAAATAATGCACGTGCATAAACGAAATTCGAATTGAGCACGACACGTTTTAAGAACGTCTTATTAATTATGTCCGAAATTAAATGAAATGAAATATTTATTTGCCAAAAATACAACGCGTCACAGAATAAGCGCAATTCGTCATACACCCCAATTAGCATATGAATATAAAAAAAAAAGATGCCTTCGTACTTGAGTTGCGTCTAACTAATTTTAATAAATAAAGAGCAATAATAGTACGATTTCCATAAGTAGCAGTAAATTCAGCTATGCTAATTAATTTTAAGAGCAGTGATAGCCCGGACGGTTAAAGAGCCGGCCGAAAATCAGTGAGGCTCGGGTTCGAATCCTGGCATGTACCAATGAGTTTTTCAAAAACTTACGTACATATTTATCACTAGCTCGACGGTGAAGGAAAACATCGTGAGGAAACCCGCAGGTCTCAGAATTAATTCTGAGACATGTGTAAACAGACCCGGTCCGGCGATGGGCTCACCACCTATCACGTTTAGGGGTCCAATATATCTCGTGAAATGTGGGTATATCCAGTAATGGAATACCTCTGCCTACCCTCTCGGGGATAAAAAAGGCGTGAGATTATATATATTAATTTTACCGAAAAAAATAACACATATTAAAAATAGCTGAAATCGATTAAGTAATCGATACTGAACAAACTAATTTCAGGAATTGCGCTTTTTCTGAAAGGTTACATATTGTATACGTATCTTCAGAATTCTGCTTTTGTCGATATCAATCCTACTAATGTTATAAACGCAATAGTTTGTGATATGTTTGCTCCTCTTTCACGCAAAAACTACAGAATGGATTTTAAACATTGTGAAACCGCGGGGCGCTGCCAGTAATATTCTATGTGAAAAAGACATAATAATATCACTTTTAAAAACATGTGTCAGCCACTGTATAAACACAAGAAATGAAATGCTTACGTTAGTAATCTCACTCTTTTTATCCCCGAAGCGGTAGGCAAAGGTATTCCATAATCATAAATACCTACATAAAATGGCGGATTTTTGGCGAAAAATTGTGAAAAAGAAAAATAAGAAAATCGAAGAAATATGTTAAGTGGGGTATCATTCAATAGGTATTTGGAAATCATGTTTAGGTTTCTTTGACCATTTTCAATTTCGAATGACCATTTAGGACTTATAACGGTTCAAATTTGGTTACCTACTAACTAAAAAGTATGAAATAAGAATGTTAATTTAAAAAATCTAAAACCCGACTGCCTAAAAAGATGAAAACAAGACCCATGGTTTTTATTTCCTACTTCACTAATAGGTCTTGTTTCCTGCATCTTTTTAGGCAGTCGGGTTTTTGATTTTTTTAATTAACTTTTTTTTTTAATAAGACATGGACATTTCTTACAACAACTAACCTTCATGGACGAGTCTAGAATCTTTTAAGATTGATCACGTTTCTATGTGTAGTTGTTTTTTATCTACAGGAATAAATGAATTTGAATTTGACTTTGACTGTTGACTTTGCCGATCTTTGCCCACACGGATACCTTTTTTCTTGTCCGGACCATTACGAACAAAAAAAGACGTGTGGCACTCGGGGACTGCCGCGGTAAAGCTATTGCATAGCATTTTGTATCAACAAGACTGCCGAAAAGAAACGACGTTAGACAATGCACGGCCTTCAAGCCACTCCTCCGTGCCCGTCGGAGTGGGGAGCGTGAGGTTTTTTTTCGTTACGGAATTTCTGGATTCGGTCTCCGCGCTCAAGGCCCTCGATAGAAGCTATGCAATAGCTTAAAAGAAAACAGCCACGTCGTCGAGTCGTTCTCGAGGTTTTAACTTAGCATTTAGAAATTATTTTCATTTATATAGAAGCATAGCAGCGCCCCGCGGTTCCCGTTCCCGTGGGAATACGGGGATAAAATATAGCCTATGTATTATTATGATGTATAAGCTACATAACTGAAAAGTTTCATCAAAATCCGTTCAGTAGTTTTTGCGTGAAAGAGTCACTAACATCCACACATACAAACTTTCGCATTTATAATATTAGAAGGAAATACACACAATTAAAGCAATGTTGCACAAAATACTCTTTTCATTGCTGGACACCATGAGCTTTCTATGAATTTTACTTTGCCTCCAATTTCCAGATGTCGCCAACCGTTGCATCAATATGCCTGTACAGTTCAATAGTAACGGAAGCCATTATGAGATGTGAGGACGAACGCAAGGCCTGACAGACGGTTTTCCGCGATTGTACGCATCTCTTTGTTTTATAACAAAGAACAGATTGATTGATGAGGGTAGTGTAAAACTAAGAGGGACTAGGAGACTACAGGCCCTCATTTAATTTATTTTACTTTGACAGATACGAGTAGTAACGTACTGCATCAAAAGATAAAATTTTGCGGGTGTTTGTATGTAAGTTGTATGAGAGCATATTTCGTTAACGCAGCCTGGAGTCTAAACGGATATTTACTCGAAAACGTCTGGACGAGGGTTAAATCTTTTTCAAAATTGGTTTATCTATTACGTTTCTTCTAATATTTATGTATGAGACTTACAAATTTGTGATAGAGTCGCTTCAGACAAAGCCAACTGGTCCTTCGCGGAAGTTGATTTACGAACTGGTTTTAGCATAAAATATTATGAGTATAATTTAATACCTCCGTGTGCCACATAGCCCAGTACTTTTAAAATTTCGTTACTTCCACCATCTGTTCAAAACTATTATAGTGCAGGAACCTTTCATAACGGAGATTAGTACCGTCTGCATATTGATGTGAAAAAAAATTATTCGTATTTTATTGTCTCATCATTGAATGTATTTCCATATAAAAATTGAGATTGGTACAGCTTCATTATATATATATATATAATCTCACGCCTTTCATCCCCGAGGGGGTAGGCAGAGGTATTCCATTACTGGATATACCCACATTTCACGAGATACATTGGACCCCTAAGCGTGATAGGTGGTGAGCCCATCGCCGGACCGGGTCTGTTTACACATGTTTCAGAATTAATTCTGAGACCTGGGGGTTTCCTCACGATGTTTTCCTTCACCGTCGAGCTAGTGATAAATATGTACGTAAGTTTTGAAAAACTCATTGGTACATGCCAGGATTTGAACCCGAGCCTCACTGATTTTCGGCCGGCTCTTTAACCGTCCGGGCTATCACTGCTCTTTATCAGACTTAAAAAAAGCAGGAGGTTCTCAATTCGTCGCGTATGTTTTTTTTATATCTATATTTATATAAAAATGAATCCCTTTTTCCCTTGGTCACGGCATCACGCGTGAATGGCTGAACCGATTTGGCTGAAAGTTGGTGGGGAGGTAGCTTAGTGGGTGAAACCGCGGGGCGCTGCTAGTTTTTTTATATAATGTGCATAATATTCCTTAAGCAGTAAAGCAAGTTATACGATAATCAAAACATACTTTATAAGAACATCTTGAAACAAAGGCTGAAAGCAATACTGCTTAAAGCCTATTTTAAGGAATTGTCCCTGGTCTTAATTTGTTTTACTATGTCAATATCTCCCAATCCGTGGTAGGCTCGCTTGGGAGATGATGGCCCATGCTTCCTGATATATGAGGAAAGACCCTTAGCTCAGCAGTGGACTGTTACGGGTTGATGATGATGTCAATATGATATCGTAGGGCCGACTCTGGACACGGAAATATTGCTCTGTCCATTAAAGGTCCCGTTACAATCGGTACTTTTTGTATTTTATAATTTTTAGCAGACTTCCGTTATAAATGCAAATGTCACCTTCCAAACGAGAGATATAAACTTTCCCGTTTATAATCCGGATTTTGATATTGATGAGATCATGGGACGTTTAAATTTTGATTAAAATTTATGTTACTTGAGCTTCGATTTTAAATTGTCCTTTTAAAAAATAGAAATGTACATAAAAAAACATTCTGCGATCATTGAAAAAAAAAGTAGCCTTACCTAGCACTTCAAAATTCGCCAACCCATACTTGCATACATACATACATTCGAAAAAATTACTAACATTATCATACGGTAATAGCTCTGTAGTAAACGCTTTTCCTTACCTTTTATGCAATGAGTGTTTATATGCGGATAATTCATCAGAAAATGAGCGCGCGCAGAATATTGTAGGCAAAGACGTTTAAAGAAAAAGTTTAAGAGAATGATTTTCTTCCAACCTATTTGATTGTAGGTATTATAATATATGTCACATCCAAACATACCACATTGAAGTTTATAAAAATGAACCTGTTAAATATAATAGAGCAGAGAAACTGGGAGGTCAGGATAAAAGAATTCCTAATACAAAGAAAATATGTTTTCTATTTCTGAAACCTACAACCCAAAGTATTTTCGGACCTTTAAACGTGACAGTGAGGTCATCAGCAAGTCTGTAGCTTGTAGTAACAAAGAGATTTATAGTGTAGCTATACTAGGAGGCGCACAGGCGCGTTTTTGTTCATCATCATCAACCCGTGACAGCTCACTGCTGAGGGTCTTTCCTCACACATGAGGAATAGTATTAACCTAGTGGTCACTTAACAGTCAGAATTTTTCAAGACACCGAAGGGTATCTGACATGGCTTAACGACTTTCATTGTTTGTAAACAAAACGAAAACCGGGACCAACATTTTTTTTAATTAAAAAAAAATAATTTATAACATAATTTGTTTTCCAGTGTTCGACGCCTCAGCAAAATCTCCTCAAGGACTGCTGTTCGGGTCTTCATACCATTTGGGAAACTTCGACGAGTGTGTCGGGATAGACGACAGTGCAGATGGAGGCCTGACTGTCGAGGGGCAGTACTGTCTCGCGACTATCAAGTGGCGGGAAGGAGATGAAGCTAAGAAGGTAATAAGGTCCAAATTGCTTTACCAAATTGTCTCTTTGCTCTTGTTTATAGCTAAAAATCTGCTTTACGCTCGTGAGCAAATACTGACGCTGAAGCATTGCCTCTTTGTACTATTAAAGCATACCCAAGAAATTGATTCATATTATTGTTATTTATTTTAACTATTTTAGCAACCGGAAAAAACTTCTTGCAGTGTCATCTCATCATCATATCTTATGTTTCTTATTTGTAAATTATTGTTTAAATATAAACTTACTGAACTGGTACACGGAGAAAATGTTACGTACTTAATATTTTTCTTTAAAAAATTACAACTGCGTCTGCTTTATTATGAAAATTACATTATGGACCTAGGGTTATAATGAAATTCCACACAACATTATAACAAAGTCAAGGGATATAATGTCTTGCTTTCGGTGAGGTTTATATGATATATAATCCGGCTTTGTCGAGCATGTGGTGTGAAAAAATCTAAACAGATACAAACAACGCAATTTTGGTTTGAAAGCTTACTTTCCGAAATTTTTAGATCATTTGTTAAAACAAATATTAGTACATTTAGATTTCACGTTTAGGGGTCCAATATATCTCGCGAAATGTGGGTGTATCCAGTGATGGAATGCCTCTGCTTACCCCCTCGGGGATAAAAGGCGTGAGATTATATTTGAAAAACTCATTGATAGATGCCAGGATTTGAACCCGAGCCTTCACTGATTTTCATCATGAGAAGTAGGCTCTTTAACCGTAAGGCTATCAGTGCTCTCTAATAAATGTTAACGCAATTTGAAATTCTAGTTTATTAATAATAAAAACCAGCGTTAAAGAAGCAGGATCATATATTAATTTGCATTAATTTGAATACCGGAACCTATTATTATGGATTTATTTTATTATAAGTATTGATTTATAATAATAATACTTATACCTGTATTTCCTCTACCAAGCGAAAGGATAAGTGGTTGTTGGAAGACACCTGCTTATAAGATTATTTATTACTAGCGGTTCTGCGCGGTTTCACCCGTGTAGTTCCCGTAAGATGAAATAATTTCTCCCGTTTTTTACACATTTACCACTATATCTTTGCTCCTATTGGTCGTAGCGTGATGTTATATAGCCTATAGCCTTCCTCGATAACTGGACTATCCAACACAAAAAGAATTATTCAATTCGAATCAGTAGTTTCGGAGATTAGCGCGTTCAAACAAACAAACAAACAAACAAACTCTTCAGCTTTATAATATTATATTAGTATATTAGTATTAGTATTAGTATAGAAGTATAGATTTGGTTGCTAGGCAAAAAAGTATTTTATGTTTCTGGAATTTTGCGATTAACCCAATGATTTATAAATTAAATCTAAAAGTTGATTATGTATGTTGGTTAAATTATACATGCCCAAAAAGTGGTATTTGTTTGATTTCCATACTAAATACATAAGTTAGAACCGAGTTCGTGGAATATCCTACTAATATTATAAACGCGAAAGTTTGTATGGATGTCTGGATGTCTGGATGTCTGGATGTCTGGATGTTTGTTCCTCTTTCACGCAAAAACTACCGAACGGATTTTGATGAAACTTTACAGTTATGTAGCTTATACATCAGAATAACACATAGGCTATAATTTTTAAAGATAGTGCGTGAGTTTTTCAAAATATCACAATAATTGTCAAGTGAGTCTGAAAAAAATCTGCCATCTGCGAGTTATTCTGGCGTACGCTGCAAAAACTGAGTCTACGGTAGACTCGAACGAAACGCACATCAAATTGAAGAGCGTAAAAAATAAGTCGATCTGAGTCGACCACTTATAGGCGGAAAATTCGGATTATCGAGTATTTTCAATATAAAAATGAATAAATTGCTATTATATTAATAGCGTTGCTAAGTAAACATGTCAATGTCATCAATGTGGCAATGGTGTAGTATATAACGTCATCAAGTGTCACAGGTTCGTATTCCCTTCTCCTTTGTGATTTGAGTAAATAAGATTTAGCAGAGAGAAGATAATAACGATGTTTTCAAGAGAGGTTAAATGCTCTTTTTATGCCCGGTTCCTATATTTAGTTTATTGTGAAAGTAAAGAAACGGCTTGAAAGATGATATAGTGACTAGGATTGAAAAAGGAATGCTGAGGTGGTTTGGTCACATTGAGCGGATGAACGAAAGTCGTCTAAAGGCTGATTCACGTTACACCGTGCCGGGTCCGGGCCGGGCCCCAAGGGTATACAAGGGTGTTGTGAATGGACGTGTCGGTAGAGGACGACCTAAGCGTACCTACATTGACCAAATCGCCGATGTGTTGAAGAAAAGTCAGATAAAGAGTACCCGAAACCGACGAGCAGAAGAAAAGCCAGATAAAGAGTACCCGAAACCGACGAGCATGCATGAGTCTTTAGATGGATGTGGGGGAAGCACGAGAGATCTGCCAAGTGCCAGGTAATAATAATATTAATCCTACAAATATTATAAACGCGAAAGTTTGTATGAATAGATGTCTGGATGGGTGTTTGTTCCTCTTTCACGCAAAAACTACTAAACGGATTTTGATGAAACTTTACAGTTATATAGGTTATACATGCGTGTTGTTATAAACGCTCTGTACCTATGTAATGTAGGTATAGATATTGGCAGGTTTTTTGTGTGCTCAGAAGTTACACGTATAAGATTTCGTTACTTTTACTATTACTTCTAACGAGTTAGGGTTTTTATTTTAAATATCTTATGTTGGTATTTGTTTATTTTGATGTTTTTAGTAATAGTTAATTAGTAGGAATTATAACGAATTACTTTGATATAAAGTAGTTACATTGGTAATAATAGAATAATTAATACTACGGAAGTGCGTGATTTTGATTTCTAATTGAAATCAGAATAAATATAATTATATACCAATAATATACCAATAAATTGAAATAAGAATAGTTTTTTGAATATTAATTAGTGTGTAGATATAATTGAATAAATGTGTAGATATAATTGAATAACCAAATAACCAGCGAAACATCAGTGTATAATTCCATCGACACAGTCATGTCATCCGATGACACTACGAGCTATCCCGTGGAGTTCCTAAACTCTTTGGAGTTATCTGGGGTGCCATCACATAAGTTAGAAATAAAGGTCGGTGTACCCGTTTTGTTAATGCGTAACTTGGACGCGCCAAGATTATGCAACGGTACTCGATTGCGAGTCACCGAACTGGGAAGGCATATTGTGAAGGCCACAATCTTAACTGGAGAAGCCAAGGGAGACAATGTTCTTATACCACGCATCCCGATCATACCCAATAACTTACCATTTAATTTTAAACGCCTGCAGTTCCCATTAAAAGTTGCTTTTTCAATGACTATCAACAAATCGCAGGGTCAAACCTTAAAGGTAGCAGGCATACATTTGGGCACACCATGTTTTTTTCCATGGCCAGCTCTACGTAGGTTGCTCGCGCGTTTCTAAATGTTTATGCTGAACGAAAAAAATCGTATAACATAGTTTATAGGAGTGTATTGGAGTAGCTACCTATACATTACTTAGTTTCAATTTACGTACATACATTACTCAATATAGAACAAGGGTATCTCAAATTAATTCACAAGTAATCCGCAAAAGCAATTTTAATAAATTTTAGTATAAAGAGAGATATTGAGAGATAATAAGCTACTTGAAGTACTTACTAATCCTGCGCAGACGAAGTCGCGGGTACCAGCTAGTAATTTCATATACGGCAAAACGTGCTAAATAAAAAAAAAAAAACTTTAAATAGGATTTTTTAAAGCCCAAAGTAAAATACTTATTGTATGCTATAACATTAAATAAATATTGTTTGACGCGCGGAATGATTTTTTGTGGAATGACTTTATAGAATTATTTGCATACATTTTTAACCTATGTACTGTATTGTTTGATTATGTCACTGACAAGTTTTTTACGCCTTTAAATATTTATCTATTTATTCACCCACCTTCTATTTAATGCAGCCGTGATAGCCTTACGGTTTAAAGAGTCGGCTTCACGTGACGATAATCAGTGAGGCTCGGGTTCGAATCCTGGCATACCAATAAGTTTTTCAAAACTTATGTACCTACCTATACATATTTATCACTAGTTCTACGGTCAAAGAAAACATCGTGAGAAAACCCGCAGGTCCCAGAATTAATTATGAGACATGTGTACAAGACCCGGTCCGGCGATTTGCTCACCACCTATCACGTTTAGGGGTCCAAAGAATATCTCGTGAGAAGTGGGTATATCCAGAAATGGAATAACTCTGCCTACCCCCTCGGGGATAAAAGGCTTGATATTTTTGATATTTTTTATTTAGTAGGTATTTAGTGAGCGAGCCTGAATAGGCAGATATGTTTTAATTCCATTTTTGAATTTCCTTATATTATTGGGGTGATGAAACTTGTCTTTTGTATAAAACTTCCAGTTCCCGCAATTTCAACCCCGCGATTCCCGTTCTAGTAGAAAATTATAAAAGATAATAGATGATAGGTATCTCTGTTTACACTGAGAATAATAATATCACGCAGGTATTATTAAAAATAAATATGTTTGTTTTTTATTTAAGCCGAAGAGGAAGTTGGAATGATAATGTGTCGCGTGCGTACAAAGTAAACATAATTTCGTGGCATGTTTTGTCCAAAAACTGCGGCGTCAGTATGTCGAAGTAACGACAAATAAGTCATCACTGGACTCGATTCTGGCTGACCAACTAAAATTCCTAATTTTAAGTTAGTTCTATTGTTTTCCCCGCTTTAGAGAGGTAAGGGACAGAAATAAGCGCCATATTTATTTATAACTAGCTGGTACCCGCGACTTCGTCTGCGCAGGATTAGTAAGTACTTCAAGTAGCTTATTATCTCTCAATATCTCTCTTTATACTAAAATTTATTAAAATTGCTTTTGCGGATTACTTGTGAATTAATTTGAGATACCCTTGTTCTATATTGAGTAATGTATGTACGTAAATTGAAACTAAGTAATGTATAGGTAGCTACTCCAATACACTCCTATAAACTATGTTATACGATTTTTTTCGTTCAGCATAAACATTTAGAAACGCGCGAGCAACCTACGTAGAGCTGGCCATGGAAAAAAACATGGTGTGCCCAAATGTATGCCTGCTACCTTTAAGGTTTGACCCTGCGATTTGTTGATAGTCATTGAAAAAGCAACTTTTAATGGGAACTGCAGGCGTTTAAAATTAAATGGTAAGTTATTGGGTATGATCGGGATGCGTGGTATAAGAACATTGTCTCCCTTGGCTTCTCCAGTTAAGATTGTGGCCTTCACAATATGCCTTCCCAGTTCGGTGACTCGCAATCGAGTACCGTTGCATAATCTTGGCGCGTCCAAGTTACGCATTAACAAAACGGGTACACCGACCTTTATTTCTAACTTATGTGATGGCACCCCAGATAACTCCAAAGAGTTTAGGAACTCCACGGGATAGCTCGTAGTGTCATCGGATGACATGACTGTGTCGATGGAATTATACACTGATGTTTCGCTGGTTATTTGGTTATTCAATTATATCTACACATTTATTCAATTATATCTACACACTAATTAATATTCAAAAAACTATTCTTATTTCAATTTATTGGTATATTATTGGTATATAATTATATTTATTCTGATTTCAATTAGAAATCAAAATCACGCACTTCCGTAGTATTAATTATTCTATTATTACCAATGTAACTACTTTATATCAAAGTAATTCGTTATAATTCCTACTAATTAACTATTACTAAAAACATCAAAATAAACAAATACCAACATAAGATATTTAAAATAAAAACCCTAACTCGTTAGAAGTAATAGTAAAAGTAACGAAATCTTATACGTGTAACTTCTGAGCACACAAAAAACCTGCCAATATCTATACCTACATTACATAGGTACAGAGCGTTTATAACAACACGCATGTATAACCTATATAACTGTAAAGTTTCATCAAAATCCGTTTAGTAGTTTTTGCGTGAAAGAGGAACAAACACCCATCCAGACATCTATTCATACAAACTTTCGCGTTTATAATATTTGTAGGATTAATATTATTATTACCTGGCACTTGGCAGATCTCTCGTGCTTCCCCCACATCCATCTAAAGACTCATGCATGCTCGTCGGTTTCGGGTACTCTTTATCTGGCTTTTCTTCTGCTCGTCGGTTTCGGGTACTCTTTATCTGACTTTTCTTCAACACATCGGCGATTTGGTCAATGTAGGTACGCTTAGGTCGTCCTCTACCGACACGTCCATTCACAACACCCTTGTATACCCTTGGGGCCCGGCCCGGACCCGGCACGGTGTAACGTGAATCAGCCTTTAGACGACTTTCGTTCATCCGCTCAATGTGACCAAACCACCTCAGCATTCCTTTTTCAATCCTAGTCACTATATCATCTTTCAAGCCGTTTCTTTACTTTCACAATAAACTAAATATAGGAACCGGGCATAAAAAGAGCATTTAACCTCTCTTGAAAACATCGTTATTATCTTCTCTCTGCTAAATCTTATTTACTCAAATCACAAAGGAGAAGGGAATACGAACCTGTGACACTTGATGACGTTATATACTACACCATTGCCACATTGATGACATTGACATGTTTACTTAGCAACGCTATTAATATAATAGCAATTTATTCATTTTTATATTGAAAATACTCGATAATCCGAATTTTCCGCCTATAAGTGGTCGACTCAGATCGACTTATTTTTTACGCTCTTCAATTTGATGTGCGTTTCGTTCGAGTCTACCGTAGACTCAGTTTTTGCAGCGTACGCCAGAATAACTCGCAGATGGCAGATTTTTTTCAGACTCACTTGACAATTATTGTGATATTTTGAAAAACTCACGCACTATCTTTAAAAATTATAGCCTATGTGTTATTCTGATGTATAAGCTACATAACTGTAAAGTTTCATCAAAATCCGTTCGGTAGTTTTTGCGTGAAAGAGGAACAAACATCCAGACATCCAGACATCCAGACATCCAGACATCCATACAAACTTTCGCGTTTATAATATTAGTAGGATGTCACAAATGTCAAAATAACAAAATTGAACCTTGTGAACACATCTTATTCAAATACACGTGTTTACCAATTTTAGCGACGATGTGAAATCTGTTTTGGTCACCGTGAGCGGCCAGTTCGGTGGCATGTTTTAAATAATGAACAGAGTGATGTATTGTGTCGTCAAGTTAGTATGTTGTGGATAATTACCTCGATATTACGACCTGCCAATATCTTCCAAATTAATTAGGTAGTTGGGTAATTATCATGAAAAAAAAACATTTGGTCGTCATTTTGGTGGCGTCATTGCAGTGGCGCAGTGGGCCACCGTAATGATGAATGCCTGTATAATCAATAGTATTACTAATAATATATTCAACATAGTACTTGTTTTTCATATATTATTACTGTGTTGTAAGTATTTTACCGTGATGATATTAACACACATGAATATTGCTGGCGAAGAAAATTTTGACTGAGCATTTTTCCAAACAAAGATATCAAATAAATAACTATTTCAGTAAAAATACCTAACTTCGGTTAGGTTTTTTTTTTGGATTTTTTTATGCAAGTATTGTCTCATACTATACTACAATCCTGCAAAGTTTCATCGACTGAGGAATTAATGTTGGGGTCCACTACCTTTATTGCCTAGACTACAACTACAAAATCGCAAATCTTGAGAAGTTTAAGAAAGTTATCCAGCGCATTTGGAAGAAAATGCCCATGGAATCTGTGCGTGCTGCGTGAGAAGGGTTTGAAAAACGTTTGAAGCTAGTGACGAAGGTCAAAGGTAGAATTATACCAAAACATCTATAATAATTGTTAAAAGAAATGTTATTTTAATAAAAATACATCTTATGTTTAACATAAGTATGATAGTTTTTTATTTATTGAGTTTTGAAAGTGTATTCGAATTTATTGGACACGGTGTATATAAAAATCAATGCCACTTTTTGTTGTTATTTTATAACTCAAGAACGGGTTAACCTATCAAAACCAAATTTTTAGGCTTAATTTGGACTGTTGAGCAGATGGTTTATCTGAAGTTTGCTTAAAATCTGTCGATTGGTTCTTCATTTATACGTTGCCAAGCACGTACCGGGCCGCTAGTTTAAATAATATATCTTTGACAGCCGGGTTGTGCTTATTATCTGAAATCACTAACTAGCTACTAGCTTCGCGATGCTGTTAAATATTCAAATGTGGCAGATCTCCCGAGCTTCATCCACAACCATCAAACGACTCTCGTCGGTTCCGGGTACTCTTTATCTGGCTTTTCTTGAATGCATCGCCAACCTTATATAAAAGCAAAAAAATGAAGATGCGACACTAGCTTCTCGCGCGTGGACCGCATAATTAGGTCCAAGGAACGTAATTCGTTGCAGTCTCAATATCACGGGCGCGAGTAGTTATGCCTGTGTAGTCCATATTTCAACGTTGCTTTCTATGAATGTACCGTACCTTCCATTTTTGTTTTTATTTAAGTCGCCGACCGGGTCGATGTAAGTACGCCTAGATCGTCCTCTAGCGATTCGCCTATTCACAACAGCCTTGTATATTTCTCTCGTTGAGCATTTTTAATTCACTCACTATTTTCAAGCCAGCTGTGTCAGCCAGCCAGTTGGTTAATCCTTTAAATAAAAATAAATAAATAATCTCACTTATTTTAACCCCGAGGGGGTTGGTTATGGTCTATGGTTATAGTAGGTAGTGGAGGTATTCCATTTCTGGAAATACCCAGATAAGTACCCATAAGTTTTTGAAAACTCTTTGGTACATGCGGATTGGAACCCGAGCCTCAGTGATTTATCATCATGAGAAGCGAGCTCTTTAACCGTAAGGTTATCACTTCACTGTTCTTCTGTTATTCAATATGTAACAGGATAAGCGCAGTTGTTGAAGTTAGTTTGTTCAGTATCGACTACTTAATCGATTTATGTGTATTTTTTTCCAAAAAATAAATAAGCATAGCTGAGCATTTAGTGCTACCTATGGAAAACGTACTATTATTGCTCTTTATTTAAGTAAATTGGTTAGACACAAGTAAAGTACGAAGGCATCACAATTTTTTTTATATTAATATACTAATTGGGGTGTATGAGGATCTGCGCTTATTCTGTTAAGCGTTGTATATACAAATATGACTTCTATAGTATAGGATGTGTAGACTACGCATAACATTTTTTAAACCCTTTCAGATCCGCACCGGCCGTGGCGAGACACTCCGTTGGGCGGTCTGCGTGCCCAGCGCGTGCGACGCGGAAGCAGTAGCAAGTTTCGTCAGAACCGTTCTGGCCAATACTGTTGGCAACACGACCACTACCGGCGTCCTCGTCACCGAAAAAGACTGTTATACTAGGAAGCCACTCACCGTTAACAATTTGGATGTTGCTTATTTGTGAGTATTAAATAGAATAGAATAGAAAACACTTTATTTAGTTGAATAATATACAGCTACACAAACTAAACACAATTAACAGAGAGGAGTACATAGCAAGAAGAAGTATTACGACTTTTCAATTACGTGTAAACGTTCTGGAAATGGTAGAAGCAAAGACGTGTAAAGAAAAATAGGAAAGATAATGATTTTCTTCCAACCTCTTTGGGTAGAAGGGTGCTAGCTTTTCACATAATTCACATGGCGTTTACTCAAAGAGATTAAAATATAATAGGACATAGAGGGGGCATTGGGAATATTTTCATACAAAACTTTGAAGCATGTTTGAAGCTCAAGCGTCATGTCAGTTTGTATGAACGCGAGCTGGCATTCGATCGAAATTGTACTAGAGTTATTCCACTGGGAATAACTTTTGGTTTCAAATTTTCCTCGCTTTGTCCCCTCTATGCCCTATTATATTTTAATCTCTTTGAGTTTACTATAATTAATTGTTCATCCACCTGGCCAGCGTATCTCGATTCATTATACTCGTAATACGACTATAATATGCTCTCCTCATCTACACTAATATTATTAAGAGGAAAGATTTGTATTTTTGTATGTTTGTATCTTTGTTACGAATAAACTCAAAAACTACTAGACCAATTTTAAAAGTTATTTCACCAATGGAAAGCTGCATTAGCACTGAGTAACATAGGCTATATTTCATTCCCGTATTCCCACGGGAACCGGAACTACGCGGGTGAAACCGGTATTATAATAAGTCGTGAGCAATACTACCACATCCGACTGCAGAGTAAAATATAAAAAAACAGATGAAGACACCATAATTATTTTTGTGCATGGACTCTGTAGCAGAGTCAAGTAGGATGACAACGATATTATTAGGATTATATAAAAACTAGCGACCCGCCCTGGCTTCGCACGGGTGCAATGCTAATACTAAAACCTTCCTCTTGAATCACTCTATCTATTAAAAAAAACCGCATCAAAATCCGTTGCGTAGTTTTAAAGATTTAAGCATACATAGGGACATATTGATATAGGGAAAGAGTAAGCGACTTTGTTTTATACTATGTAGTGAAATACATCCAGATATAGTACATTTAGAGGATCTAAATGTTTGGTAAAAAACTGGTGACGTTTAATTTTGCACATTAACAAGCAAACATAAAAATAATGTTGAACTTTACTCGATTACGTCAAAGTAAATTAATGGTCCTCTTAAAGACGAAGCAACCTTGAAATATTTAAAGACACATCTAATAATATCCAATCAATCCTAAGTGGCTTCCAAAACGCTATTTTCGTACATCGGAAAATCGCAATAAGTACAAAAAATTCTTTGTTTAATCGCTTTGTAAAAACTGAGTGTCATCACACCTATCCATAACATTCGACGTATGATGATTGATCGCATATTGGAAGATAATATTTTCCTCCGTCTTCATTATTTTATTACTCTCCGTATCGTGGGTAATTCAGTTTATTTATATTCTAGCTTCCAGTTACATAATATTTTTAGGGTTTCATACCAAAGTGGTAAAAAAGAAATCTTTGTGTTTCTCCCTGTAGCTTGTCTAAGCAACCAACAAAGAAAAAATCTTTTATACAATATTTACAAATAAAAAATGACAAATGTAGAATAAAATAAAATAAATCCCGAAACGCGGGCGAAGTCGCTTACAACAGATAATTTAAATAAATCTTTCTTCAACAGGTCTGTGATTCTTTTCTTCGTCGCAATATTGTTCTTCGGTACAACATACGAAGCCTACTGCCTCAAATGGGGAAGCAACAAGAGCTCCATCGCCCATGACCTTATAGTCTCCTTTTCAATCATCAACAACTTGAAAAAGGTCCTCTCCACGAGACAGAACAAAAATTTGGGGTTGGAATGCGTCACTGGCATCAAATCTTTGGCAATGATCTTTATAATCGGTGGACATGCGTGCTTGTTCATCGGGAGTGGACCCGTCATGGATGCTGACGCTTGGGATAGGGTGAGTCCATTTCTTAAATTTAGGTTGACCAATATATATTCCATCTTCCATGCTCCATTTAAGTCTATAACAGGTTCCTCTATGTGTGCGTTATGTCTACGTTTTTAACAATCTCTAAACACCACCTTATAGAAATACATAATATAAAATGTAATTAAATTTAATTTAATTTATCTACGATAAGTATTTATCCATATCTATTATAATACTAGCAGCGCCCCACGGTTTTACCCGCGTAGTCCCCGTTCCCACAGGAATATCGGAATAAAAGGTCCTATCCTATGTCATTCTCCTGGTTCTAAGCTACCTCCCTACCAATTTCCAGCCAAATCGGTTCAGCCGATCTTGAGTTATAAATAGTGTAACAAACACGACTTTCTTTTATATATATATATAAGATAGATATCAAGGGGAAAGTATGTTTGTTCGTAATGAATAGGCCCCGAAACTATTCCACCGATTATGAAAATTCTTTCACCCATTGAAAGCTAGAATATCCCTGAGTAACATAAGCTATATTTTATTCCCATATTCCCATGGAAACGGTAACTATACGCTGGTGAAACCGCGCAGAACCGCTTGTGTTCAAATAAAGGTAGAAAACTGTGTCATTTACTATTAACAAAACATAATAAGCACGTAAGTAGGAACATCTTCTTTGTGTGTAATCTAATCTAATATTAAATTACTAATTTGTACGCACAAATTTTGTTCGTGCTCGTGCTCTTGATTACGTGCTCTTGATGCTCTTTTTTATAATAAAATTTATGGTAATATACTTTAGTGCTTTATTCAAACTTAATTGGTTGTAATCGTAAACAACGATTATTGTTATTAATGGTTAGCATAATTAGTACGTAAGAACAAGTTTAAATTATATTTTATCAGACTTATCTACACTAATATTATAAAAGAGGACAGATTTGTATGTTTGTAACGAATAAACTCAAAAACTACTAGAACGATTTAAAAAATTATTTTACCTATGAAAAGCTACATTATCACTGAGTGACTTAGGCTATATTTTTTTCCCGTATTCCCACGGGAACGGGAACAGCGCTGGTGAAACCCCGTGGAACAGCTAGTGGAGATAATTATTAAATTATTATAACTATATAGTTCCCCGCGATTTCGCCCACATAGTAAGTCACGTTTTCGTGTGAAAATTTTAAGTCATGTCTTCTCCAAAAAAATTTTATCATTGCTCATATTGTACAATTTTTAAAAACAATTGCTCATATTGTTTTTAAAAATTGTACAGTGTTCCTTTTATTACTAAAGTAATTTAGTATTTCATAATTTAGTATGGAAATACGGGAATAATCACGTTATCACGTTTAGGGGTCCAATATATCTCGTGAAATGTGGGTATTTCCAGTAATGGAATACCTCTGCCTACCCCCTCGGGGATAAAAAAGGCGTGAGATTATTATTTATTTATTATTATTATACGGGAATAAATGATGTTACTCAGGGATATTCTAGTTTTCCAGTGGTGAATGTTTTTTTTAATCGATCCAGTAGTTGTTAAGCTAATTAGTAATAAAGGTACAAACATAGAAACATACAAATCTTTCCTCTTTATAATATTAAGTATAGACAAACACACCCACCTACAAAAATCTTCAATCAATTCTAACTTCAATTTATGGTGTTCGTAATGTTTGTGTTGATATCAGAAGGAGGGAGTTCAAAAAAGCAACGAATACAGTTCACGAAAAGTCCGCTTATATTTTCCAATACGATTTATATAATTATTATGAGTAGAGTTTAGATACTAATGTACGTTACACTGTTTATTACTGGTTACACTGGGACGCGCGGGGATCGACTGGCATCGCCGCGCCGAGGAAAAGGTGCCGCACTGAAAGTGTTGACACAATTTAATGTATGGTAGATAGGTGTACCTTACCCCTACAATGAGATGACGAAAAATTAAAACAATATTATTTTAAATAATCATCAAGTAGTTTTAATAAAAAAGGCATGGGTAGAATTGAGCAGATCCTCTGCACAAACAATGTGCAATAAAATTGAAGTGGAGTATGAGAATTTTTAAAGCTTTTTTTATGTGTTCAAAAAATATACAGGATGTTTTTGTTTTCAAAGTTAGTTGTAAACTGACCTGCGATATTATGAATTACTTGCTGATCCGGCAAACGTAGTTCTGCTATATACACGACCTATTCTCATACCTACATAAAATACTGAACTCTAAAGAGTAAAAAACCGACTTCAACGAATCACTACATAGTATAAAACAAAGTCGCTTTCTCTGTCCCTATATCCCTATGTCCCTATATCCTTATATCCTTATATCCCTATATCCCTATATCCCTATATCCCTATATCCCTATGTCCCTTTGTATGCTTAAATCTTTAAAACTACGCAACGAATTTTGATGCGGTTTTTTTTAATAGATAGAGTGATTCAATAGGAAGGTTTTAGTATTAGCATTGCACCCGTGCAAAGCCGGGGCGGGTCGCTAGTAATATATAAAACATACAGTCAAATTGAGAACCTCTTCCTTTTTAGAAGTCGGTTAAAAACAGAATAAACGAAATCAGTTGGCGTGATATTGAGTTAATCGAATCATTTGTCGCGCACCTACTTAATGCAAATTTAAGACTTATAGGGTTTTCTCATGGATGTCTTTATCAGAAACGGACGAAATTAAAATGGGACCAATCTGGAAGCACCAGCATTAAAAAACAGCATTTCAAAATCGGTTCACCCAGTCCAAAGTTCAGAGGTAACAAACATAATAAACAGTCGAGTTGATAAAGTCCTCCTTTTTGAAGTCGGTTGAAAGTCGTTAAAATCGGTCGAGCCGTTTCGGATAAGTACAACCAGAAACACCGTGACACGAGATTTTATATATTAAAGATTTTGACTTTTACATAGGTGGAGGACGGTGGTGGTGGTCAAAATCTCTCGCAGATAATTGGTTTCAATGTAAATATATATTTATATATATTATATAAAATGATAAATTGACTGACTGATTGGTGATGTATAAACGCACAGCCTAAACGGCTGGGTCTTGAGATTTGAAATTTTGCACATATATAGCTTATACAGTGTAGGCATCCACTAAGAAAGGATTTTGCAAAATTCATCGTTTCATTTCATTTTCATTTTCATCATTCATCAAATGATAAACAAGTCAATAACTTAAGATATTTTGATTGTTTATGTGATTGTTTATCTTTGTACTCATAACATAACATTTGCTTAGGTTTAAATAAACTAATAATATTTAATTGTGGGTTTAAGGTATTGTTTGTAAATAATATTCTCATTAAGTACTTTATTTTGTTGGCCAAATGTTTGAAGTCTTTTTTTTATTACTTCCCCGAAACGAAGGCTAAAACGAGGCCAATCCTACTAATATTATAAATGCGAAAGTTTGTATGGATAGATGTTTGTTCCTCTTTCAACTGAACGGATTTTGATGAAACTGTACAGTTATATAGATTATACATCAGAATAACACATAGGCTGTATTTTATCATCGTATTCCCACTGAAACGGGAACTACGCGGGTGAAACCGTGGGGCGCTGCCAGTATTTTCATTAGTACATTTTGTTATTTTGTATTTGTAAATATCAATACGATTTATTAAATTAATAAATACTTTGTGATCCGCTCTGTTAGTGAATCTCTTGTGCTCATGCCGTGATAACTTAGACTTAGGCCAGGTTTAAGTTATCACTAGCTTAACGATGAAGTAAAACATGGTGAGGAAACACGAAGCTTCCGGAATTGGTTCTCAGGCAGGTGTAACAGCAAGTACTCGATTTGAACGGGCTCTGTAAAATACACTAGCAAAAGTGAGTACTTCCAGAAAAGTAAAAAATGCCAACCTCCTAGGAAATAGAGCTATTTAAAAAAATGTAATTTAATTTAATCAATGAAAAATGTTCACTAGTGTAAGTTTTTCGGATTCCTAAATCGGATAGGTGTACTAGGATGCATTTTCAACATAATAATATGCTTCTGAAATAAACGTATTAAATCTAGGTAAAACATTATTTCTATAAGTAAATATTTAAGTTGGTAATATGTTCGTTCACAGAGATACAAAACATAATTCACACTCACTTCCTATTTCTGGTTATAATAAAGGCATACGCTACAAGTTCAATAATGACTGTAGTTCGCAGATATTTACCTAATGTCATGATATTTATTGTAGCTATACCTACTGTAGATTAAGATAATATTATATTCCCGAATTCTCGAAAGATGACCTCGAAAGTGTACCTCTACGCAGCGGGACCCTCGGCCCTAGAGAGATATGGTTGGTATATATCTATAGTACCCTCGCCCAAACTTACTGAATGTGTATTGAAATAATTTGTACCCCGATGGTTTATCCATCAATACCATAGACATATTAATCAATACACATCAGATGTTTGATTAAAGTATTGAGCGTGTAGCGTTAGCCTTAATACAAACATATTTATTTAGGTACCTGAAATGTTTTATAAGTGTTTGCGTAAGTTAAATGGTCACCATAATTAAGTTAGGTTCCATATTTTCGTTTCAGCTGGTCAAAGACCCCACCAACGCTTTTATGCTGAGTAATGCCCTGTTGGTGGACACTTTTCTGTTGCTGAGTGCCTTCCTCTTCAGCCATCTCCTTCTTGTCGAGCTGGACAAGCGACGAGGCAAGCTTAATATCTTGCCATTATTTATCTTCCGGTACATCAGGTAAGCTAATCATACAATTTTCCGTTTCCGTACGCACGATTTAATTAGTATGTAATGTTTCCTTCAATATTGTCGGCTCTTAGACACTTGTGCCCACTCCCTCTCTCGCCGCTCACAGCTGACTAGACTGTAGATATTTAGACCGCACGTGTGCTAGAGATGACGTCATAGTGCTTCGTTCTCTGTCACTCACATACACTAAAATAATAAAGTGATTCTTACTGAGTGTAGTTGATCTGTCTAGTTGTGATCCAGATTACAGATCATCTTTACTAATATTATTATCTGTTCTGCGCGGTTTCACTAACGTAGTTCGAGTTCCCGTGGGAATAAGGAGAATATAAAGTATAAGCCTATGTTACTCCCCGATAATGTAATTTTCCACTGGTGAAAGAATTTTTCAAATCGGTATAGTAGTTTCGGAGCCTATTCAATTTAAACATACAAACAAATCTTTCCTCTTTATAATATCAGTTTAAGTAAAAGGTAAATTTTTTTGTTATTATGTTTGTAGACAATCACTGAAATTACTGATCCGATACTGAAAATTCTTTCGGAGTGATATAGGCTGTTTTAATATTGAAGCGGGATGAAACTGCACTGAGCAGCTAGCTAAACTAGCTAACGATAATTTCACAGATAGCATACAAAAAACTAACACTTCATGTAGGTACCGAATTTTTTTCTAAAGTATTTTTAAGAATACAATATGTAGGTAACAGAATAAGCGCAATTCCTGAAATTAGTTTGTTCAGTATCGACTACTGTAAAATATATCTGAAAAATGAGTAAGCATAGCTGAATTTAGTGCTACCTATGGAACTCGTAGTATTAATGCTCTTTATTTAAAAAAAATGGTTAGACCCATCTGAAGTACGGAGGCATCATATTTTTTTATATAATTATATCTACTAATTGGGGTGTATGAGGAATTGCGCTTATTCTGTTACGCGTTGTAGGTATATTTAGCAACATTGAAACGAAAGGAACAACAAATGACTGGCATTATTGGCTAATTAACTAAAATTGAACATTCAGTATAATATTACTATACTCGTACAATCTTGGAAGCAGTGACATTGTTCGAATAAACTTGCTGTATAGGATTACTCTTTGATCATACATAGCAGAGGAAAGCCGTATACGTTCTTAATCCAATTATTATTAGAGACGTGTACAAATGCGTCTAGTTCAACTATAACAGAACTTCAAAGCGCTAGAGATCTGATATATACCAGGAAATTTAATTTCATTAGTCAAAACAACGTCATTAGTAGCAAATTCAAATTCATTAATCGATTAACATCCATAATACGTAACATAATATATGTGCATATTTATACCGACTCATAAAAGGCGTAAGTATAGATATCTGGAATTTTATTATTAACTAGCGACCCGCCCCGGCTTCGCACGGTTGCAATGCTAACACTAAAACCTTCCTCTTGAATCACTCTATCTACTAATAAAAACCGCATCAAAATCCGTTGTGTAGTTTTAAAGATTTAAGCATACATAGGGACATAAGGATATAGGGACAGAGAAAGCGACTTTGTTTTATACTATGTAGTGATATTTACTTTTCAGTCCAAATACCTACTAATTTATTCAAAGTCAAAGTCAAAATGTTTTTATTCAATGTACGGGCTTATAAGTCCACATATTGGAAGTATAAGTACAGTACACAGTGAACAATAAAGATTTATTATTATTATTATTATTATTATTATAAGTTAAAGTATAAGTTTGACAGTCCTGTTGGCTCAGTTGGTAGTGACCCTGCATTCTGAGTCGGAGGTCGCGGGTTTGATCAACATTTGTATGCATGAACATGTCTGTTGGCTTCGTGTCTAGTCTTTTAATATTTATTTATGTATGTTTATTAGTTATTTAGTATCCATAGTACCTACAGGCCCTGCCTATGTAGTTTCAACTATGCAAAACATTTAAAAAAGGATTAAGTAAGTAAATAAACTAAGTCGGTGGGAAATGTGTCCGTGTCTCTGTGTGTGTGTTTATGTATATGTGTGTTTAATTTATAATCTATATTAACCACTCTAGATCAACAAGAGCAAGTAGTAAAAAAATGTTAGAGGTTCCGTCGTCGTGTGGTAATAATAATAATTATGGAAAAAGAAGTAGGAAGTACTTGGTCCCAAAATTGTATAATGAAATACCGTATGATATAGGCAAGGGAATGTGAATCATTTAGAATGTTTAAATTTAAAATGTTTCTCTTAAACAAAATTAAAATGAATTTACCACTTTAAGCAATAAGATGTACTTAAAAAGTAACTAGTCAATTAGCTAAAATTGGGTTTTATCCTGAATAAATGATTTATTAATATTACTAAATTGTAGCAGATAAGATCTCAAAATCTAATGCCTTGTTTCAGGTTAACACCGGCTTACGCTGTGATTATACTGTTCTACATGACATGGCTACCGAAGCTTGGAGAAGGTCCCCTTTGGGAAGACAGGATGTTGTTGGAGCAAGGGAGGTGCCAGGCTTCCTGGTGGGCCAATATTCTGTATATCAACAATTACGTGAATACTGACAAAATAGTGAGTTGATTTGTAGGGATAGTTTATTGGTACTTTGGAAAAAATTGGCGGATGAATAAAATTATTTTCATCTCCGGGCGGAAAGCTTCCACTTTCGGCCCGCTGCGCTAAACGAAGTTGCTGCTTTCCACCTCCATCGAGCTAAAAAAAAGTATACACACCTTGGGAAGTAAAATAAGAAATGGCCCAGATTAAATGTAATTGTCGACCGATGCGAAGCCGAGGTCTACAAACATGTGATCTTAGCCTGTATATCATATACTGTTAGTCGTCCGATTAGAGGACGGCTAGCAACAGCTATTTTATTTTAAGATTTAGCTGACTCAAGGTCAGATTGAGGATCGGTATTTTTGATGATTCAATCACGCTTTGATCGCTAAACGGGTTTCGCCAAAACTTTGTGAAAAGACATGGACATATTTGTAAAAGTACTAACACCGAATCAAATTAAGTACCTAACTAACTATGGCTAACAATATTTCCAGTAAAACTAAATCTATTGGCACTTCATCAACTCGTAAGAGCCCACTGCTGAGATAAGGGTATTTCCTCACCCGTGAGGTATGGGCTATAATCTGCCATGCGAGCCCACCGCGGATTGGAAGATGGTGTCAAAATTTTTTAAGCCACCCAAGGGTATGTGACATGGCTTAACGACTTCTATTGTGCGTAAACTCAACGAAAACCGGGTTCAACGTGCCTTTCGATACACGGAGGCACTTGTGTAGATATATAATGCCACTAGGCGGTCCCCCATTGTCTGACTGACCGCGTCCAACTTTGCGTCCAGTGTGATCGTTACAAACACACTGGAACTGCTACGAGCGTGTCATTGGCACATATTAATGAAACTGTTGATTAATCAGTAGCACTTGTGAGTGTGATTGGTTATGTGAGCAAAAATTTGAATGTCTTATAATTTCTTACAGTGCATGTTCCAGTCTTGGTACCTCTCCGTGGATACCCAGCTGTTCTTCGTGGCTCCAATTTTCATCTTCGGTCTATGGCGATGGAGAAAAGTTGGTCCAATCTTGCTGGGTGCAGCAACAGTCGCATCTTTATTGATTCCAGCTATTATTACCTACATAAATAAATTGGATGCCACCCTATTATTCTACGCTAAGTAAGTTTTCTTTTTATCGTATCGTAAACAAACTGTTTCATATTACCTCATCGCATAGAAAACAGCGAAATTTCTACTAAATCCCGTTATACAGCTTCCCTGTCCAATGAATCATATTATATACAACTCAAAGCATTGTTTTAAAACTATTGTGTCTACTGTTGGACAGGGAAGTTGTTAAATATCAATATAATTTTAATGCTACATAATGTTGATATTATTGAATGTTAATAAATTTAAATGGAAAATTCAATCCTGCAAACAAAAGCGAGTTATCAGAATTCAATTAATTAATATCTGAATTTGATTTCAGGGAGTTCACGGATATAGTGACCAACTTTTACTTCAAAGACGCTTACATAAAAACCCACATGAAAATGACTCCATATTTCATGGGATTATTAACTGGCTACATCTTGCACAGGATACATACAGAAAAGTAAGTGATTATAAGTTTTAAAATCATTGTTACCTCTCAGACCAGAAACAGAAATACAATTGATTTTTAATTGTTACGGTGTCAATTGAAACCGCACGGTTCTTGACTGATACCACTATGAAACATAAGAAAAGTGTGTTAACGGTAATGTTATTTTTCATCTTGCTTCAACATAGGAGGTGGAGATATATTAAAAATAATTAGTCCGCCATCTTGGGTGTTGCGCCATGTTGAATTTAGAATGACGCCACTCAACTAATCATGCATTGTCATTCAAAGTAACGCGTATACAAAATTTCAGCTCAATCGGTTGAAAATATCTGCTTCAAAATTGAGTTGCAATTCTATCCGAACAAACATACATTGCAAGTTAGAAAAAAGCTTGTAGTAAAAACGACAATACATTCTGTAACAACTGATTTGATTTACAGCTACACTCTATCAAAATTGGTGAAGATCTTCGCATGGACGACGAGTATCGTTCTTGGTGTCGTGACGACATTCTCAGTCAGCTTGTTCTATCAGGATTGGTACCAATACAGCAGAGTGGAGGCGGCCGCGTACATTTCCCTCCACAAACTTGCCTGGGGTATTGCCAATGGGTGGCTAATCATTGCCTGTGCTACTGGAAATGGAGGTAATAATAATTAGGTATTTAAAAGTCACTGATTTTCGGTTCTTACTCCAATCTATTAAAAATAAATTAAAAAGGGCGTTTTTTTAATTTTCTTCATTTTTATAAAGACCATATTTGAAAAAGTTTTTGAAAGTATTTTTGTAATTACTTACATAAAAATCGTAATTTATAGTATGTTCTAATGAACAATAAATTTACTTTTTAATGGTATTAGTGGATTAATGATATGACTAATGAATTAACAAATAGTAGGTACATTGGAATAGCTGCCTTACCACCTTAGTTTCATTACGGAATATATTATTTAACGCCGCTAGACGATCGTAAAACAAAAATAACTGTTGATCTCAATTCAAATCGCAAACGTCAAATTGAACCTTAACTGGGAACCAGATGCTATAATACGTCGTTGTAGGATATTAAGAAATTAAAAAATCTTTTGTTTCAGGTTTTTTCTCAAAACTACTGTCATGGAAATTCTTAGTGCCGATATCGAGGCTCACATACTGCGCATACTTAGTGAACGGAATCATCGAATTGTACTATGTTGGTCAATTGAGGCATCCCCTTCATGTGACTTTCTTTACTGTGGTATGTATTTCAATGTCTTTAAAGTCCTCTTACAGAATACTTCACTTAGTTTCACTTATCTGTTAATAAAAAATAAATAAATAATCTCACGCCTTTTATCCCCGAGGTGGTAGAAGAGGTATTCCATTTCTGGAAATACCCACTTTTCACGAGAACATTCGACCCCTAAACGTGATAGGTTGTGAGCCCCTCGCCGGACCGGGTCTGTTACACATGCCTGACCTGCGGGTTTCCTCACGATGTTTTCCTTCACCGTCGAGCTAGTGATTAATATGTACGTAAGTTTTGAAAAACTCATTGGTACATGCCAGGACTTGAACTCGAGCCTCACTGATTATCATCATGAGAAGCGGGGTGTTTAACCGTAAGGCTGTCACTGCTCTTCTTATCTGTTAATAATAAGTACATACAATTACGTATTTCGTTTAAACGTTTAAACTGGTCTCTGGTATTTCTAACAATTGTTTAATATTTCAGTTAGCGACTGCCATCTCCCACTTAATGCTGACTTTTACCCTTGCCTTATTGATGTGTATTACATTCGAGTCACCGATACACGGCATAGAGAAGATTCTCCTCAAAAAATTTGGTAAGTATCTGAATAGTGCTTCCTTAATTTGTTTTCTTGGCACAGTCAATAATTATTACGACATAAGTGACCAGTACGACCAAATTTTAATCCCTGGACTCACGTGGGTAAATACCTTGGAAGAAGCAGGTATGGCATGAGTTATACTTCCAGGTACCTACATTTGTTAGTAGACTTAACGTAACATACATCACTACATAGTATAAAACAAAGTCGCTTTCTCTGTCCTTATATCCCTATGTCCCTACGTCCCTTTGTATGCTTAAATCTTTGAAACTACGCAACGGATGTTGATGCGTTTTTTTAATAGATAGAGTGATTCAAGAGGAAGGTTTTAGTGTTAGAATTGCACCCGTGCGAAGCCGGGGCGGGTCGCTAGTACACGATAAAGTCAGAATTTTCCTATAACCTTCATAGCTTTCTTGGGAAGATATAATTTATTATTTTATTATTCTCATCGTTTCCACACCAGTCTTTTGAGGGAATTTAGGCCCCCCGGTTTCTGAATCCATCTAGAAGATAGTGGTCTGGTTATCATATCTGAAACCCGATACTACGGGTTCATACTCTTCGCGTCAAGCGATAAGACCGCTCATTGCACTTTCTTATCATTTTGTCACTTGTTGCATATTTTTATTGGTGTACAATAAAGAGTTTATCTGTAATTATTGTAAATGAATGTAACTATATTTTCTTTGTAAATAAATGATAATATGTTAGATAAAAAAAAAGAGTTGTTACTTACTTACTCACTCTTTTAGCACCAACTAGGGAGCACGTACAGGGCTGTCAGAATTATATTATTGCAATTTTATTTTCAGTTCCATCGCCGGGTAGCGAAAGCACGAGGAGAGACGAATCGGTCGAGTCATCCCGCAACACTAGTCAATCTAAGTTAGATACGTAGTGTAGGGTATAGGTAGGTATTTAATTTAATAATCGAGTATTCATGACATGCAGTCAAAGGTGCATTTTTCGGAGCTCCGTGAAGTACATGACTACTCCACAGGAGGCAGATATAAATATTTGATGTGTGATAATGATAACTTATGAGACCAACGAATTATAGTATGTATTTTTAAAATGATTGAGCACATAATTGCGAATCATAAGCTATCTGTCAAGTTCTGGGGACAAGTTGGCAGCAACTAAACTAATGAATTCAGACCATTGAATTGAGATTTAAAAAAGATGTACGATTTACATATTTTGGCAAAAAAGGACCATTTTTGTGGACTCAAATGTAAAGAAAACGCGAATAATTCCAAATAAAGTTTCTGCTCTTGAACGAAAAGATAAAATCTTACTTTAAGCGAAAGGTATGTGACATATTACCCTAAAAATATATATATACATAGGTCAGTGTATAGGTATTTTTTAGGGAAATAGTGATAGGATTTTTTACTTTAAATTTAATTCCAAGTTATTACCCGAAATATATATTGTCAAAAAATAATCAAAAATATATACAACGCGTCACAGAATAAGCGCAATTCCTCATACATCCCAATTAGTATATTAATATCTTTAAAAAAATGCATTCGTACTTTAATTTTGTCAAAAAAAACTTTTATAAAGAAAAATAATACATAGTACGGTTTCCATAAGTAGCCCTAAATTCAGTAGGTACCTAATGAGAATTCATTTTTCGGAAAAATTTACCACATACTTATATTTATTAAAAATACCTGAAATCGATTAAGTAGTCGATACTGAACAAACTAATTTCAAGAATTGCGCTTACTTTGTTACATATTGTATACGTAAGTTTATATTTTATTAAGTAAGTATTTATTAAAAACAAAATATTACAAAACATGAGATGTTTACTTTTAAATAACATCTCACGAATTTTATCCCCGAGTGGGTAGGAGAGGTGTTCTATTTCTAGAAATACCCACTTGTCTCTACTTTTGCCATAAAATAATTATGCGAAAGCAAAAGTTCCACTTGATGGAGTAAAAGTGTAAATATTAAATGAGATTTGGATTAGGTAAGTGGAACTTTTGGTTACTGTAGTAACACCTAAAAGATGATAGTGCAGCGCAATGGTCACAGATGGCGCTACTGGTAAGCAAAATATCAAAATGATTGCAAATGTAGACATTTTGTTTTATAGTTTTTACCGTGTTTTTACATCGAAATGACGTTCAAAGTTTGAATTGTTACACAATCTAACAAGTGTTACACAATCAAATATACACCTTTATTTACTAAACGCTCAAAGCTGTAAAGTTTATGCAAAAGATAGCACTTTGATTAAATTAATTGGAAAGTTGTTACTGTCAAAAACACCCACCTTGTATTGGGGCTTGTACAAATAATCAAAGTTTTATGTATAAATACCTTTGTCGTGATTAAAAACTGTATTTGTTGAAATTGCCTTTTATAAGTTTGCGCTTGCTGTGATTGTCAGCGCTTTCAATTTTACTGACTTTTTTAAGTTTATGTAACAAAAAATATGTTTTTTACAATGACTATGGGTATCTACTCAATATGTCACAAATAAAAAAATTTTGATTGACCTGCTCAAATTACATGATATTTATTCATAGGTACTTAGGTAAAGAATTGTGTTTGAGTTAAATGTATGTCCCATTAAGTGTTTTGTACCTACCGGCTGATAAAGATAAAATACAACTGTAAAGACTTCTACACATTATTTTATTGATTATTTTACTAGAGTAATTACAATGCATGTTAGCTCAGTGAAATTATAATATAACTAAGATTTTCCCGTTATATTGTATGTTATACTTATCACGTTTGGGGGTCCAAAGAATATCTGGTGAAAAGTGGGTATATCCAGAAATGGAATACCTCTGCCTACACCCTCGGGGATATAAGGTGTGATATTATTTATGTATGTATGTATTGTATGAAAATGGAAACGATTGAGAAAAATCCGTTCAATTTTAATAGTACCTACCCACTATTGAAATTATAATATTACGGCTTCTACAATACCACTGCGACATAATATGCAGTATTCAGATCGTTGCTGAAATTGTGCTCCACAGCACGTAGTTTTATAACCTCGCTCAACGTAATGTGTAAGAGCCTTAACATCATTAATATTTTAACGTTAAAATAATAATAAATATTTTAAAGTCTTTCAACAATTACTCATAAATTATCCTCAGGAAAAACATTGGAAAAATGACCGTTGGAGTTATACTTTTATTTATATAGGTTTCAGTCGGTAGGTTGTGTCACAGTGAATATATAAGCTAAAGCAGTATGGTAACTATGTACAAACGTAAGACTCAGTTATTTAGTTATCAATACAATATAGCAAATCTATGTCTCGTAAAAGACAAAATTATTTATAACCACGAATAATAACAATTTTCTTTACTTTCTTTACTTTTAAATGAATATTTTTGTATGTAATACAAAATTTCATTTGATTATTTCAACATCCAAGAACCCAAAATAATAATGAACAATAATTAAAAGAGTGATGACCCTAACGCTCTAAATGAGCGTAGGTAACTATTTTCGAAAAAAGTACGTATGTACCTACTTTTTACTGCTTTAGCTTATTTATTTAGGTAATGCGGTTTTGTTTTGGTTTGATTGCGTGAATGTTTTTTATTGGTTAAGAGTTACACGCTTATGATTACATAGGTGAAAGTGTCATGACAATGATATAACTTATGAGGGAAAAATAGTTAGAAATACGTAGGGTCTTTGGAGTATTGGGTACAATATAAATTTTGCTCGATACCATTTGCATGTATGTTAGACACGGTTGAAAAGCATTATTTTTGTATGTTTAATATTATGAGACTATTAAACCTATTAAAAGTGTTTTAAAATAAATGTAAATGGTTTTATTTCATACTGTAGGTCATCATCATCATCAACCCGTAACAGCCCACTGCTGAGCTAAGGGTCTTTCCTCACACATGAGGAAGTGTGGGCTATAATCTCCCACGCGAGCCCACTGCGGATTGGGAGATGGTGTTAAGCTAGTGGCCACTTAACAGTCAGAATTTTTCAAGCCACCCAAGGGTATCTGACATGGCTTAACGACTTCCATTGTGCGTAACACAACGAAAACCGGGACCAACAATTTAACGTGCCTTCCGAAACACGGAAGCGCTCGTAATATAAATGCCACTAGGCGGTCACCCATCCACTGACTGACCGCACCCAACTTTGCTTAACCAGTGTGATCGTTACAAACACACTGGCACCGCAGGGCTACGAGCGCTTCGCTTCGCTTATTTCATACTGTAGGTATAACAGATTATTTAAAACGCAATCTTACAGACTATGTGGAAGCTTGTAATTAGCATGTACCACAAGGACTATTAATTTGTAAACGTTCCCCAAATAAAAATAAATAAATAAAAATAAAATAAATTAATTAATATTTAATTTTGGTATCCATATTATTGTGTTGTTTGTGGTGTACTCCCATTATAAAGACGAAAGCTTTGTTTCTTTGTATGTTTGTTTTTAACTGTACTCAACCGATTTTGAACATTCTTTCAAGCATACTTTTTTGGAAAAGCATAGCAATAAGCAAGCAAAGCAAAAGCATGGCTATAATTTTCCCATAGAAAATGGGCTTACACGGGTGGAATCGCGTTCCCGGGGTTTATTCAACACGTTTGACGTCCAAATAGGCGTTATAATTGAAGAAATTTTGCCTTAAACGGTGTGAAACAGAATGAAATGAATGAAAATTATTCTAAAGTAATTAGAACCAGTAGTCGTTATATCGTCGTTGACTTCTATCCCCGCAGGGGTCCTTAGGGGTAATTATAGACCAAATTTGGAAAAGTCAGGTCATAGTTAAGAATAATGGATGGCAAATTATCATTGTTATTTTTCAAAATCATGTCAAAATTCATCTATAGAGAAGCACACCTTATTTAATAGAAAATCTTTCAGTCTCTTCTTAAAAACGCTAGCACTATTTACCGATTTAACTGGCAACTGGCAACCTATTAAACAATACAACAGCTTGTGGTTTGACCGGTTATTATTATTCATTGTAATATTTCTCTAAGCCAAAATAGAAATCTTTGCTTGTTCACTTCCAACTCCAGGGAGGATAAAAAGTTGGAATCAATTAATCATCACTTTCGGGTTCCATTCATCCAGTGTTTGTGTTGACTGCTGCGAAGTGTTCTCGAGCTAGCCGAACTTGGACAGTTTTCAATTACTCCAAACCAAACCAAGTTTGGGGCTTGAGCGCAATCCGTCAACTATTTCGCAAAGTTACATAATCTTTGTTCAGATGATGCTTTAGCTAGTATGTGCACTTGAGTGTCTGGCTAGTTTAAACTTCACGATGCTAGCCAGTGTATTGGTCTTGCTAAGTTTGATACACTGGAGGTCAGGAGAACAGCGAAGTTAAACTTGATAAGCCATTTGAAATTTCATAGAACCTTATAAAGTAAGGAAATGTCTTTGTCAATTAGAAGTTTTATTCTTGATAAAAGTTGGAAGTGTACAATAAGCAGTGCGAGCCCTGTTACAGGCGGAACTTGGTTCGATCTCTGATGAGGGCATGTACCAAGGGCTATTCCAAAACATACAGGTACATAATTTAACTTAACAGTTCGGTAATGGGCTTACACTAGTGAATAGTAGATATTTCCAATATCTAGGTATGCCTATGCCTGGGGGTTAGGCGTGAGGCAATTTTTGTTGTCTGTACATTATTGTGTAGACGATGCTGTTATTTCAAGTGTTTCGACTAAGGTATTTCCGGACCGATACGACCTTCAAGATAAGATGCGTATCTACTCCCACCTCAAAGACCGGTAACGCACTTATGACTCTTTAGGTGCAGGTGTCCATAGGCAACGGTAGTCACTTACCATCAGGTGATACGTCTGCTCGATAGCCCTTATATTATAAAAAAAGTTATACATGTTATGATGATTCGTTTGCAGGTAATCGAAGGTCCATAGGTGGAAAAGATTAATAGATAATCCTCTTTCGTCTGCATCTTGATACTTCATGACATTAAGAGTATTATAAAAACGCCAGTTGCAGAGATCCCGTCTGATTTACTTTACTTTTTGGGTAAAATAATTATCTACATTGCCTTTTCTGAATCTCTAAGGCCAAGATTAAGAGTTTGACAGACACTACTCTTACGCGGTACGACTTAATGTAGCCTCTGTAATCTCATAAGAAAGATTGCAACCGTTCTAGTTAGATACTAATTCAAGTATATGTATCAATCTTAACGTAGTGTAAAAGTGTACAAATATTTTCATGACACCCCTTTAATCGATAGATCAAGAAAGCTGCTTAGAGTCTAGGTATCTTTTTGGCAATCACTTTCTTTAAAATTCCAACCGGAACAGGAATTATATTATTAATTACAAATAACACACAGTTTTTATAACGCTCTATCGCTCACTAACTCTTTTAATTACGCTTCTTCTATTGAATTCGCTATTAAATGATTGATACCTCAGAGATGTGGACCCATTTAGCGATACCTTACCCTTCAAAATCCGTCAAACAGTTTAAGGTTAAAAGTTCACAAACGACACGTCCGCCATATTCTTTTTTTGTGACGTCAGCAATCCTGTGTCAATACCACAACGGGTCGCGAATATTTGATGAAAAAATCGTTGGCTAGTGGAAGCTTCGCACCGATTTTTATTATTGAAAAATTATATCTCACGCTGAGAGCTCTTGGTAATTTTAAAGAAACAATCTGTAAACAGTTTCTAACTTTACATCTTAATGAATAAGGCATAATCAATAAACTCCATAAGGCTAAAACTGTTAGTATTATTTCATTTTCATTATAATAAAGAAAAAATAAGTTAATATAATATTATCATAATGCCTTCGTTTCATTCCACATACTACTATCAAACTGCTATACAAACAAAGCTAGCTTACAGAATGTCCTTGTCATACACGTGGATGCGGAATATGTCGCCTGTGGCTAAAAGGGGGCAAGTGTGACCGTGAGCCGGGTAAACAGAACAAGGGCAAACAAGAAAGGGTAAGAATAATGGATTCTCTTATACATTTTTGTAGTTATAGTAACTTGGTATGATTTTTGTGTAACCAATGGAATAAAAACTAGCATTTGCATGGAATTCCTGCCTTAGTTGAAGGAACTCACTCGAATTATAATTTTATTCTCCCTCTTTCATGGGTTATGTTATATTTCCTTCAGCTTCCAAACCTCAACATCGTTTTTTGTTTATCAAGATCAACTTTTTTGAACTAAAATCCAAACCACCGAAAAAATGGTTTTGGCTGTTTTATTTTTAATATTCACTCTGATAAAATTTTAATTTACAAAGAAAATATACATTCATTTACAATAATTACAGATAAAAAATGTCCTCCAAAGAGGAACCATGTGGGACAATGCCCAGAAGACTGGCTGCTTTTTAATATTCGTTTCTGATTTGGATATTGTTTTATTTGATAGAATACACTTTCAACGTGGTCGCATTTTGATCAAAATCCAGTTCTGATGTTAGGATCCATGAGGGAATGATGGAACACTATAGACATTCAAATAGTGGGAATGAGACATTCTCCCGCTGTAAAAAGTACTCTAGATGACTCAAGACCCGGTTACTCAGTTATCTCATTACTAAATTTTATAAAAATCCGTCCAGTAGTTTTTGCATGATGCGTGCACAACCAGACAGATAGACACAAAAATTTCAAAAATGGGTATTTTGGTATCTACGAGTACATCGATAACTATATACATAACTATAGACATGACATGACATGTTAGAGTTTTATTATATGTATAGATTAGTGTAGATCAACAGCTTGTTTTCTACCTCAGGCCTCAAAAAGGCTTAGCAAGAATCCTACCAGTTTCGAGATAGGACAGGCAACTTATATTGGCTCGGTACGGTAGCTGGGTCATGTAAACGTTATCATGGTTAAACCAGCTTACAAGTTCTCTACCTTTTTTATCTGTTGTCTAAACAAACACCACGACCGCTGCTTCCTTTTTGCTCAACCGAATCACTGTTTTTGTCTACACCAATATTATCAAGAGGAAAGATTAGATGTTTTGTTTCTTTGTTTGTATTGAATAGGCTCCTAAACAACAGGACCGACTTAATTTTTTTTTTCAGCAATGGTAAGCTTACTTTAGCTTACTAGGTAAGTAAGCTAAAGTAAGCTTACCATTGCTGAAAAAAAAAATTAAGTCACACTGGATATGTAAGTTGTGTTTACGCACAATGGAATTCGTTAAGCCATGTCAGATACCCTTGGGTGGCTTGAAAAATTCTGACTGTTAAGTGGCCACTAGCTTAACACCATCTCCCAATCCGCGGTGGGCTCGCGTGGGAGATTAAAGCCCATACTTCCTCGTGTGCGAGGAAAGACCCTTAGCTCGGCAGTGGGCTGTTACGGGTTGATGATGATAAAGCTTACTTTTCGGGGAGTACATGGACTTTAATTGTCCCACGGGAAAGGGAGTTACGCGGGAGAAATCGCGTGGAACAACTAGTTTAAAAATATATTTTAGTGGTATAGTTAATTGCTCAGGAAATTTCAGATAGTGACTTTATAGATATAACTTTTTTCTGATTGTGAAATTGGATTATATGCAAAAAGTATTTATAGTAAGTAAATACACTATAGTGTCCAATCCCCAGAGGGTTAACAAAGGTTTTTAATTTCTGGAGTACATAAGTAACCACTTATCACAATTGTATAACAAACATTCGATCCGTCCATCCATCCGGCGACGGGCTCACCACCTACCTATACCAGAAAATGAATATCTCTGCCTACCCCCTCGGGGATAAAAGGCGTCAGATTTTTTTTGCGGAATTACCTAAGATATTTTTCTTTACCGCCTCTAGGTGAGTTTTTTGATAGAACATGAAGTAGGTAATTGGTTGACTTTGATCCTAAATAACAAACAAAAACAATTATTACCTATGTTTTTTGCAGTTACAACTTCAATGGGTCTTGACTCAGTATCTATAAGTATTTTTTTTAACAAACAAAGTGTTGAAATGAAGGAGGTTTTTTACCCTTTTGGAACAAGCAGCTCGTCATAGCACCTGCGTTGCTTAAATTATGTAAATATTCTTAAATGGAAAGTTGCTCGAGTTTAGCAAAAACAAGGGTGGTAAATTTCTTTACCTACTTATTACGTAAAATTACTGTACTTTACACCCGGAAGGGTGTAAGTTTGTATAAACACGTAACACTACGAAACTTAGAAAAATGTGTCTTTAAAATCAATTGAAACTTCTTTATAATTTCCGCTGTCAATTATTGTAGACAATTCTCACAAATTTTTCAATTTATAATTTTCTTCAAAAAGATCACTAAAAAGATTAAAACTGATCATCACATTTTACAGAATATTGCTTTTCCTGACGCTCCCTGCTCCCGTTAATGATTAAGGAGTTGTCCTGGTACTTCACCCTCAGCTCCAGTTCATTATAATGCATTTTAATTATAATTAGTTAGTGATATTTCTTAATGTATCTTTATTTATTGATGTAAAGTACTGTATTGATGTAAAGTTTTCCTAAAAGTAAATAAAAAAAAATAAAAAAAATTGTGACGAGAATAAATTGCTTTGAGTCATCAACCCGTAACAGCCCACTGCTGAGCTAAGGGTCTTTCCTCACACATGAGGAAGTATGGGACATAATCTCCCACGCAGGCCCACCGCAGATTGGGAGATGGTATTAGGCTAACTGTCAAATTTTTTCAAGCCACCCAAGAGTATCTGACATGACTTAACGACTTCCATTGTGCGTAAACACAACAAAAACCGGGACCAACGGTTTAACGTGCCTTCCGAAACTCGAATTGCTTAGAAAACATCGAATCGCAACCCGTGAAATATTATTATTGAGTAGTTCCGGTAACACCATCAATTGCACTTCACCAAATGGTGCTTCCCGAAAATGAATGCTCAAGTTGCTATAAAAAATACTCATCATCCTATCATCAGATCCTGACCTGATGACAATGCCACTACCTGGAAAGTAGATAGATACCCTATCAAACAAAAAAGAATTCTACAAACCGGTGCAGCCATCTTAGAGTAATCGGGGAACATACATAGAAATTAAAAAAGATTCTGTCTGAGGAATAGATAAACTCCACCTTTTTTTTTAAATCGGTTACATTTAGATACGGAACAAAAACCTTGGAAGGAAGATAACTTTTCTTTTAGCAAAGTCATTTGTATGCATTTTTCAGTTTCAATTTAGACACAAATCACAAAAAAATACTAAAAAACTAGTAACACTCAAAAACTTCAGAGAAAATTTAAAGCGAATTCGGAAACTTTTAACTATGCGAACAATTTTGTTACCGAAGCAATTCCGTACGTTTGCAATCGAATGTCAGTCAGTTCAACTTTTAAAATGGAATTCATCTGCTAGCACTTGTATATACCCAAACTAAACTGTAGTATTGGAGTCTCTATCCGGAGAATGAACACAGTTACTTTGTGATTTTTATCGTTTTCGAGATCATTGAAAAAAGTTATAGGGTTATTATCGAAGTTATAAGTATAGCGAGCAAAAATATCTGTAAACATAAAGTTTTATAACTATGTACATAATTAAATTTGTTTATTTTATTTTTTAACAACTTTTAAAATAATAAACCAATCAAAAATGTCTGTGTCAAATTCAGTATCAAAACGATGATTCAATGATGATATTTAGTTCTAAAAAATAGTTTCTGCTCATAGTTTTTATTATTTTCGGCCAATTCGGAATTAGACGGACGGTTGACTAATAGATAATGCTTTTGGGCATTAAGTTTCGTCATGTGTACATTGTCTTGGTACCTACATGAAGTTAAATAAATAACTGAACTTAATTATGACAAGTCATAAAAAGTAACCCATTTGACTAGCCAGTGAACAACCCTCTTCTTGACAGTAGACCTAATATTATAAGGTTGGTAGTTCAAAAATATTGCATTCTACCCCGCATACCGCTAAGATAGAGAAATGACGTGAATCCACTAATGTTTATAAACTGTAGGTATATGCCTGGATACGTAGCGTGCCTATTGCGCGATATTAACCGAAAGCCGAATACTTTTGACGGGATGGCATTCCCTCTCCACATGGAAGCAATATTGAGAGCGTAAGCTGTGTACAAAAATTTGTGGCGTATAGCCAAATAGGTTATAGGCATATGCAAGTTCTGTTGTGATTTACAATACGGCTGAACGAATTTTTGAAACTTCATAAAGTAGTGTATTATAGTTGTGTATAATACATGAAGCGATAGCGGTTGAAAAAATATAAGGTACAGTCAAGAGCAGAGTTTGACACATAGGAATTTGTAACGTTCTTATTACAATCGCCTTAGAGGTCAGACTCGCACACAAGTGTGCTTCATATGCTCTTGACTGTACGTAGTTATGCTTCAAGTAAGCTCCTGAGAAGCTTAACCTAATAGAATTCTAATTTAAGATATTATAATAAAATGTATTAAAATTTAAAAAAAAAATCTTGAAGAATTTGTGTAGGTATAAAATGTAATGTTTAAGAATTGTAAGTAAAATCGTTTCTGAAGTCAAAACAGAGTATTTCCAGAATATTTCCAGCCTAATGAGTAGACCAGATCGTATCGGTCCGTGAGGGCCAAGCAGCAGCGAGCGAAGCATGCGAGCGGCTCAGCTGCTTAGAGGAGCGTTTTCACGCGACACCATAATTCTCTCGAATACGCGCTCATTGAATTGAACATTTTATGAAATAGTCGACCATTTCATGAAATAGGTGTATACAATTTCATGAAATAGTCTAAACTAACCTAACCAAATCATGAAGTGATCAATTCTATGATCTTCGCACGGCATATATACTAATAGACTTCAGAGAGAACCTATAAACCCATCATCATCAGCCGGAAGACGTCCACTGTTGAACAAAGGCCTACCTATAAACCCGTGTGGTTCTTATTAAAATTTACTAATTGAATCGCCCTGTTTGACTTTTCTATACATCGATGAGAAAACATTTTTACTTTCACTATTACCTATAGCAAATTTAAAAATATATAATAATATATAAAAAATAAAAATATAAAAATAATAAAAACGATACGAACGATACTAAAAATTACCACAGATCGTTTTGACAGATCATTAAAAGTAACTCGTTTGACTAGGGAGTCAATAAGGTTATAGGTAGTATGTAGAGCAATATTCAATCTCTTCAAATATTAAGACTTCTTTCATTATTTGCTAGGATAACAAATATTAAATTCAGGTAATGTGATATAAAGGATAGCTACAGGATAACGATATCGACTATTTTTTTTAGCCCAGTACCAACTGTCTCTTGCAAACGCGCCTTGTTAGAGCCCTCATGCTCGAAGTAATAGTCTGCTAGCTCTATCTCGCTGCACAACACCGAGATCTAAACGAGACAATTTTGAAATGTTCGATACAATAGGTACCTACTAGACCGGTGAAGCATTTAGGTGAAGCTAATAGCGTGATGAAGCAATGGGTTTATTTCTGCGTCTTATCGCAAGATAGACATAGAGGGGACAAAGAGAACAAAATCGTAATCCAAGAGTTATTACCTAGTGATAAGTCTAGTGTAAATAGTTTATTACGTCCGAATGATACTACTCGTATCAAAGTTTTAAGAAAATATTCCTGACGCCCTAAGCCTTAAATCTTAAATCTCTTTGGCCCTCAGAGAAGAAATGCAGGTAATCTTCTGCTCCTGTTTCCACATGGTTCCACTTTTCACGAGATATTCTTTTTTGTTCCTCTTCGGAGGATTTTTCCTGAGTCCTGAAATGTAAATATTCTAAAAAACAGTTCATCAAATTAGTTATAGTTCATCAAGCTTTGACGACGGAACACTTAAGAAAACTCAAAGTAACAATTTCCAAAACACTTTTCGTAATGAAATATTACACCGTACGCGCATGGCAGTGATACTGATAGTTCACTTAAAACTTGGTGGAGTTTGGGAGAAGTTTGCGTGTTTTTGTCATCCCCTCCATTGTCATTAATCAGTGCGCCGGCGTGAATGGAAACTCATCTGCATACTTAAGAAATTGTATATCGCTTTTAAGTTTCGGCTACTTAAGTTTGAGGGTTTTGGTAATCTACAGCATAAATTTTGGAATTAACTGATGATTTAGTAGAATAAATAACGTGTACAAAAAATACTTTTCCTATTGTACGGTTCGTGAAGGACGCTTGCATGCCTAGTGTTCATAATATATAATAATAATATAATCTCACGCCTTTCATCCCCGAGGGGGTAGGCAGAGGTATTCCATTACTGGATATACCCACATTTCACGAGATACATTGGACCCCTATACGTGATAGGTGGTGAGCCCATCGCCAGACCGGGTCTATTAACACATGTCTCAGAATTAATTCTGAGACCTGCGGGTTTCCTCAGTGTTTTCCTTTACCGTCGAGCTAGTGATAAATATGTACGTAAGTTTTTGAAAAACTCATTGGTACATGCCAGGATTCGAACCCGAGCCTTACTGATTTTCGGCCGGCTCTTTAACCGTATCACTGTTCATGATATTATGTGCTATTTGTTCTATAACTTACCTAACAGAGATTCAGCCCTGAAAGAACTAAGTCATCTAAATGAACTAAGGGCTATTCCCTGTCAAAGGATCAGCTTAGCTATTCAGTCTTCCTCATATTAGAAAGGAACTAAGCTCAGCAGTGGGTTGTTACCGATTGATGATGATTCAAAGAGGTAATTCAACCAGTCTTCTAGGGACTGTCCTACGTGATATTAATTTGGATATTATTTTTATCATTACTATAATAAAATAATGTATTAGTCAACTTGAATAACTATGTTATCACGAGGTAAAGAAATTTATTAATTTACGTGATTCAAAATATAATTATGCTTATTTAAAAAGGGCTGATTGTGCAATAGTGTGTCAGACAGTGACAGCATGAATATATTCTCCAGCAGACGTATTCACAGAGACTCGATATCGTTTCCGTTCGATTCGAGTCGAATCTATCGACATCGGAAACGAATCTATCGAGATGGGCTGATGTTGGTATTGAAAACTAATGTCATATGTGACACCAACTGTCATATTATTATGTGACATTAGTTTTCGATACCAACATCAGCCCATCTCTATAGATTCGTTTCCGATGTCGATAGATTCGTTTCCGATGTCGATAGATTCGACTCGAATCGAACGGAAACGGTATCGAGTCTCTGTGAATACGTCTGCTGATAAGGTTTATCTGACGATTGAACAATCAGCCCTAAAATGTATAAAGAACAAAAAAATGTCGTTAGTTTCAAAAATATATTAAACAAAGCTTGCTTCCATTATTTAAAAAACTCCAAATTCTAGATCCGACTTTTTATTTAATTTGGCTGCTGACGTCACATTAGACGCTAATCTTGATGCTGGTTTTTCCTAAGAAGACTTCACTGAGGACGCTGGACCAAAAACGGCCACAAACGATGAAGACATACCATCACCTTGGATGACAACTTGCTGGAAGACATTACCTGTAAAGATTGACGAGTCTGATGACTCAGTTGGTAGTGACCCTAACTTCTGAGACGGAGCTTGCGAGTTTGATTTCCGTTGAAGCCAACATAGCTTGAACATGTCAGTAGTTGGGTTTTTAATATTTATGCATGTTTAAGGGACTAAACAATCTTGTGTAAATTGTCTCCCACGATTTATTCATCATATAGAACTCATACGGCGATAAAACTCACTCTTCGAAAGGTTGACTATGACGAATGCAGATTCACGCTCCAAATAGTAACAAATCTTTAGCATTTTACAGTATAGTGCTTCAGTGAAATCATAACATAGACTTTAATATTAGGATTTTTAGACATTGAATAATATGGGACATTTTTTTGATTAACCTCCCTACCTACCCTCGCTTCACTTTATGCGATATACTTTTTTTACACTCTGATAAAGCAAAAAACCGTCTCCCATTTCCTGAGAGTAGTAATTGACATATTATTAAATAAGACCCTATTAGCTGTTAATCTTTTAATAAATACTTACTAGACTTGCAGTGTAGGTCAACACTGCCAGTTTGGCCGGTACAGTTGTGAGTGCGAATGCAGTCCTTACAATCCTTGCATTTAGTGCAGTCTTCGCAGTTAGTGCAGTTGACGCAGCCGTTAGAGTATTTGCAGTCAGTGGAGTCGATGCAGCCGTTACAGTTGTCGCAGTTAGTGCAGTTAATGCAGCCGTGACAGTTCTTACAGTTAGAGCAGTTTATACAGCCTGTACAGCCTTCGCAGTTGATGCAGTTAATATTGCCGCCACTGTCTGTAATTTCAGTAAATTTGAAAATGTGATCGATATGGCACCACAAATAAAGACCCATGACGCGATTTTGCGACTTTTATTATTAATTAAGATGCTACTGTTGTAATGCTTTAACTTTAAGTATTCCCAAATAACATTTTAGAAAACGTAGTCTTTTGTAAAACTACGACAATTTTATATTGTGTGTTAACCGTTAAATAAAATTGTAATATTTTTTATGTGAAATAAAAGAATTTTTACAAACAAAACAAACAAACTGTTCGGCTGGTGATGTACCTAATGTTCTTTACTTAAAACTTTACATCTGTGCTTGGTTTTCATTATTGGTAAAAATTGTTATAGATATATATAGATATATAGATTCTTAAAATTTACTGCATAGAAAATTAATTGAAATATATAATGTAATATTATAACTATCCATAAATAAAAAAAGTAAATTAAAAAATCTACAACCCAACTGGTTAAGAAAATGAACTTGAAATACGATCGAAACAAGACAACCTATTAGGAAAGCAGGAAGTTAATACCATCTGCTGCACAATTAAGCTTCAATCATGCAGTCATATGCATCTTCTTAATTTAACAATAAAGACATATTGCACAATTCTGATTGATTACTGTCATGTAAAAGTTGTAAAATTAAGACAAATCCAATGTAGAAAGAATCATTAAAATCGGCCCACGCGTTTGGATTCTAGAGCGCCACAAACTACTTACCCTCCACAGTGTGGTAGGTAAAAAGAAGGGATCAAGATAATCAAAATAAATACAAACTTACTAATAGATAACCAAGGCGAAGTCGCCGCGACAATCACTAAAAATATATTCAATACCAAAATAAACCGCTTCATTTTAACAATGCAAATTAAAACTGTCACTTTCCCAGCAGGCAGACGTATTGTGTGTGATGGTTAAGGTATCGCCCACTCTTTATATAGATTTCAGTAAAACAATGAATGAATAAAGAACGTAATAGAAAAAAAATGATGTTTTATACTTAAACCGAAGGATAGGAATCTAGAATCGTTCACACGGTTTGTATTAATTCTTATGGAAATGGATGGAGAAAGGAAAAGGTAAGGGAAGTCCAAGTATTGCTGAAAAACGATCCGAAACGCCAACCTAAAAACATGACACAATTCTCAAACTATGTGAGGAACATAATAAATTATTCGTTATTTGCACAGATGTGTTACGAAGACGGTTACATTGTAGAGCTGGTGAACACAGTTTTTACTCATTGCAATTTAAGTAAATATTACATTTTGCAAATAAATAGAATTATTTTGTAGGGGACTTCAGAGGATCTCTATGTTAGGTGTCGGTATTTTTTTAATACTTGTAAATGTTCACCGATATTTTTGTCATGTATGAATTGAAATTGCGAGGTGGTTCCATTGTCATCAGAACGGAATCTGATGATAGAATCCTGGGAAAATTAAGGGAACTCTTCAAATATTATAGGAACACTTAGCTATTTGGATATTTTTTATAGTATGTAACTCCTGCAAGTACTCTTGAAAATCACCATTAGGAGAAGTGGAACCGATGATGAATATGGCCACCGGAACTACTCATTAGGAAGGATTTCAGCGATTGCGAACCAATTACTTTAATTTGTGTCCTAACTAATTGATACCATGCATAAGGTGAAGCGGAGCATGAATTTTTTCTCCTAGTATGTAATCATCAGATTACATACTAGGAGAAAATTAAAAAAATATATATTGCACGCCTTTTATTGCCGAGGGGGTAGGCAAAGGTATACCATACCCACGTTTCACCAGTAAATATATTCTTTGGACCCCTAAATGTGATAGATAGTGAGCCTATCGCCGAACCGAATCTATTACACATGCCTAAGAATGAATTATGGGACCTCCTCAACAATTTGGTTTTTGGTTTCGGAATCTAGAACAATACCTTTAGCCTTTAATCTGTTACATAATTTACTGGTTGTTAACTGTTGTGTACGTCGTTGAAATAAATAAATAAATAAATTATCGTTCCTGCATCGGAAAAAGCTATATTATGTCAAAGGTGAGATGAGCAGTTGACAAAGAGCTATTGTAACTTATGTACGTTACAAACCGACCTAAACCTTCTAACAAAAGAACCTATTGTCCTACTTAAAAGAATAATATGTAAATTAGTTATACGAGAAGGAAATTTAGGTTTTTAGGGTTCCGTAGCCAAATGTCAAAAAATGGAACCCTTATGGATTCGTCATGTCTGTCCGTATGTCACAGCCACTTTTTTCCGAAACTATATAAACTATACTATTGAAACTTCTTAAGTAGATGTATTCTGTGAACAGCTTTAAGATTTTCACAAAAAATTTTTGGCGTTCCCCATACTTAAAGCTGAAACTCATTTTTAAAATAAAACCCTTACGTGTGAGGTTTTTAATAAAACCCTTATCTATGGATACGTCTTCAAAAATAATACCGAGGTTTCTAATATAATTTTTTTCTAAACTAAGTAGTTTGCGCGAGAGACACTTCCAAAGTGGTAAAATGTGTCCCCCCCCCCCCTGTAACTTCTAAAATAAGAGAATAATAAAACTAAAAAATAGTAGATTATTAACCAAGGGGATAAAGCAGTGTCTTCTGTCGCGGGTGACGATTTAAATCGCGAGCGTAACGAAGGACTCGAGTTTTACTCCCGAGCGTAGCGAGGGCGTCAAAAACTTAAAACGAGTCCTGAGTGTAGCGAGGGATTTAAGTTCACCCAAGACTAAGACAGCTTTATCACCTAGGAAAATACTCTACTTTTCATACCATTTGCAAAAAAATTTACACAATAATAATATGACATAAGCATTTATTAAAAATCATGACAATTAAAAGAAAAAGTTAATAGACAAGAAGTACTGACTCTGAAATCGATAGGCCTTTCGGCACTTCTCCACGTTGAAAATCCATCTTAAGTTTTTAAATAATTTTCCTAGTAGAGCAGTGATAGCCCGGACGGTTAAAGAGCCGGTCGAAAATCAGTGAGGCTCGGGTTTGAATCCTGGCATGTACCAATCAGTTTTTCAAAAACTTACGTACATATTTATCACTAGCTCGATGGTGAAGGAAAACATCGTGAGGAAACCCGCAGGTCCCAGAATTAATTCTGAGACATGTGTAAATAGACCCGGTCCGGCGATGGGCTCACCCACCTATCACGTTTAGGGGTCCAATGTATCTCGTTAATGTGGGTATATCCAGTAATGGAATACCTCTGCCTACCCCCTCGGGGATGAAAGGCGTGAGATTTTTTTATTTTATAATTTTCCTTGGATTTTGTTGGAAGCAAATTATTTATAATTGCGGCAGCATTTGTAGTGATGGAATCCGACAACTCACTGTCACTGTCGCTTTGATTTAACATCGTAACGTATTTTTAGAACATTAACTTATTTATAAAAATAAATTAAAATAAACTTAACGTTTATGTATTTGAAGAAAACAAAAACGCGGTCAATTCCTAGACTAATATTTTTTGGTCGGAAAAAGCAAAGCCGTCAAGCTCATTCCGCTCCTCGTCGGTTTTCGTAATTTTATTTAATAATCATAACTGCATAATAAATGCGTATTCCTTTTTCAAAAAATATGTATAATGCTTTATATACAAACTCAATGGTGTAAACACAGAAGTAGTTCAGTATAAATTTCGGTAAGTACCTATTCCAAATTTAAATTACATTCTCCCCCTAGAGGATGTACAATTTTCTTTCCCTGTTTTTAAGAGATTAATAATGACTATTGTTATGTTCGCTTTTTGTGGCATAGAATGTCACTTTTTTGAGCAAGTGGTACGAAAAATACATTATGTACATTACCATGCAAACTTCCACCGAAAATTGGTTTGAACGAGATCTACCTAAGTAGTTTTTTTATTCGTCATAAATCGTAAACCGCAATTTACCTTTCATTCGCTTTTTATAGATAAGGCTACGGAACCCTTAGCGCGGGAGTCTGACTCGCACTTGGCCGGTTTTTTTTTATTATACTGGGTCTTACTATTTCTAGATTGATAGGTCGAGTGTAAATCGATACTGCCGTGTTCAACGCTGCAGTGGTGAGTGCAGATGTATCTGATAGGTACAGATTTCTGTAAGTGCAGTCAACGAAGGCGTGAGAGTTGGTGCACATACATGAACAACCCGTTCAGTTGACGCAGTTGATATCGCCGTTAATATCTGCAATTTTAGTAGATGTTTAAATTTTAAGGTTATACTATTACTACATTGTGTAGGATGTCGCGCTTTTGAGACATTAGGTGCTCATCGTGCGACTTGTTTCATTTAGAATTTGAGTAATGAATGATGCATGTCGCTTCCTTCGACTGGCGACATCGACTGAGATTTCCCTAAAGCTTCATGTCCCCAAAATAGGAACTGTTTCACGTTTTTTAATGCTATAGGAATTCTGTAAATTTAGCGTAGTTGCGTGAATCATATTGTTTTACTCCAAACTTATAGTCGTAACATATTATGTAGAATAGAATAGAATAGAAGAACATTTATTTGCTTGGACAACACACGTACACGTACATGTAGTTTACTAATAAATAGCTACGCTGATTTATTATAGTACTACTGTTCTCAACATTAAATAAAAATTACCTGTAGACTGTTAATGACTATAAAGAACGTATTGCCAATGTTTATTTGCAGTTTGATATTCAAAGCGTAAACAAGATAAGCAAGTGTTGTTTGCAAGGTTGATAAGAGGAGTTTTTTTATCTAACTTAAACGGTTAACGAATAAAAACATAGTGCAAATGCAAAATAAAAGTCTAAGTAAACATAAGTGTCATATTAAAATTTTTGAAAAGTTGCATTTGTTAAAAAGCTTTTTAAAAAAAGGGGTTAGTCCCAATTCCTCCTATTTTTAAATTGATTAACATTGGGCGCTGAGACAACTTCTTCTGGTAGCTTAGGTAGCTTAGGGAGGTTAACCTCTCAGACCATGAATCACAGACACAAGAGATTTTTAATTGTGTCTCGGTTCCAATTAATGATCTGACCACTCTGTTGTTCAAGAAGTGTCTGTAAGGATTATTGTGTGATACGGTGGTACGCAGTTCGAGACTATTCTATAAAATTCTCGAGTGGAAACGATTCTCTGAACAGATGAGTTGGACAGAGAGCCCTCTCGGACCGACCGAACAGTCTACTCAGAGTCGGAAAATATTATATGGTATTAGATAAGCCGTTTGGGGTAGAGACCATAGGACCGTGGTGTTCGGAGGCGCGATAGCATATCAACGAGCTGCCAGGGAGTAGGACGATGATCCACTCAAAGTATCGGCGTGGTGTCAGAATTAATCTAACCACTCATCTGACCACGGACACTGATCTAACCATAATTTAACAAAAGCTAACCAAGGACAATTAAAGTGTCCGTGGTCAGATTAATCTAACCATGGACACTAAAAGTGGTCCATGGTTAGATGGATCTGACTAAGCGATCTGACCACGGATACAGAACGTTAGGTCGTTTGATGTTTCAGATGCTAAGGGCTGAGAAGTTTCTCTGTCAAAGGATCACCTTCGATATTCAGAGAAGTAATTCAACCAGTCTTGTAGGCGGTATCTCTTTGTAGAATATTCTAATGTCACTGTAAAAAAATCTTATAAATAACTAGCGACCCGCCCCGGCTTCGCACGGGTGCAATGCTTATAAGATTTTCCCGCTTTTCTGTTGTGAAATTGTTCCTGAATTTTCTTTGCTATAAACCTCACGGAGCCAAAGACCTTTCCAAAGAATGCAAAACCGTGGAAATCGGTTCGTGCGTTCTAGAGTTATAGCGTCAGGAAGGAAAACCCGATTTATTTTTATATAGTAGATAAATGCACCCTATTTGCCATTTTGAATTTCTATATAATTATCATGTATTTATTAATTTACATGATTCAAAATTTTAGTATTAAATTTGTTTATTTACAATACTTACAAATAATAAATTTTCTCTAAAGATGAAACAAACAAGAATTTAGTCTATTTTAATAAAATGTGTAAATTACAGATTTGTGTTTTTTAAGTACGATTATAATAACAACTTTTCAAATGTATTAAATAAGGTTGCATCAATTATTTTTAAATAACTCAATTTAAAATATCTATATAGATTTATCATTTAATTTAGTTGTGGAAGTCACATCAGATGCCAGTCTTGATGATGGTTCTTCCAGAGAAGACTTCAGTGGGGACGCTGGATTAAAAGCAGAAACAAAACCTTCAGCTTGTCTTCGAAGTTTCTGGAAGACATTACCTGTAAAGATTAAAAAGTCTGATAACTCAGTTCATAGGCTACCCCTACATTCTGAGACGAAATTCGATTCCCGCTCGGGGCCAACATTGGGTGAACTTTACTGTAGGCTGCGTATCTGGGTGGTTAATATTTATTTAAGCATGTTTATCAGTTGTTAAGCACCCGTAGTACACGGTCTAACATGCTTGTAACTAAATAACCATGGGTTAATTGTATCTTACAATTAATTTTTATTAATATTAATAGCTAGTTTTTAACCTAACCGTAACTTCTGTATGTGCTTTGCCCGTCGAAAAACCAGCTGAGCCATTTCTTTTCCCAACTCGAATTACTAATAAGAATGTATTTGGATTTTTAACTAGAAAACTTATTTATATCAAAATAAAATATGTATTAGTGAAGGAAATCTTTTATAAAATCCATTAAGTAGTTCTAGAGATTATATATTAATTATCAGACAGATAATTACTTCTGCGGCATGTGTGACAAACCCGGTCGCGCGATAGGTTCACCACGTTTAGGGGTCGAATATTCTTGTGAAAAGTAGGTATTTCCAGAAATGCCTACCCCCTCGAGGATAAAAGGCGTGAGATTATTATTTATTTTACCTCTTTTTAATATTAGTATAGAATATAGATGTACTTACTACGTCCTGAGGCACCACAGCGTAAGTCGACACTGCCGCTTTCGCCGGTACAGTTGTGAGTGCGGACGCAGCCGTTACAGTCGTTGCAGTTAGTGCAGTCGACGCAGCCGTGACAGTTATTGCAGTTCGAACAGTTTACGCATCCTGTACAGCCTATGCAGTTGATGCAGTTGACATTGCCGTTACCATCTGTAATTTCGGTTAATTTGAAAACGTTTTCAATATGCCACTTAGACATATCAGGATGACGCGATTTTTTAACATCATGATTAATTGAGATGAATATGTTAACTGTTTAATGTGTGTCGCTTCGACTGGAGTTGTAATATGCTAAAATCTTATACGCCTTTTATACCCTAGGGGATCCTGGGGTCCTGTTACATGTCTCAGAATTAATTCTGAGACCTGCGGGTTTCCTCGCGATGTTGTCCTTCACCATCAACTAGTCTAAACATATAAAACTGTAACGAAGCTGTGTCTGTACATGAAATTGCGGTAGTGTGGATAGTTATATCAATGTAGATAACAAAACACAATTTTTTTACATTTTTATCTGTCTGTCTGGTTGGGGTCGCAAAAACTACTGGACAGATTTTGATTAAATTTGGGATGGAGATAACTTATTAACTTAGTCAACATCTAGAGTAGGTACTTTTTTTACAGCGGAAGAGTGTCTCATTCCCACGGGAAAATTAAAAAACGGAGTGTACGAGACAACGCTCGTACATGCTAAATTTGCATTTGTACCTAAACGAGTCGTAACAAAATCGTCATCATGTTGTGTCGACAAACATAAAAACAGAAGTACTTACGAACTCAAATAATCCAACTCATAACATTTTAAAAACATTATATAACAATAAAGTGGTTTTGTGTGTGTGTGATCTTAACAACTGGATTACCGTCAACGGCGAATCTACTACACTGAGTAAAAAAAAAAAAAAGTATTACTCCGAAACGATAACACCTAGAAACTTGAAATAAAGTATATACCTAGGTGTCTTTATGTCGTAGGCAACCACTATGAAGGGATTTTCGGAAATTCCCACAAGAACGGGAAAAAGCTTATTGGGCAATTCAAACTCAAGTCTGACGAATGAGAAGCGGGCTCTTTAACCAAAGGGCTGTGACTGTATAATTATCTACCTGAAACGTCATGTCTGTGCTTCATTTTCGTTCTGCTACCAATTGTATTAGATAAGGATTCCTAAAGTTTACTGCGGTTAATCGTAATGTAGGTACCTAGCTCTCCATATTGTATTTTGTTATGTTAACATTGTTCATATATCCAAAGAAGGGGTCAAGTCACAGCATTAATCTATAATGGTCTGTGGGTCAATTAGATAATTCAAAATAAAGTAAAACTTACCAACAGACGACTGAGCTGAAGTAACTGCGACAATCGCTATAAATATATCCAATACCAAAATAAACCGCTTCATTTTAACAATGCAAATTAAAACTGTCACTTTCCCAGCAGGCAAAAGTGTTGTGTGTGGTGGTTTGGGTATCATCCTCTTTATATAGATGCCAGTGAAACATTGATGAAGGAATAAAGTACGTATTATATTGTACGTACTTAAACTGTCGGATAATAATCAAGTAGGTGTCGTTTGCGCGGTTGCTTAGGGGTAATTTATTGAATCCTACGTTAATGGTGAACGGAAAAAGTAATGGAAGTCGAAGTATTGCTGAAAAAAGATTCCAAACCCAGACTAAAAAAACACAATATGCAGAATTAAACAAAGTAACTGAGTTATGATGACGCACCCATACGTCGTAAAGCTGGAGTGCCACAGTATTACTCATTGCAATTTAAATACGTAATCCGTAATCTATTTTGTAATTAAACTAGCGACCCGCCCCGGCTTCGCACGGATGCAATGCTAACACTAAAACCTTCCTCTTGAATCCCTCTATCTATTAAAAAAACCGCATAAAAATCCGTTGCGTAGTTTTAAAAATTTAAGCATACATAGGGACATAGGGATATAGGGACAGAGAAAGCCACTTTGTTTTATACTATGTAGTGATATTAGTTTTATTTTTGTATAACTATACTTATAAGATAATGTAAACTTACATTATGCAACCAAGTGCATTTATTAAATAAAATCAATTAACAAATTCAATTTAAGACTAATATAGTGGCATCCCTTTATGACATCCTCAAGAGTTTCGCTGATACCTAAATGATCGTTCTGTATTACAGTCCAAAATCTTAGCATCTGTGAGAAGTCAAAGCCACATAAAGCATCTTTATTTTATTGGAGAAGGCTCTGTCTAAATATTTTTAAAGTCTACTAACAGCATCAATATGCGTAGGTGGGTATCTTGGACGAAAACCGTGTTACCCCATGTACGTTGTACTGTACATCTAGATATCTTCTATCTATACATCTGTGCATATAATAAAACTCTAACGGGACCGTGTCTGTAGATGCTATATTAAAAAAAATGGTAGGGTAGATAGTTATCGATTTAGATAACAAAACACCAATTTTTGTAATTTTTGTATGTCTGTCTGTCTGTGCATGCATCACGCATAAACTAAACTTAAAATAACATTAAATTAAATTATACGATTCAAATAATAATTATCTATTAAATAAAGCCATTTAGAAATAATAACAACTAAAAGTCGTCCAATCGGTTTTTTTAATCAAAGAAGATTTATTGAGTACTTACAAATCAATCAGAATGGTAACATAATGGCATAAATAACCCATTATAGAAGTCGTACTTCAGACACAGGAAATCTGGGGGCACGGCAGTGCCCCCGCCAAGTCGAGCATATATACTTACAATTAATTTTTTGAGAATGTGGTTTTTACAAAATATTAATAAAATATTGAAAACGCTTACAACTGTAATACTAAGTATTTCATATATTATGTTGGTCATTACAAAATTACTAGACTGGAATTGTCTGTGCATCTATTTGTTACAGACCTTTAAAAATGTAACTATGATTCCATATTGTTAAGTAATTTTATTTCGAACGGCATAAAAGTAGTAAGTCTTGATGCAAGTTCTTCCTGAGAGGTCTTCGCTGGGGCTAAAGGAGTCACAAACTTTGAAGATACATCGTTGTTTTCTTCGTTAAGGTATTTCAGGACATATTCTGTAAATATAAATCATGGTGTAGCAGACTTACAACGACTATTTTAATATACTTATTATTTGTAGGTACCATTTTCAATGGTATTTAGAATTCATCGTCAATCAATCAATTAAAATGCTTTGATCAAAGTAAGGGCTCACGAATCCACATAATGAAAGTCATTGCAACTCTACCAGTATGAGGACAAGCGGGGCTTGAAACTCATCAAAGCATTATTCTTTTATTCAATATTATATATTACATTATTTGGTAATTTTTCGCTGCCTTATTGTGCTGTGCTGAAGGAAACCTGCTCAAGGCATCCTTTTCATTTACATATATATACCTATATAATCAGTTTGTAATCCGACATTTTGAAATGTACTTATTTTAATGTACTTATTAAGTTTTGAACATGTTTTCAAGAAAATTAAAAATGATTTTGTTATTTTGTATACAATCAACATTATAAGACCTTAATCATCATCATCAGTCCGTAACAGCCCACTGCTGAGCTTAGGGTATTTCCTTACGGGTGAGGCAGTATGAGCCATAATCTCCCACGCGAGCCCACCGCAGATTGGGAGTGGTGTTAGGCTAGTAGCCACCTGTCAGAGTTTTTCAAGCCACCCAAGGGGATCTGAAGTGTCTTAACGACCTCCATTGTGCGTAAACACAATGAAAACCTTGACCAACGGCCATACGGCTCAAATTTATTTTCTTTCTTATATAAAATAAATAATAATCTCACGCTTTTTATCCCCAAGGGGGTAGGCAGAGGTATTCTATTTCTGGATATACTCACTTTTCAACGTGATAGGTGGTGAGCCCAGCGCCGGGCCGGGTCTTTTACATAGTTTTAGAATTAATTCTGGGACCTGCGGGTTTCCTCACGATGTTTTCCTTTACCGTCAAGCTAGTCATAAATATGTACGTAAGTTTTGAAAAACTCATTGGTCATGCCAGGATTCGAACCCGAGCCTCACTGATTATCATCATGTGAAGCAGGCTCTTTGCTATCACTGCATATCACTATATCACTTTTCTTTCTTATTCGTGCCTATACAATTGCTTAGTCATCATTATTGTGCTTACCTTGTTCAGGTATGCGAATTGCTTTACATCTATTATCAGAGCAATGGCAGTTCATGTCGATGACACCGTGTTTGCCGTTGCAGTTGTGGCAACGAATACAACCACCACAGCTGTTGCAATCATTGCAACCGATGCAACCGGTACAGTTGTTGCAGTTAACACAGTCGATACAGCCTGTACAGCCTTTGCAGTTTCTGCAGTTGATATTACCGCCTTCGTCTACAGTAACTGTAAACGGTAGATTTGAGATTGAGGTATAATACTACATAGTTGTTGTCTGAGACTCCGTCCGCGTGAACTTTAAGAACTATATTATGTTGTTTTTAAAATTACATGTAGCCTATATCTTTCCTTGAGATGTAATTTAATCCATTGTTTTAGTGGTATAGCTTTTTAATGTAATCATGAAATAAAGGTACCTACTTGCGCTTTTATAATGTTAAGTAAGGATACATTATAGTGTTTTCATTGTATCAAAATTAAATTGCGAGAAGGTAATTCTAAATTAAAAAGGTTATCACAGAACACCTCTAAAAATGCATTTCATTTTACAAGCCATTTTTTTAAACATCGAAAAAAATAACGCATTGGCATTGATAGGTAAGTACTAAAAATGATGACGTCACAAAGTCAGTACCTACTCAGTAATTCAATTCCATGGTCAATTTTCGTTTCTACAGCTCATATATAAGTAACTCAATTGAGAAGGCAGTAAAATACCCTATTTTTGGAAAACCTCATTGGTACATAGGTACTATCGAAAAAAGTTCTGCCTGATACACCTAAGTGTCATTTTAGCGAGCACCTATCTTTTCCCACCCCGTATCGACAACGCCCTCACTTATAGTAACAATGACAATTACAAAAAAGTGGTTCTTTCATGTTTATGTCCATTTAGTGTCGATGAATGGATCGCAATAGAAAAAAAAGACGGTGTTACTGGCTTTCTCATTGTGTAACTCTAATTAGGGTCGGGGTAGTAAAATTTGAGCTTGCAAGCGACAATTTTTCCAAATGTATCAGGCTTAGCGTTTGCTGATAGTACATTGGCCAGGAATCGAACCCGAGTCCCATGCATGAGAGCTGGACTACTATCATCATGGAATATAATTTCATTTAAAATTTAGATTTTTTTCCGATATTCTTTTTCCGAGAGTTTTTTTTAAACGATATGAAGTTTTATGCAATATAAAATGAATTTTAAGGTTATATTATTTTGTCTCTAGTCGTATCTTAGACAGACTATCCATCGTATTAAATATTTAAAAAATGGTCACGTCTTTATCCACAAGGGGACAGGTACAGCCTTACCTTGAATACCCAATTTCCTAAAGTAGGTACTTTGAGGTCGAATTTGCATTATTTAAATTATTTGTGCATATAAGATAATGCAAACAAAATAAAATAATTAAAAGAAATATTCTATCTGAATATAAAAGAAACATTTTGTAAATAACCTTCACGACTAGGGCTCTGAAAAATATATAATATTCCCACTAACATTTAATATTTTATTATTTAATCTCGGAATATTTTCCTTCAATCAAATACTGGCAGCAAGACGATGTGTTCAAATTTATAGTGGTCACATTATTTACATACATAAATCTTATTGTACCTACTACTTATTGTACTGGAAATAACAAGTGTTCAAAAGATAGTAGGATTACAGAAAACTTACCAGAAGTCGGCGAACGTGCAGAAGTAACTGCGATAATCGCTATAAGTATATCCAAAACCAAAATAAACCGCTTCATTTTAATAATCAAATATGAGCTGTCACTTTCAACAATGCAAGCAAGCGTTTGCGATCTTATGAATCTCATTCACTTTATATAGATGCCAGTAAAAAAAAAAGTTCGTGTTGGGTCACGTGTAGCGAGGGTTCCGTAATTGCTCATCAGCATTGTGAGGACTGAGGAAGAGGCTTTTTGTATGATACTCAAAGGTATAATACTATGAACATATAGTTTCTATCTGTTTTAGACAACAACTTCTTATAAGTATTTTCATAGGAATTTTTACCTAAATAAAGTAAATTTTGTAAGTTGGTCTTGCGCATCATGTTCAAAGTCCCCGTCACGAGAAACTACAAATTATGTAAATAAACATTCAGAGGTTTGTTCAACATTTTAAACAATTATTACCTACTTTCCTAATAATTTTTATTTCAGCATTACGGCTCGTCTCAAAATGGCAGACTGATGTTTACAATCCTTCCTGTTCCTTCCGTTTTTTTGGTTGGCTTGCCTGCCTTATGTATACCTGGTGGTATCTGGGACGACAATCGGGTTTTGTTTACGTAGGTATACATTTATAACCTTAAATGATTTTCGCTTTGGAAACTTTAGTAAAGATTTGGGGGTGATCAATGATATATTATATAAAATATTGACCGTATCCGCTGAAATGATAATATTTTTATAATTTGTGCCCAGCATTATTTCAAACTTAAAGGCGATAACATTTATTATTTGCAGAAATATGCATTTGATGTACACAAACGGACAGACGGACAAAAAAATAAAAATTATTACCATTACTGTATATACCCACATTTCACGAGATATATTGGACCCCTAAACGTTATAGGTGGTGAGCCCATCGCCGGACCGGGTCTATTTACACATGTCTCAGAATTTATTCTAAGACCTGCGGGTTTCCTCACGATGTTTTCCTTCACCGTCGAGCTAGTGATAAATATGTACGTAAGTTTTTTGAAAACTCATTGGTACATGCCAGGATTCGAATCCGATCCTCACTGATTTTCGGCCGGACAAAGTCCAACCATAAAGGCCTACTCGGAAGTTGGGTACATGAGAATAACAACATTATTAATACTGCGATAATGTCTACTTTAGTAAGTTAATTGTGACACATAATTATGCGCAGGCAATTAAACGTTTATACAGCGTGTATTTAATTGAATGTTCAATTTGACCTATTTGGAAACATGATTTCTTTTATTTGCACATCCGAGAGGCGGGATCACAACCAATAGATCTATCACTGTTGTATCGAAACTTAGGTAAATACGCACGGCAGTATGAGTATACTTACATAGAGTGAGGTGGTTTTTAACAACTTATGTCCATCTACTTAAACTATGACAAATGGAAAATTTTAATATAAATAAACAGCTAGTGATATGATATGGAAGAGCAGATCACCCATTTATTGTTGTTATGATTTGCAAGTTCACTGTCTTGTTTTTAACCAACACTAAACGAGTGGTGTTCTCATAGCCAAGATAACATTTTAAGTATGTCAACAGACTTTCAAGAATATACTCCAAAGTGTAAACATCTCTTAGGGCTTGGCTCTGATGAGGAGAAGAGTCATACGTTAGGTACATTGCTAATAAAAGTAAGTAAGGCCAAGGTTGGTAATTATTAACTACTTATACCAAATGATCATCAACTACCATATTAATAAAAAACTAGGATAATTTTAAAATACATACTAGTGTTTTTTGGGTGGATATACAAATTGCAAGCTTAAGAGATGACATTAAGATAAGATAAGACAATTCTTTAATTTCGTAAAACATTTTACATGAGATGTTGGAAAATAATATAAATTCAGTTCGAAACATGTCTTGCTAAATTTAAGATCAGCATGCAAACAGTATATTATAGACCTTAATTAATTAATGATATTAAAATAAAATAATTAATTGATGTAATTTGATACCTATTTATTGAAAGACCATATTAATTTAAAAGAGTCTTATTTAGGTACTAGCGGGTGCCCAGCGGCGTTGCCCTCGTGGATCCAGTTTATTCCCGTTCCCGTGGAAATTTCTGTAAATCAGCTCAGCAGCATTTCTTCATACCGGTTTCCTACGACATATAATACACCTTAATACCATATTTAAAGTTTCTAGGTGTCATCAGCGATGAGCACACACTTATCACGTTTAGGGGTCCAAATAATATCTCGTGAAAAGTGGGTATATCGAGAAATAGAATACGCTCTGCCTACCCCCTCGGGGACATAAAGCGTGAGTTTTTATTTTTAGGTGTAATCGATTCGGAATAGTACGTATTTCTCGGTAGTAATAGGACGACAAACGGGGTTTTTCCTTCTATAAAACTTTCATCCAAACGAATAAAATTTAACATTGGAGGGACTAACAAAATGTGTGAAGGATGGCTGACCTTTGTAGGTGGATTCCTTCTGTTTTCATGACATTAGTATTTTTCTGTATTAGGTATGTATTATTCAAGTTTTGTAATTTCAGTTTCAACTTGGTTTTCTGAAAATATTTTTTCTCAACTATTTAATTTTGTAACTGATAATTCTTTTATCCTTTTGTATTTGTGTCAAATAAATATCAAAAAGTCACCAAGACATTATCAATGAAAAAGAAATTAACATTAAAGCAGAAAAGAGTATGGATATGACAATTAGCATAACCAATTTATTAATTTCTAAATGATCCCGTTATTCCCGTTCCTGCAGGAATTACCAAAAAATCCCTTCACAGTGGTTGCCTACGACATATAAGACACCTACATACCATATTTCAAGTTTCTATGTGTTATCGTTTCGGAGTAGTACGTTTTTCTCTTTTTAACCAGTTTTTATATTTTCCCGTGGGAATGAGATATTTTCCTGGAATAAAAGTACCCTAGATGTTGACCCGGGTACTCAGTTATCTCCATACCTTTCATCACAATCCGTCCAGTAGTTTTTCAGTGATGCGAGCACAACCAGACAGACAGACAGACAGACAGACAGACAGACAAAAATTCCAAAAATTGGTGTTTCGGTATCTATATCGATAACTATATACACTACCGTTAAAATTTTCAAAAAATATTTAATGTACAGACACGGCCCCGTTAGAGTTTTATTATATGTATAGATGTAGTTATTGAAACAAATATTAACATTAAATTATTGTTTGATTTGATTTCGGACGATTTGAGACGGGTCTGTTGACTCATTTGGTACTGACTCTGCCTTCTGAGTCAGAGGTCGCAAGATCGATCCCCGCTCGGGGTTAACATTTGCGTGCATGAACATGTATGTTGTGTCTGGGTGTTTAATATTTATTTAAGTATGTTTATCAGTGGTTTAATACCCATAGTACAGGTTCTGCCTAGTGTCCGACTGAATAACAGTGTGTGAATTGTTTCCCACAATGTATTATTATTATTATTCTTAAATCGATTATCCGGATTTTTGATTAAACGGAATACCCCTGGTTTTATTTCATTCGGATAATCGAAATTCTGCGTTGGGATAGGACAAAAATAAAGTTGAGTCGCTGGTAAGTTTATTTTATTAGTCAATATAAAATTGTAATTAGATATTATATAAAAAATATATTGTTTTGGTGATTTCCATGAGTATTAGAAAATCAATAAATAACCACTTTTAACCGACTTCAAAAAAACAAGGAGGTTCTCAATTCGTAGCGTATGTTTTTTTTTATGTTTGTTACCTCAGAACTTTTGACTAAGAGAACCGATTTGGATGTTTTTTTTTATTTGAGAGGTGCTTCCCGTGTCGTCCAGTTTGGACAATGACATCCATGAGAAAACCCTATACTTAAGTCTTAAATTTGTATTAAGTATGTGAGCGTCAAATGGACGAATAACTCAATATCACGCCAACAGATTTCGATGATTTATTTTTTTACCGAATTAAAAAAAAGGAAGAGGTTCTCAATTTGACTGTATTTTTTTTGGAATATTCGTTGAAGTTGGTTTTTTACTCTTTACAATTCTATGTTATCGATCATCGGCTCATGTTTTCATATATTCTTAAAAAGTCTTCTTATTTAATTTGCCTGCCTCTGAATTGGTTGCTGGTCCTAAGTTGACTGCTGTTTCTCCCTGAGAAGTGTGTGCTGAGGCGGAACTAACCGCAACCGCAACCGCAACCGAAGATCCGTCGTGTGATACCGTGTGTTGGGCGAAAACATCTGCAAAAGATTAATCGATAATTTCGAAGTTTAGGAATTTGACATTCTGCGCTTTTGAAATCTTGTTAATTTAAAAAAAATAGAGATCTACGCTTTTCACATTAGGCGACGAATTTTTTAGTCCCATACTAGGCAGCAGCAAATAATAATGGGGATGCCCAATGCCCATGCCCACATTATTAATGTGGACGCTTCAGATTTTTACAGAGGGTGTAGGCCAAAATAAAAAAGTAGGTGTTCCTATACTCGTAGTAGCTATAAAAAATATGTAGTTTAAAACTAAAGGTAGGTACAATACACGTATTTTGTTGGCCTATTGTATATTGGTACGGAACCCTTTCTGTGTAAATGCGCACTTGTGTCCCACAATTTATAATCATTACTTAAACATTAAAAGATAATAAGTTTTTTAAGAATGAAAAATAATCGACTGCAATAGTTTTCTCATCAGCATTGGGACCTCGTATCAGACCATATTGTAGACTCATTACTTACGCTGTCCTGAACTGTGATCCTTTTCACATCCACTGCTACTCGTATTGCAGGTTAGGCCAATTTTGCCGTTTATGTTGTTGCAGTTGTGACAGCGGATACAGCCGCCGCAGTTGTTGCAGCCAGTACAGTCGACCAGCCGCTGCAGTTGTTACAATTGGAACAGTTGATACAGCCAGTACAGCCGTGGCAGTTGACGCAGTTGATGTTGCCACCTGTAAATTCGGTATACAGATTTGATTACCGAGAAATGTAGTCGTTAAGGAGAAATCGTGCGTGACGGGAGATTATCAATATGTAACACTAACGGTAACGAAATGAAGTCATTCGACAGAGGACGAGAGTTACCGACATCGCGCGGAGAATCAGTAGGTACGCTGAAGTGGAAGTGGGCCGGTCATGTCTCGAGGCAGACTGATGGCCGCTGGAGTCGACACGTATTGGAGTGGAGACCGCGTTTAGGCAAACGAAGTGTAGGGCACCCTGCGGCACGATGGACCGATGACCTAAAGAAGGTGGCTGGCAGTGGATGGATGCGGGCTGCCCAAGACCGGAGTGGTTGGCGCTCCTTGGGGGAGGCTTTTGTCCAGCAGTGGACAGCAATTAGCTGAAATGATGAACACTAACGGCCCACTGCTGAACTGGTTATTCTTCACACATGAGAAAGTATGGGGCAAATGTCGACGAGCCCATGCACTGCCGATTGGGAGTTGGTTTAAGGCTAGTGGTAGTGGCCCTCTATCAGAATTTTCAATTTCATTTTGAAGTCACCCAAGGGTATCTGAAATGTCTTAACGCTTTAAAGTGCTTTCGAAAGCACGTAGGGACTCTTACTATAGTGCCATAAGGCCATCACCCAGTGGTTTTCCGACTGCTAAGCATTACTAATGAATCCAGTGTGTTTGTTTAAAGCAAAATGGCGTCGCAGCGCTACAAACAACTCACCTGAAAAGGGTGACGCACTATACCTAAATATTTAAACCACATTATATAGAACTAGCGGTTCTGCGCAGTTCAATCACGTAGTTCCCAGTCCCGTGGGAATACGGGAATAAATTATAGCCTATGTTACTCAGGGATATTGTAGCTTTAAATTGTTGTAGGATTTTTTAAAATCGGTGCAGAAGTTTTTGAGTTTATTCGTAGGTAACAAAGATACAAACATACAAAACTTTCTTCTTTCTAATATTAGTATAGATATGTGATAATATACACATTTATTTGCAATATTATATATAAACATGGGAGAGATAGGGAACCGTGCCCAGACGATGCTGGGACATTGCCCAGAAGACATTTATCTCAAGATATCTAAGCTGAGCAGCCCCCCCTAGCCAAGTGGCATGGTACAATCTAATCGAATGTTCTTTTAGATTGTCATGTATGGGATTAACATAAGCACTTGCCAACGAGCGGTAAAGCTAATGTCAATCACATAGATGTCATTCTAGTGATTGATTCAGCGTGTTTCTGAGATTTAAGTGCGTTTTAATGTTTTAAATTATTTTATTCTTTTTACCTAAACTTATGAATCAGAAATATGACCTACTTATTGGAGACTTTATCCCCGTTTAGGGATAGAGTGTTGGTCAATATCTGACCACTATCTTTATGAAAATCAACAGAAGGACAAACCAGCAACCACTATTTGGCAATAATTTTAATTGTTACAAATTGGGATAGGTAGGATTTTACTCTCGCTACTGACACAGTATGGAATTCTTTAAATTTACTGCATAGTATATTTTTTGAACCGAAATTTATGGTCGTAAACTGATTATGAAGACACGGAATATTGCAATCCTATACTAATATTATAAACGCGAAAGTTTGTTTGGATGGATGGATGTATGGATGTTTTTTCCTCTTTCACGCAAAAATTACTTAACAGATTTTAATAAAACTTTGCAATTATATAGCTTATACATCAGAATAACACATATGCTGTATTTTATCCCCGTATTCTCACAGGAACGGGAACGTGAACTACTAGTCTTCTGTATATGGCATATTACCTTACTACCAGCGTAGTTCCGTTCCCGTGAGAATACGGGTATAAAATATAGACTAAGTATGCGTTATTCTGATGTAAGTATAAGCTATATAACTGTAAAGTTTCATCAAAATCTTTTCAGTAGTTTTAGAGTGAAAGAGCAACGAACATACTCACAAACTTTCGCGATTATAATATTATTAGGAACTTAACTCGAGAATACATCATACCTACCATATTTTTGAAACAATAAAAAAGTTAAATAAAAAAATGAAAAACCCGACTGCCCAAAAAGCTGGAAACAAGACCTAGGTATTAGTGAAGTAGGAAGTAAAGACCATGTGCATGTGCTGCACAATCTTACAACAATCTCATGCAGTCGGCGGTATCTTCTCAAAGTTCTCAATTCAACATTAAAGACATAGGTACCTATTGCCGCCGACTGCATGAGATTGTTGTAAGATTGTGCAGAAGATGTTCTTTACTTCCTACGCCACTAATAGGTCTTGTTTCGTGTGCGTGAACTTAGCAGAACATTGTCCAGCAGATCAAAAATAAAAAGGAGTTCTATTCGCATGCAGGTGAGTTCTATAGTTCCCAATACTTTTCAGGAATAGTTCTGGCGTTTTTCCTGAAAAAAAAGTCATTCGACAAAATGATCTGCTAACTTCCGGTAGCAGATCATTTTGCAGCAAATTAAAAAAAAAAAAAGTTCCATGCGCATTCAGCTAAGTTCTATAGTTCCCAATAATTTTCAGGAATAGTTCTGGCGTTTTTCCTGAAAAAAAAAAACATTTGAAAAATGATCTGCTAACTTCAAAATTCAAAAAATATCTATTTTCATCGTTTCAAACAAATGTTAAAAGCAAGAACTCTTTTGTTTTTCACAGATACGTATCAGAACAGCAATCTAAAATTCTATTCAAATCCAGAACTTACAAAAAAGTGCCAGCAGAGCATGTCAGAACGTAAAAAAGTAGGAAATTATTTTTTTCCAAGTCTTGTTTAATTGTGACAGCTTAGAACTCTTTTGTTTCTTACAGATCTCTATTATTCCTACAATCCTGTATTCAATTGGAGTCCAGAACTCACGTAAAAGTGCCAGCAGAGCATGTCAGAACGTAAAAAAGAAGGAAATAATTTTTTCCAAGTCTTGTATAATCGTGACAGCCTAGAACTCTTTTGTTTCTTACAGGTATCTATCATTCCTACAACCCTGTATTAAATTCGAGTCCAGAACTCACGTAAAAGTGCCAGCAGAGCATGTCAGAACGTAAAAAAGTAGGAAATTATTTTTTTCCAAGTCTTGTTTAATTGTGACAGCCTAGAACTCTTTTGTTTCTTACAGATCTTTATCATTACTACAATCCTGTATTCAATTCGAGTCCAGAACTCACGTAAAAGTGCCAGCAGAGCATGTCAGAACGTAAAAAAGTAGGAAATTATTTTTTTCCAAGTCTTGTTTAATTGTGACAGCCTAGAACTCTTTTGTTTCTTACAGATCTCTATCATTACTACAATCCTGTATTCAATTCGAGTCCAGAACTCACGTAAAAGTGCCAGCAGAGCATGTCAGAACGTAAAAAAGTAGGAAATTATTTTTTTCCAAGTCTTGTTTAATTGTGACAGAGTAGAACTCTTTTGTTTCTTACATATGTCTATCATTCCTACAAAATTGTATTCAATTAAAGTCCAGAACTCACGTAAAAGTGCCAGCAGAGCATGTCAGAACGTAAAAAAGTAGGAAATTATTTTTTTCCAAGTCTTGTTTGATTGTGACAGCCTAGAACTCTTTTGTTTCTTACAGGTATCTATCATTCCTACAACCCTGTATTCAATTCGAGTCCAGAACTCAAGTAAAAGTGCCAGCAGAGCATGTCAGAACGTAAAAAAGTAGGAAATTATTTTTTTCAAAGTCTTGTTTAATTGTGACAGCCTAGAACTCTTTTGTTTCTTACAGATCTTTATCATTACTACAATCCTGTATTCAATTCGAGTCCAGAACTCACGTAAAAGTGCCAGCAGAGCATGTCAGAACGTAAAAAAGTAGGAAATTATTTTTTTCCAAGTCTTGTTTAGTTGTGACAGCTTAGAACTCTTTTGTTTCTTACAGATCTCTATTATTCCTACAATCCTGTATTCAATTGGAGTCCAGAACTCACGTAAAAGTGCCAGCAGAGCATGTCAGAACGTAAAAAAGAAGGAAATAATTTTTTCCAAGTCTTGTATAATTGTGACAGCCTAGAACTCTTTTGTTTCTTACAGGTATCTATCATTCCTACAACCCTGTATTAAATTCGAGTCCAGAACTCACGTAAAAGTGCCAGCAGAGCATGTCAGAACGTAAAAAAGTAGGAAATTATTTTTTTCCAAGTCTTGTTTAATTGTGACAGCCTAGAACTCTTTTGTTTCTTACAGATCTCTATCATTACTACAATTCTGTATTCAATTCGAGTCCAGAACTCACGTGAAAGTGCCAGCAGAGCATGTCAGAACGTAAAAAAAGTAGGAAATATTTTTTTTCCAAGTCTTGTTTAATTGTGACAGCCTAGAACTCTTTTGTTTCTTACAGATCTCTATCATTCCTACAATTCTGTATTCAATTCGAGTCCAGAACTCACGTAAAAGTGCCAGCAGAGCATGTCAGAACGTAAAAAAGAAGGAAATAATTTTTTCCAAGTCTTGTATAATTGTGACAGCCTAGAACTCTTTTGTTTCTTACAGGTATCTATCATTCCTACAACCCTGTATTAAATTCGAGTCCAGAACTCACGTAAAAGTTTCAGCAGAGCATGTCAGAACGTAAAAAAGTAGGAAATTATTTTTTTCAAGTCTTGTTTAATTGTGACAGCCTAGAACTCTTTTGTTTCTTACAGATCTCTATCATTACTACAATCCTGTATTCAATTCGAGTCCAGACCTCACGTAAAAAAGCCAGCAGAGCATGTCAGAACGTAAAAAAGTAGGAAATTATTTTTTCCAAGTTTTGTGTAATTCTGAGAGGCTTGTTTCTTACAGATCTCTATCATTCCTACAATCTTGTATTCAATTGGAGTCCAAAACTCACGTAAAAGTGCCAGCAGAGCATGTCAGAACGTAAAAAAGTAGGAAATTATTTTTTTTCAAGTCTTGTTTAATTGTGACAGCTTAGAACTCTTTTGTTTCTTACAGATCTTTATCATTACTACAATCCTGTATTCAATTCGAGTCCAGAACTCACGTAAAAGTGCCAGCAGAGCATGTCAGAACGTAAAAAAGTAGGAAATTATTTTTTTTCAAGTCTTGTTTAATTGTGACAGCTTAGAACTCTTTTGTTTCTTACAGATCTCTATCATTCCTACAATCCTGTATTCAATTGGAGTCCAGAACTCACGTAAAAGTGCCAGCAGAGCATGTCAGAACGTAAAAAAGAAGGAAATAATTTTTTCCAAGTCTTGTATAATTGTGACAGCCTAGAACTCTTTTGTTTCTTACAGGTATCTATCATTCCTACAACCCTGTATTCAATTCGAGTCCAGAACTCACGTAAAAGTGCCAGCAGAGCATGTCAGAACGTAAAAAAGTAGGAAATTATTTTTTTCCAAGTCTTGTTTAATTGTGACAGCCTAGAACTCTTTTGTTTCTTACAGGTATCATAATCCAGAGAGTGTCCTAGGCTTTACAACACGTAAGAGAATAAGCGCAATTCCTGAAATTAGTATCAACTTCTTAATTGATTTCAGCTATTTTCAATATGTGTCAAGTTTTTCCGAAAAAATAATTAGCATAACTAAATTTAGGACTGCCTATTGACACCGTACTGTTATCGCTCTTTATTTAAGCAATTTGGTTAGACAAAACTAAAGTACGAATGCATCACCATCTTTTTATGTTAGTATACTAATCGGGGTACGTATCAGGAATTGCGCTTATTCTGTGACGCGTTGTTTATAGGGTGTTTTTAATAACAAAAATATTAAATAGCAATGATAGCCCAGTCGCTAAAGAGCCCGCTTCTCATTCGCGAGGCTCGGGTTCCAATCCCGGCATGTACAGTCAAGTTTTAGTAAGGATCCTTAACTTTTTTTCATCATAGATATAGCCTATATTACTCAGGGATAATGTAACATTCTAGCAGTAAAAAAAATTTTTAAATCGGTTTATTCGTTGTAAACATACAAAAATACAAATCCTTCCTCTTTATAATATTGTTGTAGATAGATAGATAGTGTAGATTATCCTTCTTGATATATTTTCTAAACGCAAAGGAATAACAAATTCCACGCGGACGAAGTCGCGGGCATCAGCTAGTTTTATATGTAGGTCATTAAAAAAATACTGGACTGGAATTGTTTGTGCATATATTTGTTACAAATCTTTAAAAATGTAACTATGATTCCATATTGTTAAGTAATTTGATTTCGAATGGCATATTAGTAGTAAGTCGTGATGCTAGTTCTTCCTGAGAGGTCTTCGCTGGGGTTAAAGGAGTCACAAACTTTGAAGATACATCGTTCTTTTCTTCGTTAAGGTATTTCAGGACATATTCTGTAAATATAAGTCATGGTGTATATAGATACTTACAACGACGTAAAACGCGCTCGTCTAAAGATATACAATATTATTTGTAGGTACCATTTTCACAAACTTACACAATACACAGATACACTCGACGGTGAAAGAAAACATCGTAATTAAACCTGAAGGCAACAGAATTGACCCTGAGGCATGCAATTGCATAGGGGAGACCGGGGCAAGACGAGGTTCGGGGCAGGACGGGAAATGTGCTGGTGTGCGTGAGCTATGCACGATATATGAGCTCCGGCAGCACCATTAGTACGAAATTCAGTCGCGCTTTGTCGGTCAGTGGAAACAAATGTGTTGCTGCTTGTTTTGGCTGCTCTGCGTGAACAAACTTAATATTCTGAATAATATTACGAAAGTTTACGACAATTATTAATGTGATAAGAAGTAATTAAGCATGTTTTGACAACATTTTTAAACTTAACACAGCAATGCCAGATCAAATGTTTATATAAGGCGCTGTTTATAACCTACACAACTTAAGGTTAGGAATGCTTGGTATAATTACAAAAAATATTCGTTGGGGCAAAATGGTCGGGGCATAACAGGATATCATGTTTTGCCCCGTCTTTGCGAAATGTGTAGAATTTTTTTTTTAAATAAAGAAATAAATGAATAATATCACGCCTTTTATCCCCAGGGGGGTAGACAGAAGTATTTAATTTCTGAATATACCCACTTTTTACTTTACACAAAATTCAGCATCCACTCAATAGGCATCTCAGTCTAAGCCCTAAACTTCAACTATTTTAGAGGAGACCTCTTTGATCAAGGTTCCTGTGACCGAAAAAACTCCGGAGAAAAAATATCAAATGCCACGTTTATGGTTTCTCCTGCAAACCTCTATGAGGTTATATATCAAAGGAAGATATGTACTCTTTTTGCCCCGTGCAATTTCCCATTATGCCCCGAGCTATGGGGCAAGATGGGAAAATTCATTTTCTTATTGTTTTTCTTACTAACCAAAAACTATGTGATTTAGAGAGCAAAACAAGTTAATTATATAAAGTTGATTAGTAAATGTTGCTATCTATGTAAAAGTTAGTTCATTAAATCGTTCAATTTCCTTTATATGATTTTTTTTTCCTTAGATATCCCGTTTTGCCCCGGTCTTATTATTCTCCTCCTCAACTAGGAAAAACACTTTCCGAAGTAGGTAGACAGCTATTACAACAATGTTGAATAAAAATATGTACTTGATTTTGTGTCAAATTTATGCTTGTTTTTTATACTATGTTAAAATTATTTTAAGGAACCTCCAGGTCTGTTGTCATACATAAATCATTTTTAACATTTTTTGTATACGACTGTATGAGTTCTAAATAAATAAAATCAAAATAACAATATACATTTTTATTTATTTATTTAATTTGAAAATAACAAAATAAGTTAAATTTCATAAAGATTCGACTTCAGGTGCGCTAATAGACGAACTGACACACACATGTATGACAGACAATAATGAAACTCATCAAAGCATTATTATTTTATTCAATATGGGTAACATTATTCAGTAATTTTGTTTTCGGGCGAATTAGAAATTACTTTGTTATTTTGTATACAACCAACATTATTAGGTATACCATATTCATCATCATCAATCCGTAACAGCCCACTGCTGAGCTTAGAGTCTTTCCTAACGCATGAGAAAGTATGGGCCATAATCTCCCACGCGAGCCCACCGCAGATAGGGAGTGGTGTTAGGCTAGTAGCCACCTGTCAGAATTTTTCAAGCCACTCAAGGGGATCTGAAGTGTCTTAACGACCTCCATTGTGCGTAAACACAACGAAAACCTTGACCAACGGTTTAAATTTATTTTCTTTCTTAATTAAAATAAATAATAATAAATAATAATCTCACGCCTTTTATCCCCAAGGGGGAGGCAAAGGTATTCCATTTCTGGATATATTCACTTTTCAACGTGATAGGTGGTGAGTCCATCGCCCGCCAGGTCGGGTCTTTTACATAGTCTCAGAATTAATTCTGGGACTGGCGGGTTTCCTTACGATGTTTTCTTTTACCGTCAAGTTAGTGATAAATATGTACGTAAGTTTTGAAAAACTCTTTGGTTATGCCAAGCCCGAGCCTCACTGATTATCATCATGTGAAGCAGGCTCTTTGCTATCACTGCATATCACTATATCAATTTTCTTTCCTATTCGTCCCTATACAATTGCTTAGTCATCATTATTGTGCTTACCTTGTTCAGGTATGTGAATTGCTTTACATCTATTGTCAGAGCAATGGCAGTTCATGTCGATGTCATCGTGTTTGCCGGTGCAGTTGTGGCTACGAATACAACCACCACAGCTGTTGCAATCATTGCAACCGATGCAACCGATACAGTTGTTGCAGTTAACACAGTCGATACAGCCTGTACAGCCTTTGCAGTTTCTGCAGTTGATATTATCGCCTTCGTCTACAGTAACTGTAAACGGTAGATTTGAGATTGAGGTATAATACTAGTTGTTGTCTGCGACTCCGTCCGCGTGAACTTTAAGAACTATATTAAAACTATATAAAAACAACAGTTTTTAAAATTACATGTAGCCTATATCTTTCCTTGATATGTAATCAATCGTTTTAGTGGTATAGCTTTTTAAATGTAATCTTGAAATAAAGGTACTTGCGCTTTTATAATGTTAAGTACCTAAGGATACATTATAGTGTTTTCATTGTATCAACATTAAATTGCGAGAAGGTAATTCTAAATTAAAAAGGTTATCCCAGAACACCTCCTAAAAATTCATTTCATTTTACAAGCAATATTTTTAAACATCGAAAAAATAACGCATTGGCATTGATAAGTACTAAAAATGATGACGTCACAAAGGCAGTACCTACTCAGTAATTCAATTCCATGGTAAATTTTCGTTTCTACTGCTCATATATAAGTACCTAACTCATTTGACAAGGCAGTAAAATACCCTATTTTTGGAAAACCTCATTGGTACATACATTGGCCAGGAATCGAACCCGAGTCCCATGCATGAGAGCTGGACTCCTATCATCATGGAATATAATTTCATTAAAAATTTTGATTTTTTTCCGATATTCTTTTTCCGAGAGTTTTTTTTAAACGATATGAAGTTTTATGTAATATAAAATGAATTTTAAGGTTATATTATTTTTTCTCTAGTCGTATCTTAGACAGACTATCGTATTAAATATTAAAAAAATGGTCACGTCTTTATCCACAAGGGGACAGGTACAGCCTTACCTTGAATACCCAATTTCCTAAAGTACTTTGAGGTCGAATTTGCGTTATTTAAATTATTTGTGCATATAATAAGATAATGCAAACAAAATAAAATAATTAAAAGAAATATTCTATCTGAATATAAAAGAAACATTTTTAAATAACCTTCACGACTAGGGCTCTGAGAAATATATAATATTCCCACTAACATTTTATATTTTATTATATTTTAATCTCGGAATATCTTCTTTCAATCAAATACTGGCAGCAAGACGATGTGTTCAAATTTGTAGTGGTCACATTATTTACATACATACATACATAAATCTTATTGTACCTACTACTTATTGTAATAGTGTTCAAAACATAGTAGGATTACAGAAAACTTACCAGAAGTCGGCGAACGTGCAGAAGTAACTGCGATAATCGCTATAAGTATATCCAAAACCAAAATAAACCGCTTCATTTTAATAATCAAATATGAGCTGTCACTTTCAACAATGCAAGCAAGCGTATTGCGATGTTATTAATCTCATTCGATTTATATAGATACCAGTAAAAAAAAACTACCAAGTTCGTGTTGGGTCACGTGTAGTGAGGGTTCCGTAATTTCTCATCAATTGTGAGGACTTAGGAGGCTTTTTGTTTGATACTATGAACATATTCATATATGAACATATTCATCAACATTTACAAGACATACTTACGGCCATTGTTGGAATATGGGTTTCAAATATGGAATCCGTATTTCCAGAAAGATATTGATCTCCTGGAGAGAGTTCAGCGCAGAGCCACCAAAATGGTGGCTGGCTTACGCAACAAAGACTACCAAGAAAGATTAAATATTCTCGGACTGACTACGTTGGAACAAAGAAGACAGCGTGGTGACCTCATAGAGACATACAAAATACTTATGGGCTACTATAACGTCACGAACTTAAAAAACATCTACCAGATGAACCGCAACATCAACCTTAGGGGACATCCACTTAAACTATCACCAACCTCGTGTACAAGCAACCCTAGGTTTCATTTTCTACCGAACCGTGTAGTCAAGTCTTGGAATAAATTACCAGAAAGTGTGATCAGTGCTCCATCAGTGAACTCATTTAAAAACAGACTTGATAAACACTTACAAACACAAGTGCAATAGGATACACGTATCAGCACCAAGTGCTGCTAGTGTATTAATAATAATAATAATAATGAGGCGTCGGGATGTGACGACCCCATCGCCCATCGCCTATTGGCGATGCAGTCAGTCTGCGCAGGGCAGCTTGTGGCGAGCTGATGGGGAGTGGCGACCCCACGCACCCTATTACTCCTGGGGGAAGGCCCCTTTCCTCATCTCTGGCTTGCCTTAACTGGCCGGCTTGAGTGAAAACTGACGAGGAACAGGTCCGCCGCCTCTGGCTTGCCTTAATTGGCCGTCCGGAGTGGAGTCGCAAGAGCTACATGCTCGAAGGGTCGAAGTGAAACATGCGTAAGACGCGAGTGGGCACGGGGACCCGGCTGCGGCTGGCACCCTGGGTAGAAAGCGGTGTACACCTCTCGAGACCCTTAGCCGCTTACATTCTGTTGCCTCCTTGTCGCTCCCAGTGTGCGGCCGTTCTGTGGGGCCCAGACCAGTAAGTTGGCAAGTCACCGCCTGCCCTTTTTACGTGTTTATAACATTGTTACCATCTGGCAGGCGCCGTAGTTTTTCCATAGATTCTGTATTCGGCCATTAGCACTCCAACTCAATAGTCCAAGTAACTGTAGATTTTTACTCCATTTTTCAATAGTCCTACACTAACCGGCGACTATCCTTAGATGCATTCCTATAATGTATTTTAGGGATAGTCGCCGGTTGGTGTCACATCTTCACATTTGTTTATAGCATAGTTGTCTAAAAGGGCCTCTACATGTTGGCTTCGGCTCCATGCACGCCTCCCAAATGTCCGGGACTCCATAGTCCCGAAAATTTGAAAAGACATACATAATAATAATAATATTAATTGGGTTTCTATCCGTTTTAGTCAACAACTTCATATTAAAAAGTATTTTCATAGAGATACTATTTTTTTACTAAATAAAGTACATTTTGTAAGTTGGGCATGCGCATCATATATAATAAGTTTTATTTCAGCATTACGGCTCGTCTCAAAATGGCAGACTGATGTTTACAATCCTTCCTGTTCCTTCTGTTTTTTCGGTTGCCTTGCGGGGAAAACGCCTTATGTATACCTGGTGGTATCTGGGACGACAACCGGATTATATCATTATTTTGTTAGTGAGCAGTGATAGCCCGGACAGTTAAAGAGCCGGCCAAAAATCAGTGAGGCTCGGGTTCGAATCCTGGCATGTACCAATGAGTTTTTCAAAAACTTACGTACATATTTATCACTAGCTCGACGGTGAAGGAAAACATCGTGAGGAAACCCGCAGGTATCAGAATTAATTCTGAGACATGTGTAAACAGACCCGGTCCGGCGATGGGCTCACCACCTATCACGTTTAGGGGTCCAATATATCTCGTGAAATGTGGGTATTTCCAGTAATGGAATACCTCTGCCTACCCCCTCGGGGATAAAAAAAAGGCGTGAGATTATATTTATATATATTTATTTGTTTACGTATACATTTATCACCTTAAATGATTTTCGCTTTGGAAACTTTAGTGAAGATTTGGGGGTAATCAATGATATATTATATAAAATATTGACCGTATCCGCTGAAATGATAATATTTTTATAATTTGTGCCCAGCATTATTTCAAACTTAAAGACGATAACATTTATTATTTGCAGAAATATGCATTTGATGTACACAAATGGACAGACGGACAAAAAAGTAATAAAAAAAAAATAAAAAAAAAATCACGCCTCTCATCCCCGAGGGGGTAGGCAGAGGTATTCCATTACTGGATATACCCACATTTCACGAGATATATTGGACCCCTAAACGTGATAGGTGGTGAGCCCATCGCCGGACCGGGTCTATTTACACATGTCTCAGAATTAATTCTAAGACCTGCGGGTTTCCTCACGATGTTTTCCTTCACCGTCGAGCTAGTGATAAATATGTACGTAAGTTTTTTGAAAACTCATTGGTACATGCCAGGATTCGAATCCGAGCCTCACTGATTTTCGGCCAGACAAAGTCCAACCATAAAGGCCTACTCAGACAGCAAACCGCTGTCTACCGGACAATGGAGGTCGCGTTGATTTCAGTACTTTTGCTTGTGACTATACATAGTGTTCTAGTAACGCCATTCGCAATAACAGTGAAGTCTGTTGAATAGTAGGTATACGAAAATCGACGCGGACACCACTGTCCTTGTCTGTCGATTGTTCGTCGGACAAAAGTCCTCAGTCTGCGTAGGCCTTACGGGTTCCGTTTTTACCAGTTTGTTCTTTATAAACAATTGAATGCCATTTTTATTTGCAGTTTTATGTCCAAGGACTAAGTTTGACTTTATTTGGCATTAATGAAATGAGTCAAAGTTCATGAATCCAAATAAAAATCGTGCCTCTTCCCTTATTGACATTGATAAGCGGAAGTTGGGTACATGAGAATAACAACATTATTAATACTGCGATAATGTCTACTTTAGTAAGTTAATTGTGACACATATTTATGCGCAGGCAATTAAACGTTTATACAGCTTGTATTTAATTGAATGTTCAATTTGACCTATTTGGAAACATGATTTCTTTTATTTGCACATCCGAGAGGCGGGATCACAACCAATAGATCTATCACTGTTGAATCGAAACTTAGGTAAATACGCACGGCAGTACAAAGAGTGAGGTGGTTTTTCACAACTTATATGCATCTACTTAAACTATGACAAATGGAAAATTTTAATATAAATAAACAGCTAGTGATATGGAAGAGCAGATCACCCATTTATTGTTGTTATGATTTACAAGTTCACTGTCTTGTTTTTAACCAACACTAAACGAGTGGTGTTCTCATATCCAAGATAACATTTTAAGTATGTCAACAGACTTTCGAGGATGTACTCCAAAGTATAAACATCTCTTAGGGCTTGGCTCTGATGAGGAGAAGAGTCATACGTTAGGTACATTGCTAATAAAAGTAAGTAAGGCCAAGGTTGGTAATTATTAACTACTTAGGTACTTAAACCAAATGATCATCAACTACCATATTAATAAAAAACTAGGATAATTTTAAAATACATACTAGTGTTTTTTGGGTGGATATACAAATTGCAAGCTTAAGAGATGACATTAAGATAAGATAAGACAATTCTTTAATTTCGTAAAACATTTTACATGAGATGTTGGAAAATAATATAAATTCAGTTCGAAACATGTCTTGCTAAATTTAAGATCAGCATGCAAACAGTATATTATAGACCTTAATTAATTAATGATATTAAAATAAAATAATTAATTGATGTAATTTGATACCTATTTATTGAAAGACCATATTAATTTAAAAAAGTCTTATTTAGGTATTTAGTTAATGAAACAAATATTAGACATTAAATTATTGTTTGATTTGATTTCGGACGATTTGAGACGGGTCTGTTGACTCATTTGGTACTGACTCTGCCTTCTGAGTCAGAGGTCGCAAGTTCGATCCCCGCTCGGGGTTAACATTTCGGTGCATGAACATGTATGTTGTGTCTGGGTGTTTAACATTTATTTAAGTATGTTTATCAGTGGTTTAATACCGTATAGTACAGGTTCTGCCTAGTTTCGGACTGAATCACAGTGTGTGAATTGTTTCCCACAATTTATTATTATTATTATTCTTAAATCGATTATCCGGATTTTCGATTAAACGGAATACCCCTGGTTTTATTTCATTCGGATAATCGAAATTCTGCGTTGGGATAGGACAAAAAAAAAGTTGAGTCGCTGGTAAGTTTATTTTATTAGTCAATAAGTATGCAATTGTAATTAGATATTATATGAAATTATATATTGTTTTGGTGATTTCCATGAGTATTAGAAAATCAATAAATAACCACTTTTAACCGACTTCAAAAAAACAAGGAGGTTCTCAATTCGTAGAGTACCTACATTTTATTTTATGTTTGTTACCTCAGAGCTTTCGATTCGACTAAGAGAACCGATTTGAATGTTTTTTTTTTTATTTGAGAGCTGGTTCTTCCCGTGTGGTCCAGTTCTGACAATGGCATCCATGAGAAAACCCTATAAATCGCGTGCGCGATAAATGGACGAATAACTCAATATCACGCCAACAGATTTCAATGATTCTTTTTTTAACCGACTTCAAAAAAGGAAGAGGTTCTCAATTTGACTGTATTTTTTTTATTATTTAGAGTTTTTTACTGTTTAGAGTTCTATGTTATCGATTATCAGCTCATGTTTTCATATGTTCCTAAAAAGTCTTCTTATTTAATTTGCCTACCATAGGCGAATTGGTGGCTGGTCCGAAGTTAACTGCTGTTTCTCCCTGAGAAGTGTGTGCTGAGGCGGAACTAACCGCAACCGCAACCGCAACCGAAGATCCGTCGTGTGATACCGTGTGTTGGACGAAAACGTCTGCAAAAGATTAATCGATAATTTCGAAGTTTGGGAATTTGTCATTTTGCGCTTTTGACATCTTGTTAATTTCAAGAAATAGAGATCTACGCTTTTCACATTAGGCGATGAATTTTTTTAGTTCCAAACTAGGCAGAGCCTCTAGTATGAGTAGGTAGGTAGGTACTAAACAACTGATAAACATACTTAAACAAATATCAAACACCCAGACACGAAGCCAACAGATATATTATGTACAAATGATGGGCCACGGGAATCGAACCCAGGACCTCCTATGTAGAAAGCAGGGTCACAACCAACTGAGCCAACAGGCCCGTTGGTGTTACAATTTAAGTAATACAACTAGCCCGCGTTTGCTTGGACCATTGGTTTTACCTATTACCATAATAATATACCAGTTTAATAGTACATTATGATACAAGTGTGCTAAGTTGACCATAATATACAAGGCGATATTGTGTGCGCACGAGCGAAAGCGAGTGCGCCATAAGAAAGCCGCGTATATTATGGTCACAGGCACACGTGTTTCATACGACGTTTTTCAACATACTTGCTTAAAACGACGTTTTTCTGAGAAAGAATGAGTGTTCTTGCCGGTTTTCCATTTTAAAAATTTTTCATACTTACATTCGGCAAAAGACTATCACACGCGTTTTTCGCCTCGTTACGTATATCCGGCGGAGTTAATAATAGGTTTTCTTCATTTTCTTCACTTGAAGTAGACATTTTCGTTAATATTAAACTTCACAATTTAATCCAAACTTCGTCACAGCCGACAATTATTTACGAAAAATGGCGCGTTGTTTTTTTTTTGCCGCGAAACCGATGCGCGCGCAAGGCTATGGTGCGAACTAGATCGGCCAACAGCCAATATTAAAAATAAAATTAAATTTAAATGTAATGTTTAAAACAGAAATAACATACAATTTTAAATGAATTTAAGTTATTTTTTAATAGTAAAGCTGGATTTACCATTTACTGTTATTTTTCGCATAAATACTGTTTGTTGCTAAAATAAAAAGTTATAACCCGACTAAATTATATCGCTTCTTCTTCTTCTTACTTACGACTTGGTACTAGGGTACAAATGTAAATTGGTAGGGTTAATAAACTAAAGGCACTAGTGCAATAATATACTGAAAAAGCACGCGTGTTTAATATCTAGGATTATGAGCCAAAAACCAGTGGAATAAAAACGTCGTTTTGAGCAAGTGTGTTGAAAATAAACTATTAAGTACTAAGATTCCGCTGTGGGTCTGTCTCTCAGTGAAGAAAAATATGGGTATGCCCAATGCCCATGCCCACATTCAAGAAATGTGTTTTTTAGCGTTTTATGCTCTATTTTAATAATGTCAAAATGTAGACGTTTCTATTTTTTACAGAGGGTGTAGGCCAAAATAAAAAATAAAAAAGTATATGTATTCCTATACCTACCTTCTCGTAGTAGCTATAAAAAAATATGTAGTTTAAAACTAAACAACACACGTATTTTGTTGGCCTATTGCATATTTGTACGGAACCCTTTGTGTGCAAATGCGCACTTGTGTCCCACAATTTATAATCATTATTTAAACATTAAAAGATTATAAGTTTTTTAAGAAAGAAAAATAATCGACTGCAACAGTTTTCTCAGTTTCGTGAAATGTGGGTATATCCAGTAATGGAATACCTCTGCCTACCCCTCGGGGATAAAAAAGGCGTGAGATTATATTATTATAGTTTTCTCATCAGCATTGGGACCTCGTATCAGACCATATTGTATACTTATTACTTACGCTGTCCTGAACTGTGATCCTTTTCACATCCACTGCTACTCGTATTGCAGGTGAGGCCAATACTGCCGTTTATGTTGTTGCAGTTGTGACAGCGGATACAGCCGCCGCAGTTGTTGCAGCCAGTACAGTCGATGCAGCCGCTGCAGTTGTTACAATTGGAACAGTTGATGCAACCAGTACAGCCGTGGCAGTTGACGCAGTTGATGTTGCCACCTGTAAATTCGATATACAGATTTGATTACCGAGAAATGAAGTCGTTAAGAAGGAGAAATCGTGTGTGACGGGTCATTATCAAAACGTAACACTAACGGCCCACTGCTGAACTGGTTATTCTTCACACATGAGAAAGTATGGGGCAAATGTCCCCCGCGAGTCCATGCACTGCCGATTGGGAGTTGGTTTAAGGCTAGTGGCCCTCTATCAGAATTTCATTTTGAAGTCACCCAAGGGTATCTGAAATGTCTTAACGATTTAAAGTGCCTTCGAAAACACGTAGGGACTCTTACGATAGTGCCATAAGGCCAATGCTTTTCCGACCGCTATATTAATAATGAATCCAGTGTGTTTGTTTAAAGCAAAATGGCGTCGCAGCGCTACGAGCAACTCACCTGAAAAGGGTGACGAATTAAACCTAAATATTTAAACCACATTATATAGAACTAGCGGTTCTGCGCGGTTTCACCGGCGTAGTTCCCGTTCCCGTGGGAATACGGGAATAAAATATAGCCTATGTTACTCAGGGATATTCTAGCTTTAAATTGTTGTAGGATTTTTTAAAATCGATGCAGAAGTTTTTAAGTTTATTCGTAACAAAGATACAAACATATCAAACATACAAATCTTTCCTCTTTATAACATAAGTATAGAAGTATAAATCAGTGATAATATACACATGTATATAACCATGGGAGAGAGAGGGAACCATGCATGTGGGACAGTGTCCAAGAGACGGTCGCATTCATCTCATGATGGCTAAGCTGATCTTTTGACAGACCAAACGCACTAACAGCTCTTTGGCTGCTATAGAATATGTTAAACACATTATAGTAAAACCGCAACCAGAAGGATGACAAGTATGACAATAGATGTGCAATGCTATTGACTTAATACCTAACTGCTTTGTGTAACTAGGTAACACCTGCCATGAATCAGTGTGTTTCTGAGAGTTAGGTGCGTTTTAACGTTTTTAGTTATTTTATTATTTTTACCTAAACTTATGAATCAGAAATATGACCTACTTATTTGGTTTTACCTGCAACTTTAGGTATCCCCCTTTAGGGATAGAGGGTTGGCCAATATCTGCCCGGTATCTCTATGAAAATCCACAGAAGAACAAACCAACCACTATACTTTCTCAATAATTTTAATTGGTATAAATTGGGATAGTAGTCAGTAGCGAGAGTAAAATCCTACTCTTACTTAAAATCTTACTCTCGCTATACTGACATAGAATTCTTTAAATTTACTGCATAGTATATTTTTTGAACCGAAATTTACAGTCGTAAACAGATTATGATTACATGGAATGTACCAATCTTCTATATAATAATATGGAATATGTTACGGGAACTACGCGAGTTGACTCGCGTAGTTCCCGTAAGAATACGGGGATAAAATATAGACTATGCGTTATTCTGATGTATAAACTATATAGGTAACTGTAAAGTTTCATCAAAACTTGTTCAGTAGTTTTTGAGTGAAAGAGCAACAAACATCCTCACAAACTTTCGCGATTATAGTATTAGTAGGAACTTAACTCGAGAATACAACTCGGCTTGCAGGAATAACACTAAAAAACACATTGATAAAGCTTCAACAAATCAATTCGGGGCTCATAACAAGTGTTATCATAGTATTTCTTAAGCTTGGGTCCCACGGTCCGTAAAATCGCGGATGCACGCAGACCAGCTCGCACGACGCACCGTGGGACCGGCCTCGTCCGTGATAGCACAGAACGTCTGTGGCGGTGCGCCCGTATCCATCGTGAGTCGGTAACTTCAAAGGTGCGCTCTTCTCTCTCTTTCTTTCGCTTTGCATTATGACAACATAAAAACATCTACACACACCGACACGCACCGTTGGACCGGCCCTGCCTGTGGTGCGTCGCCGTCCGTGCTCGTCGGCTGAGTGTAGCTGATCCGTAGAATAGCGGACCGTGGGACCCCAGCTTTAGAGTTGGTTCCAAGCTATCTCGGTATTTCGTACTCGATACGACATTTCCTTTGTCATATAGATAGGTAGGTATTATGAAGATAATAATATGATATTATTATATATAGATATGTGATATTTGTTGACGTAGGTAAACTTCAATTGAATCATGAATAGGTGTATAGGTTACATACATTTGATTCTGTAAAACATACTTCACATATATTACGGGTAGTTTTTGTTTTAGTAATAACTAGCGACCCGCCCCGACTTCACATAGGTGCAATGCTTATACTAAAACCTTCCTCTTGAATCACTCTATCTATTAAAAAACCGCATCAAAATCCGTTGCGTAGTTTTAAAGATTTAAGCATACATAGGGAAATAGGGATATAGGGACAAAGAAAACGACTTTGTTTTATACTATATAATAATATGTAGTGAAGCTTAGCACTGACTCCCGGTTTACATTTTCCTAACATTTTCTTTTAAGAGTGTATGAAAAAATTATAGAGTTTATTTTCATCCCTTCTTAGGAAATTAAACACTCCCTTTTTAGTGCTTCCCTACGTTAAAGGCATAAGGCCATTTTAAATCAATTGAGAATATTTTAAGGGTAGGTACAAATAATGTAAGTTAAATAGAATTAACATTTAAAGAAAAATAAAATATACGTTAGTTTTTTTCTTGATCTTTTCTAACAAAATAAAAATATTTTTCTTTAAACTTGCTTTGAATAAACCCTCACTACCAAACTAAAAACTCCGCACTCACACTACATTCTTAATACACCAATCACAGCCCGCCGCGTCGTTGTTGATACGCTTTTCGGCGGGCCGGGGTACTTAGGTTAGGTAGTGTGCGTGTATTGTTTATGTACAGCGTGTTAGGTTTTGTTTTGTAATAATCGATGTTATCTAGTAAAGTAGTGTATGAAAAATTAAAATCTATTCTCAAAATAGTATCTTGTTCATTATTTGATCTACCCTTTAAATATTTGCACTTGATTTAAAAGCACCATGTATAAGGAACTCCTGTGAAATTTCATGCTTCGGAACCTATCGATTGTGACATTCTTATTACAATCGCCTTAGAGGTCAGACTCGCACTACAAATGTAATGATTCATGTGCTTTTGACTTTGGTTTTGCGTTGTCTGCCTGTCAGCCAGAGTTTTATTATTTTACTTATAATTAGTATTACCTACCAACTTTACTGTGGTGGGCCATCAATTGTATGCGTGAACATGATTGTGATTGTTGGATTTGTGTCTTTATGTTTATACCAGTTGTATAATTCTCAAGGCTCAGGCTCGTCCTTTAAAAAACGAGTGAAAAGGCCTGTATTCCACTGACTAGGGAAAAGTTGAATAAAACTTACCAGTCATCGCGTCCGCGGGAGTAACTACGACAATCGCTATAAACATATTTATAGCTAAAATATACCGCTTCATTTTAATTATTTAATGCGAACTCATCACTCAATCACATCAAAACAAACACTGAAATTTTGAGTGATATCCACATTGGCCGTGATTAAGTTTTAAAATGAAATAATGTACACATCGACCATGAAATGTTTGTTAGCAATATGATACTTGAAACCGTAGGAGTAGAATCAAGTATTGTTTGCACTGTTGCTTAAAGGTCAGTTTTTATCTAATCACAAATTTGTCGTCACAAACTTTCACGTTTATAATATTATTAGTGAGATTATATAATTATCAGGTTTCCAAAATTGCAAATAACAATGCATTTCAATGTTCTTAAATCAATATAGCATCACACTGGCCACTGTAACGTCAAAAGGAAGTAAATCAAAGTCAAAAGAAAAGATAAAACCACTGACTAACAAAACTACTGTACCTGTGATGTTTCAGTTAATATAAACCGTGATGTACCTAATTAGTCATCTACATACATACCTACATATGCTAACGCCTTTTTCCCGAAGGGGTAGGCAGAGATCCTGGCATACCTCTCACGCTACATCCACATCCATCAATCGTTTCATACATGCTCGTCGGTTCGGGTACTCTTTATCTGGCTTTTCTTCAATACATCGCCGATCTGATCGATGTAAGGATGCTTAAGTCACCCTCTGCCGACTCGGCCACTCAAAATCCCCTTATATGTTTGTCTCGTTAGACGCCTTTCATCCATCCGCTCGATATGTCCAAACCACCTGAGCATTCCCTTCTCAATCTTAGTCACTACATCCTCTTTCAAGCCAAAACGCTCTCGAATTACACTATTCCTCCTATCATTCATTCTATCGGTTTGGTCGAGGCTTCAGGTGACCAGAGGGCTGGTAGGTATCTCTGTCAAAGGATCAGCCTAGCTATTCAGAGAGAGAATGCGGCCAGTCTTCTGGGCACTGTCCCACATGGTTTCTCTTTGGAGGACATTTTTAATCTGAAATTCTTGTAAATTAATGTATATTTTTTTGTCAATAAATGTTATATTTATTTTGTTAGGTAAATAATATACTCGATTGAAACATAATATATTATATTTAAAAAAACGTTCACATAAATCTTTCGAGAACATTTAGAAAACGAATCAATAGATACTGTTTCACATTTTCATTAGAACTTCTGATTTAATATGGCAAATGGCACAGATGTCAGTTTTGATGGTGATCCATCCTGAGAAGTCTTCGCTAGAGACACTGGGGTAAAAGCGGTCATCGCGCGGTCAAACTTAGAAGATACGTCATCAGCTTCTCTGCGGAGGCGTTGTAAGGCATCGTCTGTAAATAATAATAATCCGGGTTACAATAATGTATTTTATTTTGAAACTATATTTCCGAGTATCCGATTACTTATTTTGTAATTGAACCTAGTACATAATACTATTATATACTAGGTGTATTATGTACTAGGTTCACATTGAACATTAAATAATGTTTTAATATGCATTATTAAAAACAGGAGAATGAAGAAAGATAAGAAATAGAGGCCACACTTAAGAAAAGTATTACAGAATGTTACTTAAGTACAGATCTCTATTTCAACCAAGTTCGAAAGAGATGCCGCTATTTGAATCGCCTAAAACTGTTCCATTCTAACGGTGCTCAAGGTGCTTTGCGTTACATTCTGTACTCCAACCCTTGACAACACACAAGAAGTCCAGAGAGACACAAATATATCATATGTAATCTTTATGTAATACGTGCTTAGCGATTTTACTACGGACCTAAAATATTTTCCCTGAAACTATCTTAATCTCATGTACACAACGTTCAATTGACGTATCATCATCAACCCTACCCTACTATGACTCTACTCAGACATGAGAAAGTATGGGCCATAATCTCCTACGCTAGGATTGGCGTTAGGCTAGTGGCCACCTTACAGTCACAGAATTTTTCAAGCCTGAGCATATCTGATAAGGCTTAATTGACGTATAGGTTTTATCAAGTAGTTTCCTGATAAATATTCAAAATCTACTAACCGCCTTGACATCCTTGACATCCACCGTCATGACAGTTTAGGTCAATTGTGCCTCTTTTGCCAACACATGATTGACAGCGAATAGCGCCGTTGCAGTTGGTGCAGTCAGTGCAGCCGATGCAGCCATCACAGTTGCCGCAGTTGTTGGAGTCAATGCAGCCGCGAGAGTTATTGCAGTTAACACAGTTAATGCAGCCTGAACAGCCTTTGCAGTTGGTGCAGTTGATATTACCATTAGCATCTGTAAGTACAATTGGAAAGTTGCAGAATTGGGATGCAAAGTCTCCGGATATATGACATATATTGAAGCAAGTTTGTGTATTGAAGTCCTATTTCGTTCCACCTTGCGATGTAGTGCGTGATTGGGCCAATAAAAAACGTTTTGAATCGCATAAGTCGATCCAGCATAGCCAGCAGCTTATTGCAATTTGAATTATATTCTAATTAAATTAAACTTTTTTTAAAATCTCACGCTATAACCGCAGCGCAATTTACTAATGAAAATATGTTTCAATAAGTTTTATGTGATTGCAGTGATAGCCCGGACGGTTAAAGAGCCGGCCGAAAATCAGTGAGGCTCGGGTTCGAATCCTGGCATGTACCAATGAGTTTTTCAAAAACTTACGTACATATTTATCACTAGCTCGACGGTGAAGGAAAACATCGTGAGGAAACCCGCAGGTCTCAGAATTAATTGTGAGACATGTGTAAACAGACCCGGTCCGGCGATGGGCTCACCACCTATCACGTTTAGGGGTCCAATATATCTCGTGAAATGTGGGTATATCCAGTAATGGAATACCTCTGCCTACCCCCTCGGGGATAAAAAAGGCGTGAGATTATATTATTATATTTTACATTATAAGTTTTATGTAATCATAATAGAACCCGAATTGCAATAACTAACTAACGATAAATGAATGACTAGAGAACTAGGTATATGAAAAAAAAGTATATTCATGAAATAAAAATGTTTGAAAAGTACGTATCACTCATACCCATGGCAAGTTACACTTTTTTTTCTTAAAACAACAACTAAGTATATCTGTTTTATCAGACTACTAAATATTTTAATTCATCCGCTAAACGGAGGAATAATTGTAATTACTTATCCACTTAGCGGACGACTAGCAGCAACCTTTTCTAATAGTAACTACCTACTGTTTATGTAACTGCTTCTACCTTTTGGTTATCTATAGTCTATTTAACGTAGCATGCGTTCGGTGACAGTTCACATTTTTCCATTTTACTAATACTACTGTTGCCTAATAAAAAATTTTCTTTAATCAAATATTTTTATTAATCGAAATTAGAAAGCGTAAAAGAGAAAAATATGAACTGTCACCGATGCCAGGTTACGTGAAATAGACTATAGCTCCTATTGTAAATAAGTAGGTATGTAAAGCTGTCTAGAAATATAATCAAAATGCGTTAATAACAACTGTTAAAAAATACTCTCAATAAACAAAACTAAACTTACCAACAGCCGACATGCTCTCAGGAACAACAGCGAGAATCGTTATAAATGCACCCAATACCATAATAAACACCTTCATTTTAATTTTTAAATGAACCCTTACTGTTTACTTTCTTAATGCCGGTTATCGTACTGTGGTGTTCTCAGACTCATCCTCATTATATATACGAGCAGCCGGGACCCCTATTATGATGGATGTGACTAACTAGCAGGTGCGCAGCGGCGTTGCCTGAAATCCCTTCGTAATAATGAACTTTAAAAAAAATTGATTCTAGATGTAACGGTTTTGGCTATGCGTTAATCGTTCAGTGAGCCAGCATAATCAATACATAGTATAAAACAAAGTCGCTTCCCGCTGTCTGTCCCTATGTTTGCTTAGATCTTTTAAACTGCGCAACGGATTTTAATGCGGTTTTTTAAAAGACCCGTGCGAAACCGGGCGGGTCGCTAGTCACAAAATAAAATAAGACTAAAAAGTAAAAACCCATGCAAACATAGTGCCCCATACAACAAGTAGTGTCTGACACGTAGATCTTAATAACGGTCTGGTATCAATTCTGCGACATAATTGCTTATATATTGTTACCCGGGAAACCGGATGGAATTAAGGGAATAAAATATTCGTTTCCCACTTGGGTAGAGTGGTAGAGTTCATCAACTGTTTCAAATAATTTACTCTACATAAGACTATTCCTGAGAAGTTTGTCAATTAAAAAAAAAAGAGGAGGGTCTCAATTCGTCGTCCCGTATTTTTTTTTTATGTTAAAATCTATATATTTCCGTCAAATTTGAACCGATTTCGAAAAAAATCTTTTCTTTGAACTGGTACCTAATACCTCAAGAAGACCACCCCCTTAAAAGTTTTGCGAAAATCTGATGAAGAATTTGAAGTGGAGACTGGAACTCCTCAACGTACATCAGCAAATCACTCGCTATCAGCGTAAGGATTTGAGGTAATAGATGTTGAATATGCAAATAATATATGTACTCTTTTTAGTGCTATGCGTTGAAGTCGGTTTTTTTGTTTGAGTTTTTGTTTAAGTTTTGTTTGAATTCAGACCATGAATCACAGACACAATAAATTTTTAATTGTGTCTCGGTTCCAATTGGAACCGGCGGTTCTTAACTGATTATAAGGTTGATTATTTTATGGGTTTTTACCGACCTATTGGTTAAAAAACTTACCATATTATTTCTTCTTTATGTTCTGGGATTAGAACTAGTAGTAATAAAATAACACGATTTCAGATAAATATATTTTATTTACAAAAGTAGTGTACATGGTTGCGATTTTTTGGATGACTATAGTAAGATATTGCGAGAAGGGAGATTGGTATTGATATGGACCGGATGTTGGTCCTCACTTTCATGACAGTAACAACACTGCCAGAATATTTTAATAAGTATTCTTATTAAGTTTAGTTACGAATGGAACATTGGATTCAACTTCTGCGTGAGAAGTTTTCGCTGGGGCTGATGCAGCCACAAACTTTGAAGGTACTTCTACAGCGTCGTCGATAAGGTGTTGGAGGACATCATCTGTAAATAATGATTATAATGTAGAACTGTTACAAAGACGCCCGACGCCTCGACGCTTCGCGATGATGCCGCGTAAAAGTGATAGTTAGGTACTTTTAGCTAGCACTTTCACAAGGAAGATATTTTAAGGTCTCTGTTGTCTAAACTGTTGGGCGGATTTTAAAGTCCGAAGTGTCGTTACCCTCTTGGTCGTCTCAGGAATGGCATAGGACTTTTTACCGACTGCATCATATAGACAGTAATGGTGTTACAACTTTTTAATGCGTTTTAGAATTTTATTGTTCGTAATTAATGTACTTGTCTTACGATTGTATGTATACAATTCTTACTTGTCTATGTTTAGAATGTTGTCAAAATTACCTACATATTTTTGACAGGATATAAAATACGATATGACATGGGAAATTTTTCTCACGATTGGGCTAAATGTGCTGTGACCGGATAACTTTATGAGATATGCAATATACCTACAATGCGTAACAGAATAAGCGCAATTCCTCATACACCCCAATTAGTATATTAATATATAAAAAATATGATGCATTCGTACTTATAGTTGTGTCTAATAAATTTTCTTAAATAAAGAGCAATAATAGTACAGTTGCCATAGGAAGCACTAAATCCAGCTATGCTACCTAATTAATTTTTCGGAAAAATTAAACGCGTAATAAAAATAGCTAAAATTGATATTCGATAATAGGTAGTCGATACTGAACAAACTAATTTCAGGAATTGCGCTTATTCTGTTACTTAATGTATATTATATAAAGGATTTTAGGCTGTCAAATGGGGTTGCTTTTTTTATAGTTAATGTACTTGCCATGTGCTGCATTGTGGACGGTTGTGCAACCACTGTCAGCGCAAACGGGAGCCTCGCGAGACGCACGATTCTGACAGCGTTGACCAACACTGCCGTTTAGGCCGTTGCAGTTATGGCAGTCGACGCAGCCATGACAGTTGGTGCAATTAACACAGTTGACGCACCCTGTGCAGCCTTTGCAATTTATGCAGTTGACATTACCGCCTGCGTCACGGGTGCCTGTGAGTTCAGTAGATATGAGATTAAGAAGATAATTTTATTTGAGAACGAAATGGTAGTAATCAAAAAGGTACATAAATGTTAAGAAAGATTGGATGTCAGTGCTTTATATCCAGAGATGTGACGTATCTTAGATAAAAGTATCTGAAATACAGATACAAGATACAAAATAAGTATTTACATCTTGTATTTGAAATACTTTAAATATTTTTTATTTTGTATCTTATATTTAGATAAATTTTCCTGGTATCTTAGTATTTTGAAGATACTTTGTTCCCCAAGACACTTACTAAAATAAACTTCTTTCCGAACGCAACTGAACGCAGTTCGCAGAACGCATTCTCCTTTGGGGGCATGATCATGAGGCCTCATCGAAGGAAGATGAGCGACAGTATGTTTGAGGAATTACTTTTAATCAAATCTCGACTAAAACGTCTCAATTGTAATACCTTCATATTTTGTATTGTCACATTTGCCTGAGCCTTGTTATCAACGCGATCTATTCGAAAATTATTTTCTCGAACAAATAAACTTAAGTTCAAGCAAATGTTGTTTTCTTTCAATAGTAGATTATACACCAAGAAAAAAAGCACTGTTTTATGTCACGGGCGCGACATTGAATCCTGAACGTAACGAAGGTCTCCCCGTTTTACTCCAAAGCGCAGCGAGTTCGCGAATTAAGATTGAGTCCTGAGTTTAGTGAGGGATTTAAGCGCTCAAGACAAAAACAGTTTTATTCCCGAGTTATATACTCTACTTTTCTCACCTTATGCGAGACAATAAAATGCAATTGTCTATGGCATCTAGTTTAATAGACTCCTTCATCACTCGAAATTTTCGATATTCTTTTTGAAATGTTAAAGCTATAAAATGGATACAGCAACTTGTTTCTGCCGGCGTGACCTACTTGATTTAACAAATGAAGATCGTGCGAATCTAGTTAGCCGCGGCTTCGGTTTTCAAAAATCGAGTTGGCCACGACCGTGGCCGCAGGCGGGTGCACCACATTTTGCTTAACGAAATTAGATCGTCATAGCAATAAAGATTATGAAAAGTGAAAATTACGTTATTGACCTAGAATATCGAAAATGTCGAGTGATGAAAGTACTTTGACTTCAGTCAGAGTCTATTAAACTATAGATGCCATAGCATTGTCAATAATCTACTACCTTGCAATAGCATTTTATTGTCTCGCATAAGGTGAGAAAAGTAGAGTATATAACTCGGGAATAAAACTGTTTTTGTCTTGAGCGCTTAAATCCCTCACTAAACTCAGGACTCAATCTTAATTCGCGAACTCGCTGCGCTTAGGAGTAAAACGGGGAGACCTTCGTTACGTTCAGGATTCAATGTCGCGCCCGTGACATAAAACAGTGCTTTATGCCCTTGGTGTATAATCTACTATTATCTTCAAAAAGTATTTGAAAGATATGTATTTTGTATCTAGTATTTGAGATACCTCTTTAGAAAATTATTTGTATCTGGTATTTGAAATCCTTTTTTTTAAAGTATTTTGCATCTTGTGTTTCAGATACTTTGTATAGGGTATCTTATACATCTCTGTTTATATCGCTAAAATGTAATGTGGCTAATTAAACTGGATGTTAGTTTCGTATTACCTGTATATAAATTTAAGTTGATTCTATTTGGCAACTATCGCTACGTAACTTAGTAGAAGTTCGTCACTCACATACCTTCTCATGACCGGGACTTAGATTAGATAAGATGAGATTAGACTATAGACTAAAAATATGCTGCGCTCAAATCAAGTTTATTTATTTATTTATAATGACACCTCGTAGGACCACCGCTAAGTTAGAGTGGGTGCGCTATTAATTAATTAATTCAAACATGGAATTATACCTAAAACTTCATGAACACAATTATGTCATACTTCTCATTATATAAATCTTTAACCTATTCCATGTAGGTACTATCATATTTACTTTCTTATTTATTTACACAATGTTTATTTTATTTGTAGTTAGTTAGTGACGTCCCGAGTCGAGCTCGAGAATCGCACGCATTGCCAGACAGGTCTGGTTGACTCTGTGCGTGTAACCTTGCCTTCTGACTCATTGGTCAAGGTATTGATTCACCTCCGAGTCATAAACTTGTTTGAGTGAATATGTATTTTTAACCGACTTCAAAAAGGAGGAGGTAATCAATTCGTCTGGTTTTTTTTTGTATTTTTTTTTTATATTTGTTACCTCAGAACTTTCGACTGGGTGAACCGATTTGGATGATTCTTTTTTTATTTGAAAGCTGGTGCTTTCAGATTGGTTCCATTTTAATTTCGTCATGTTCTGACAACGGCATCCATGAGAAAACCATATAAGTTGAAGTTTGAAGTCGGTTTTTTTACTCTTTAGAGTGGTTATTTGGTATGTTCATCACATGTGTAATTAGGTACTACCCTACCGATACTTTCAGGCTTTTCTTAGTTGGGACTACTACAGCGCGCACTTAGCTAAGAGGCAAACTACTACGTACCTACTCAGCATGAAGAATTACGTGTCAGTGACTATAATATATACCTACGTGCTTTAGAGTTTCACGCCAATTGTACTTTTAAAAGAAACTCTATTAATAAATTATCAAACTGCAATTTATCACTAGCTCGACGGTGAAGGAAAACATCGTGAGGAAACCCACAGGTCTCAGAATTGATTCTGAGACATGTGTAAATAGACCCGGTCCGGCGATGGGCTCACCACCTATCACGTTTAGGGGTCCAATGTATCTCGTGAAAAGTGGGTATATCCAGTAATGGAATACCTCTGCCTACCCCATCGGGGATGAAAGGCGTGAGATTATTTATTTTTATTTTGAACTGCAATTTTATACACATCGCAGTAATAGTATTGGACGAATTCAGGTTAAATCGGTTTATTTAAGTTTGATTTTTAAATATGTCCACTTTTTCTGTTATTATTAATGGCTTACTAACTAAGCATGTAATATTTAGGTGCCTTTAATAACTTCCATGTTAAGTAACTATACTTTTTTTATATTATATGTATCAGTATATTTACAAATGTTGGTAAAGCTAATAAATAAATAATAAAACAATCACAAACTCCTCTATAGTGGGCTAAGAAATAATAATAATAGGTAACTTATATGAATAGAATTGTGCTTGGGATTCTATAAAAAAATAACGAACATAATTAGCTATAAATAACTCATTTATATCTTTATGAATTTAATACTCGAGATAATGTGTAAACATTTATATTGAAACATTACTTTTAATAAGGTTCGTTAATTGCCTACTGGAAATAACAACAGCTGAATTATGTTTTTGCGATTAGAGGTACCTTACCAGCAGTGGTCGAAACCGCAGAACTGATTGATATAACCGCTACAAATATATTCAAAACCAAGATAAACCCCCTCATTTTAACAATAAAACTGTCACTTTCCTTAAAGCAAGCAAACGTACTGTGATGTTTTGTGTCACGTCCACTTTATATAGACGACAGTGTAAAAAAGTAAATTATTAAAGTACTTATTGACCAAAGAATGTTTATTTGTATTTTGATACTTGAAACCGTAGGAATAAGATCAATTATTCCTTGCACTATGGCTTAAAGGACTTTTTTTAATCTAAACTAAATTGAGTACAAAGAAAAAAAACAGGACTCACCGATCAGAGATAATAATAATACTTAGATACCTATACTGCGGAATAAATTAGACCTTATTTTAATAACATCATTAGGTTAAGTAAGTAGGTATGCTATTTATAAAAGTTTCGAGACTAAAATTAAATAATAAATCAAGACTCACAATTTCTGTTTTCATTGATTATAATTATCTTTAAATAATAATCTCACGCTTTTTATACTTGAGGGGGTAGGCAGAGGTATTCCATTTCTGGAAATAATCACTTTTCACGAGAATAGTCGACCCCTAAACGTGAAAGGTGGTAAACCCATCGCCGGACCTATAATTATCTTATTTCTGAAATTTTACTAAATATTATAATGTTTCATAGCTATTGTTATTTATTTACAGAATAGGCAGAGCTTTTATTGATTTACTATGGCTACTACACAATTGATAAAACAGACATGTTTATATCTGTATAAGTAAGTATACCCAGGCATGAAAACAACAGATAATATGCGTTTAAATATTTGACCGTAAGGGAACCGAACGTGCGACCTCCAGCTTCAAATGCAGGGTTCAATTTTTACTCAATCAAGTGTCTTAACATACTCCTCATTTTCACAACACATTTTCGTAATAATGATAAGTAGGTACCTACTGGTAGAACAGATATTTAGGACAAAAATAAAGTTTTGGAGGTGACTTAATAAAATACAGCAACGGAAAACGAAGTCACGATTTTCGTTGCCTGTTTGTTTGTAGGTACGTACTTAATTATTTTAAATGCATGTGGTTTCGAAAGCTTAGCTCCCATATGCACGCTATATTATGGAGTAATGAATGATACAGTAAAATCTAAGGCCCAGCGCACACCGCTGCACAAGCACGGCAGCGCATTTGAAGACAACAATTTAATATAAGTCTTAATGACTTGGTCATACGGTCAATAATTGCATGAAAAGAATAAATACGCGCGCGGCTATCGGAGTACCCCGTTCTTTGTGCAATTATTGGCCGTATGGCCAAGTCGTTGAGGCTAATAATAAAATGTTGTCTTTGCTGGCCTTAAAGCAGCGGCGAGCAATTAAATACCCCGTAAAGAAATTTTGGTGGTATAGGGCTGCACAGTTGCACAGTGCACATATTTGTATCTCTGTCACGTGTGTATGCTTGCATTACATATTTAGCGTCATTAAAACTTGGGTTTGGCAGCTCTATTTTTATAATGTTGACTATTTACTTATGTAAAGCTTATATACTGTGTTTATGCCTGAAATAAATGTTTTTTTTTTAAATCAAACAATCAATATAATTAATATTCAATATAACAATTTTGACGTGGGAGAGCCATGCTTCGGCACGCTTGGGCCGGCTCGACCGGAGTGATACCACGGCCTCACAGAAAACCAGCGTAAAGCAATGCATTGCGTTTAGTTGAGTGAGTGAGGTAACCGGAGGCCCCAATACCCCCTCCCCCTCCCCTCCCCTCCCCACCCCTCCCCCTACTCCCACCTCAAAGGTCGGCAACGCAGTTGTGACTCTTGAGTTGCAGGTGTCCATGGGCGACGGACGTCACTCACCATCAGGTGACCCGTCTGCTCGTTTGCCCCCTTTTTGAACATAAGAAAAAAATAATCTATTGACACACTACGACTCACTCGAATTCAATATGCTATTGAACAAAGAACTCTATATAATTATAGAGTAAACAACCGACTTCAACGAATACCATTAAAATATCATCGATTAATATATTTTTTTGACTTTTGTTGATTTTTAGGGTTCCGTACCCAAAGGGTCCTTAAAAACGGGACCCTATTACTGCGTCCGTCCAACAAACGTGTTTTTTTGCCGTTTTTTATAGATAATGGTACGGAACCCTTCCTGCCCGAGTCCGGATAGCACTTGGACGGTTTTTCATTTATTATAATAACCGTTCGACTGATTTTGATAAAATTTAAATGGGACCATAGTAGGTCCCAGAATTGACTCCGATGCTCATGCACATGTAACAGTAGGTACCCTTGTCTAGCGTAGGCACACAAACTGTAACGTTTAGGGGTTAAAAAAATAAAGTTGAAAAGTAAGTAGGTATTTTGAGGTATTAAATACCACTCCCGCCCCCTTGGGCGTAAAGACACGATCGTGTCTATATATCGTATAAGGTTACGTATTTAAAAGTCTAAAATTAAAAAACCTAACGTTAAATAGGTAACGGTATTTTGAACTTAGGTTATTTAACGTTAGGTTTTTTAATTTTAGACATTTAAATACGTAACCATCGTATAAATATTCTTATATTAATCTTAAAAATATACTTAAGTATATAAATATACTTTTATCTTAAAAGTATATTTATATTTTATATATTTTTTATAAACGAAACCAGGTAATACATCTTGTTTAGGAAGTGTGAATAACCTTACATCGCATCGTTAGTCACAGGCGATGCAGGATGTTCAAAAAAATATACATTATTTATAAGCATCTAAAAAAACATGGTGAAGCCCGAGATCACATCGGGCACACACCGACACATACGACAACCGAACATTACAACGATAATTTATTCAACGGGTCTGTTGGCTCAGTTGGTAGTAACCCTGCCTTCTGAGTCGGAGGTCGCGGGTTGAATTCCCGCTCGGGGCCAACATTTGTGTGCATGAACATGTCCGTTGGCTTCGTGTCTGGGTGTTTAATATTCATTTAAGTACCTATGTTTATCACTTGTTTAGTCCAATAGTACAGGCTCTGCCTAGTTTGGGACTGAATAACCGTGTGTGAATTGTGCTCCACAATTTATTTATTTATTATTGTGGGTCGATTCCTTGCCATGGACCAACATTAGTGTGCATGAACTTTATTATTGGTTACGTTTCTTGGATGGTGTGCCTACACTTAAATTTATTTTTTGACGTGACAACGTCTTATAAATTGGTTTGCCGGGTGACACTTCAAGAAACTGCGTTACGCTCCGCTCACGTTATGCGCTCACAATGAGAGCGAGTGAGAGGCACGCGTCCCTTCCACTCGGGCATGGTTAGCCCGCCTAAGAGCGAGAGAGACAGACATAAAATCGTTGTCACGTAAAACTTTCGCCCGTATACCGACTTTATTTTTATCAGTTTTAGTACCCATAGCGTAACGTTAAGCGCCTTTCGTTCAACGGGTCTATATGACAAAATCACCTTAGTAGGTATAATTTTTTCATCAAAATTTGATTTATATTATAATATTATTATTAAAAAACATGGGTCTCTTATCCCCGAGCGGGTAGGAGGTATTCCATTTCTGGAACTACCGACTTTTCGCGAGTATATTCGACCATTAAGCGTGTTAGGTGGTGAGCCCATCGCCGGACCGGGTATAGTGTAAGGCATGCCTCAGAATTAATTCTGGGACCTGCGGGTTTCCTCACGATGTTGTACGTAGGTTTTTGAAAAATACAATGGTTCCTGCCTTAATAAATTTTATTAGTTTTTTATAATACCTAATAAGGGACAAAACATATTATATACATAATTATGTACCTACTGATGAAAATTAGGTAATTCCAGGAATGCAATACCTCTGCCTACCGCTACGCTACGGTGATAAAAGTAGATAGAATATAAAAAAAAAAGTTTTTGACACCATGTAGGTACTTACCCATTTATTGGTTGCATATTTTTTTATCTCTGAATGTCGCAGCGTGAGTGTTTTGTTGATCATCGCTGTAATCATACATACGAGTATACAGCTGTAGAAATTTCCATTCAATTGGCAAATGATGACCTAGAGGTGACGCATGCTGCAGGAATATTAAGAACGGTATAGATTTTTTGGACGAGGTCATCGTACAGTCAAGACTCAAGACCAATGGAGCTTGACACATTTGACTTTGTAACGTTCGCGCGTTCTTATTACAATCGCCTTAGAGGTCAGATTCGCACTACAAGTGTAAGACTTCATGTGCTCGTGACTGTACAACAAGTTATGCTCTGACTGCTATTTTCTTTCCTTGACAGTGACGTCATCAGCAGCTGTGGTACACTTGTCGATGAGAGCCATTACCAGACTAAAATGTTTTTCTTTAGTATTTACTTTTTATACAGTATTTTAAACTTTAACTTTTTAGGGTTTCGTACCCAAAGCAAGTAGGTAGTAGGTACTCGTATTACATATTCTGTGGTATAGGTACCTACCTACCTACATGTCGGATTCATACAAAAACGTATCACGCTCTGTACGCACTGTTGTCCACGTTTCTGTCTGTGTCCTTACTGATATTTTAAAGCGACAGTATCTTTAACCACCCGCTAGTACATCCTATCCTACTAATATTATAAACGCGGATGTTTGTTATTCTTTCACGCAAAAACTGCGGAACGTGTTTTGATAAAACTTTACAGTATATAGCATAAATATCAGAATAACACAGGCTATATTTTATCCCCGTATTCCCACGGGAACGGGAACTACGAACTAATATAATTTAACCAGTTCCTGTTTTTTAATTAAATGTTTTTTTTGTCTCTGCCTACATCACACTATTCCGGTATACGGTCTATAGATAGAGAGTAGTAGGATAAGCTGATTATTCTCAATTTGACAAGTTATGTCAAGACATGTTAGTTCAGTTTTGTGTAATTTTTATTGCAATAAATATATTTTTCACTTCTCATGCTCTAAAAGTACGCCAATATAGCCCTACGAAGCGGGACTAAAGTGACCACTTTAGTCCCTAGGAAGTAAAAAGTAATTAGTTTTTTAATTTCATTAAGGAGATGTAGACAAACTCAAACAGCCAGTAATTAATATATCTGGAGTGTGGACCATCTTCATTGCAAAAATGTTGAGAGTTTTAGTTTCATAGTTTTTCCGCATAGAAGGTGGCGCCATATGTTTTAAAAGAGATTTAAATCTCTTTGTTAATCTGTGACAGGTTTAAAAGAAAAACTGCTTGCGAAACTTTCAGAAATTTTGTCAAGTGTATTTGTTCGGCTTTAAATAAATTTGTACTGAATTGAAAATTTTTCTCGCACTCAAAGTGAAAAGTACAGTGTGCACCTCGAGAGTCGAGACTAAACGCCAACTTAATATACCTAAACTCGGTTTCATTGACTCCCTCGCACTGGTATATTATGGCTTCGTTTAGTCCGTCGATATAAAATATACTATTCTTCGTTTCTTTATCAGATTTAGGTTAGATATGAAGCTTCAAAAAATTGGACACCCCGTCAAATTCCGTCTATAAGTTTATGAGTTCGTTCTTCTGCTGTTCCCTTCTTGTAGACATATTGTCCATTAATCTGTTAGACTCTTATGTTTTCGAAAATAAGTAAAACTGTGAAAATCACCCTATAGACATAACTCTACCTATGTTTAAAGTTTAGATATTGTTTTGTTTGTTGGAATTCAGAATAGCATTTAATAATAATAATCTTTATTGGTTTCACAAGTTCACAACCTATTACAAGAAATATTTTAAATGTGGTTTACAATAGGAAAATGTGTGCAAAACAATGTTACGGTTGACATTTAAAATAGGTTGACCTTGTACCATAAATGCCAACAATCCTTTAACAATCACAAAGCCAAATTGTCAGACAGAGAGAGAGCGCTACTAACAATAGTGTCATGTATGTAAGGTTGATATCACAAATAAGTCACAAAAAGAAATTGACTGAAAAAGAAAGATAATAATAGAGAGCAGTGATAGCCCATTGGGTAGAGCCCGCTTCTCATGATGATGACTGAGGCTAGGGTTCGAATCCTGGTATACATGTACCAATGAGTTCTTCAAACAGCTTACGTGCCTACATATTTATCACTAGCTCGACGGTGAAGGAAAACATCCTGAGGAAACCCGCAAGTCCAAGAATTATTTCTGAGATATGTGTAACATGCCCGGTCCGGCAATGTCACCACCTATCACGTTGAGGGGTCCAAAGAATATATTGGTGAAATGTACTTAAGTATTTACAGAAATGGAATACTTACCTCTGCTTACTCACACGGGGATAAAATGCGAAATATTTTTTATTTATTTTATTTTAAAGATAATAGTATACTATTGTGTGTGGGTGTGTCAGGTTGTGGGTATGAATATATTACTGAAAGATTTCAAGTATTAAATGATACACTTAATAGGTATGTAATTTAAACAATAAAACCTATAACTTAAATTTAAAGGTAATTAATTCAACGGGTTATAATTTAGGTGAGTCTACAACGCGTACCTAAGCGCTAATGCTAAAGCGCAATTACTCATACACCCCAATTAGTAGATATATTAATATAAAAAAAATATGATGCAATCGAACTTTAGTTAACCAATTTTCTTAGAAAGCACTAAATTCAGCTAACTACGCTAATTCATTTTTGGGAAAAATTTAAAACATATTAAAAATAGCGGAAATCGAATAAGTAGTCGATACTAAACAAACTAATTTCAGGAATTGTGGTTATTCTGTTACATATTATTGTATAAATTGAAATCGTGTAGAAGTATTTTCTGAGGTTGCCCCCTCGTCAGTGAGCTCACCGGGTCCCGGTGGTTGTTTATTTTGCCCTGTCAGTGGGATCTCCGGCACCCGGAGGTCTCAAGTGGTTCACGATTAACACGATAAACATCGTCGTTCATACACCATGCTCTGTCAAGCCTAATATATGACCAGCTCAATGAAAAAAGCTAGCAAATGAACCAAAGACACAGGTTTCCTTAATAGAAAAAAAGTAAATTATACCTTTTTTAAAAACACGTCACGAAGGGCATGTTCGCGTCATATTTAGAAACGTTTTTCTAGTAAAAATAAGGGTTTTTGTCACTTCTTTTGGCAGAAACATGGAAATGTGTATATTAGTTCATATTTGTTACTAATAATACCGCTATTCCTTCGATTTTTTGTGAAAAAACCCGTCTTCAAACTATGAACATACTTTCAATCGAACTATGAGTGTTGTATTATTTTTGCTTAACTGGACGTAATACAATATACTGCTGAATATAAGACATCATATTAATAAAGTTGTGATATTTGTATTGTAAATCGTATGCTTGAGTCAGAAACAGTAAGAAATTTCAATAAAATTCAACGAAGAAATCTACCAACCGGGACCCGGTGGCTCCACAGACAGGGAAAAATAGTCAATTTTTAGTACCCAACCGGGACCCGGTGGTTCCACAGACGCGGTTTGACAGTTATTTCTAGTACCCAACCGGGTGCCGGTGACTCCACAGACAGGGTTTTCAGTTCATTTTTAATACTCTTTGGGTCCCAAACTCACCTATTTTTATGATAATTTTATTTGAAAATTTCCTTTGAAACATACATATCTTTTGTTTTAATTTAACACTTTGGTCTATGTAAATACTAAAAAAAGTATAGGTACTCTTAGTAATAACTATATTTATACCAAAAACTTTACTTTTAAAGAGTACTAATTTTTGGGCCAAATTTAAGTACGATATTTGTTTAACTTTTACTCTAAACGTATTCAACATTTTCATTGTGTTGCTTTTAATACTTGTTACTGATAATCTCAAGTTACTGTAAACATAAAATCTTTGTGCGTAGTGCCGCGAGTCATTTCAATAACAAAGAAATAGGTATGAGACCATGTTTTGAGCTCAAACAGAGTGGCTGTTGTTTATACCAATTGTTTAAACATTGTGTTGTGTAAAAAATATGTATGGTGACCCTTGATGTTTGGTTTGTTTGTATATCATTTGAGATGATGTATAGTGTAAATAAAACACAAGATAAGAGTCAAACGTTGTTTTATTTTTATAATAATTCAGGAATTGTAGTACAAAATATTATACCCCATACTGAAAGTCATATTTCAGCTAAAATTCAATATTTTTAAACAAACAAGAATGAAGAATAGATCTCAATCTAATATAGTAGTTATAATGTTTTAAACAGAATTATGTATAATTCTAATTAGAATCAGAGAAATTCGATTATGAATGAAGCAATAGCACTCAATGATCCCTGTCTGTGCAGCCGCCGGGTGCCGGTCGCACAGTTCGCCATAATGGCGGAAACGACTTCTCACTGACCAGAAACATTTATGAAAATTAGCATGAAAACATCCTTTTTACACGTATCCCTTAACTTAATTAATAAAAGTATGAAATTTTTCATCAATGTAAAAATATCGTCCGTAAACTGACTTTACAGGCAACCATTTTTTTAAATCAAATTATCGCCTACTGGTTTTAGTGGGGTCTGGGGGCCCCTTGTAACCTCGGGGCCCTGGGCTGCAGCCCAAGCAGCCCTTAGGTAGATCCGGCCCTGCTAGGTACAGTCAAGACCAAGTCAAGCTTGACACTACCAGTTTAAGCTGAGCTCTGATTTGTACTGCGCGCCATAGAATACAGGGCCGGGTCAAAGTCCAAAGTGTCAAGCTTAACGTGGTCTTGACTGTACCCAGTTTGGGACATTCGTCGAGCACTGCACCGCCCGGTTCCAATAGGCACCGTAACAATTAAAAATCAATTGTGTTTTATTTTATTGGCTTGAGAGGTAAAAACGTGTGTGAATTTTGACTCAAAATTAAACAAATATAACCTGTTACCTGTTATTTAGTAAATGGTAAACTGCTTTACATCCATGGTCTCAGCTCAGCACGTAAATTTTACCTTGTTGGTTTGGTTGATACAATTGTGGACGAGATTACAGTTATTACAATTCCTGCAGTTCGTGCAGCCACTGCTATTGTTACAACTGGTGCAGTCAGAGCAGACGATGCTGCTGTTACAGCTATCGCACCCATTACATCCATTGCAGCCATGACAGTCAGTGCAATTTGAACAGTTTATACAGCCGGTACAGCCTTTGCAATTTGTGCAGTTTGTGTTACCATCAGCATCTGTGAATCCGGTAAATATTATGTGATAAAGAATAGTAGATTGTTATACAAGGGTTGAAAGTAATCAATTCCCATACGAGGTATTTAGACGTCCGAGCGCAGCGTACGAGTAGTATAGGTACGAGAAGGGGATTGATAACTTTCACCCGCGTAAAATACTCTAGTTTTCATTTCGAATATAGGTTGGTAAACACTACAAAAATAGAAACAAAGAATACATAACAAACATATTATTTGTAAAACCCATAAAAATATGCCAATAAACGTTTTTTTTATTATTATTAAAACACAACAATACGACAGTGTCAACAATACAAAAATAATAGGTACATACCTAGGAACCTACTTAAATACAAATCCTTCCTGTGTTTAATATTAGTGTAGATGACAAACAAGATATTGAATGTCGGAACAGCTTACGCTGTGTCCTTCCAAGTTACCTATTTTTTAAGTCTTTTAAAATTTTTAAATAACGCGCGTAACCGCCGCGAGCTATTTTTGATGAATAAAAAATTTCGCAATAAACTACCTAACCAAATCTAGTATAGGTACCTAATTTTTTTAATTTATCCCCGCCCTAGGGAAGGACGTACCTAATTACTATGAGTCTTTCCCTTCCAAGGGCGTAAATCACAGACCTTAAGCTCTGTGGTGGGAATAATAGTTTTCGACCCGGCACTCAGATCAAACAAATACTAAGTAGGTAGGTAGATACATACTTTCCGAGTATGAGTGAAGTGAAAAAGTAGTTTTAAGGCACTCACATAGACTTTATCAAGGTCACAAATATTTTAAAGGTTACGTTATTTAAGATCTATTAATTTAAATATTGCCTGAAATAAAGATTTATTATTTATAAACTCTGTGATATCACTACATACATATGTACTTAGTATAAAACAAAGTCGCTTCCAGTCTGTCTGTCCCTATGTATGGTTGATCTTTAAAAGTAGGCAACGCATATTGAAGCGGTTTTTTAAATAGGTACCTAGTTACAATTATTCAAAACTACTGAACGGATTTTGATGAAACTTTACAGTTATATCAAATTAACAGATAGGCTATAGGTACTTTATCCTCGTATTCTCACGGGAACGGTAACTACGCGGGTGAAACCGCGGGGCGCTGCTAGTATCATATAAAACCAAGCGAAGCGAGGGCGTTGATCGGTCAGTCAATCACTCAGTTTCTTCTTATAAACTTAAATATGAAAGGAAGAAAGAAAATAAATTGATTAGACACAAACAAAAACTAGAATTACAATAAATGTTTACAAATAGGTATTGCTATTGTCTAACTAAAGGGACACTCAGACTCAGCTTATGATGCCGCCTTAGCCACAGCGGTGGTACCTATTCTGTGGGTCCCCCGAAGCATATAAACTACGTATAAGTAAAAAATAAAATATAAATCTTAATTCTCAGCTTATATAAATAGGTAGGTACACTACAAATGTTATATAAAATATAATTAATATAGATATACTTGATATATGTTATAAATAATAATAACATAGGTACTAGGAAGTAAGTACCTAATACAAAAAAAAAGTATCTAAGTAAAAAAAGACAAATAAACAAAATAGTTTTCCTACTAAAACAAACAAATCTACTAGGTATATAAAAAAATAAGTCGGGTTTTCCTTCCTGACGATATAACTCCAGAACGCACGAACCGATTTCCACGGTTCTGATCAAAGGGTTCTGCATTCGTTGGAAAGGTCTAGGGCTCCGCAAGGTTTATAGCAAAGAAAATTCAGCATTGCACCCGTGTGAAGCCGAGGCGGGTCGCTAGTATAAGTATATAAACTGTTTTTTTTAAATAGCTACACACAATACGTAATCTTAAATCCTACTAATGTTACATAAAATGTGAAACTGACAGTGTTTTTTACTCAAACAAAAGAACCACACTTGCACTTCACAAACCACATACCTACCTACTTAAATTGTTCACTGCTGCTAATTAGGTAGGTACTAACTATTGGGAAAGAATATGCTTCCGAAGTCCTACTTTAAATATAATTATAATATAATATTTTGTAGATATTACAAATAACCCTAAATAACCCAAACTTATTGAATCATTATGAAACGTGTTCGACTAGGTAGGTATGTAGGTAAGTACTTAGTTTCATGCTGCTGCCTTAATGTCTAACCCACTTTACTAACTCTTAAATAAGATATCAAAATTCAAATTAAGACCTAACCTCTTCCTTGATCGTACTTGACTACCTACAAAGTATCTAAGGAAGGGATGGGAGGAATGACGATTGTCTGAGTAATTTTCACCGCGGCCAAAAAATTAGAAAATAATGGTACTCAAGTACCTAAGCAGAATAAAATTGATAATTGACATCCCATTTTTAAGTTACATTGTTAATGCGCTGCTGGTTCAGTATTACCTACTGCCGTTATGAGTTTGTGGAGTCTAAACTTATAACCACACCCGGCGTAACTATTATACCTAATAGTAAGTATTAATTAATTAAAAACAAATGGTTAAAAATTATATAAACTTACCAACAGACATCGAGCACACAGAACTCATTGTGACAATCGCTATAAATATATCTAAAATTAAGATACACCCTTTCATTTTATTAATTAAGGTGAACTGGCACTCTTGTTGAAGCAAGTAAATGTACTGTGATGTATCGTGTCTGATTTTCTATATATAGAAGCCAGTGGAAAAATATATTTCTATAAAATATATATAGGTCGTACCTACCTACCAAAGGAGTGTACATTTATTGAGTAAGTATATAGTAGACCTACCTGTAATAAGTGTTACCGAAAATATTATTAACCCATCAGATGACACTCTAACCGGTTTTTTTTTTCATTAAATACGTCTGATTACATTTAATCTAACAAAGGATTTTAAAGTAACTATAATGCACACCTTAAGATATTTTTACCAATGACCTTGCATTGTGCAATTATGGATCATCCTGCCAGGGTTTGACCCTGAATTAAGTGTAAGGAACGCACTTGGTACGCAGTAGAAGGATGACGAATCGGCGGGTCTAGACGGATGACGAATCGGCGCGTGGGTATTGTTTACAATTTAAGAAGTGCGATGTTTACCATTGAATAATAAAATACTAGCTGTTCCGCGCGGTTTCACACGCGTAGTTCCCGTTCCCGGGGGAATACGGGGATAAGACACAATTATAGCATAAGTTACTCAGGGTTATTGTAGCATTCGAATGGTGAAAACATTTTTGAAATCGGTACAGTCGTTTTTGAGTTTATTCTTTACAAACATACAAAAATTCAAATCTTTCCTCTTTATATCATAACTAGCCTAGATGTCACTTGTAACTGCACGATGTCGACAACCATGCGACTAATTCGGGTCACGTGGGGTCTACAATAGCCTAAACTTTGAATCATTACTACGCGGCCGCTATTTTGTTTTTACAACTTTTTAAATTATATTTTGTGAATCATCTGAGGAACTCTACAGATACAAAAAAATTAAACCGAAAATGACCGGTTTTTCAGTAACAAGTATTTTTATTAATATAGGTATCAGCGTTGCCAGACGTCCCGATTTTGGCGGGACGTCCCGATTTTTTAATCAAAATTTAATGTCCCGCGCGGGACAGGCTCAGTCCCGCTTTTCGGGTTATACCATAAAGAGAAAAATAAAACTTGAAAACAAGTTATCTTCACAAAAATATCTTGAATATATAATTCTTATAAATAATTATTTTTCATATCTCATACTCGGAAAGTAGTGTATGTTTGATATGAGTACAGGGTCGGAAGCGATGATTCCCACCACAGAGAGATTCAGGGCTGTGATTCCCGCCCTCGGTCGGGAAAGACTCATAGTAATTGCTTCCGGCCTTAGGGCGGGAATGAATAAAAAAAAATACTACTACATTTGGCAAAGACGTTTAAAGAAAAAGTTTATCTAGGAAAAAGAATGACTTTCTTCCAACCTCTTTGGGTACTTACTTAGTAGGGATACGAAACTTTTTACATAAATTAGAATAAGAAAAAAAGGTGCGGTCTTATGAGTGTAGGTATAAACAACAGAAAATAGACCGCGCGCGGGGCGGTAGGAGTTCCATATTTAAAATTAAAAAAAGAGTAATAATTTGGTAAGCTGTACCGAAATTCAAAATATTGTTTTTTATCGACTCTAATAAGCACAGAACACTATTACTCGGCTAAAAGTACTTAATATTATAAAGAGGAAGGATTTGTAGTAAATATATTATTTTTGTACCTAATGTTATTTTGGTTAGGTTAGGTACCTACTCTATGATGTAGTATTCAAAGACGTTTAAAAGAAAAAGTTTCTCTTTCTTCCAACCTCTTTGCTTGTATTGTTGACAATTTTGATATTTATTGTAGGTATTATTGCGTTTTTGAATGTTTGAATTTTTGTAAAATTGTATTTTTTTTTGTTTACTTTCCTTGAATTCGAAATGAAAAGTAGAGTGTTTAACGCGGGTGGAAGTTATCAATTCCTACTCGGACTATATCCGCCCTCGCTGCGCTCGGGCGTCTAAATACCTCGTATGGGCATTGATTCCTTCCGACCCTTGTATAACAATCTACTATTCATTATACCTACTACCTAATGACATTATATTTATATATTAAGATAAAAACATAGAGGTAAGAAAGAAAACTTAACTAAATATTTAGTAAAACTAAACTACAAAAGATAGTAAGTAAAAAATGAGACCGCCGTGGCAAGGTGCCGTGCCGTGCCCTTCTCAATAATGTAAGTTGCAATTTTTAACACTCACTCCTCAGACTACTGTTTGAAACGACCTATTTTTTCTAATAAATCAAACCTTTTTGATTTAGATTTCTGTTTTTTTATATATATTTTTATTCAGAAGACGAATAAAACTCAACTTTTTAACGATAGGGTAAATCTGATTTAAATTATCATATTTTTATTAAAATACATTTTCTGTGGTTATTTTTGTTATCTATTGTCACGTAAACGTAATTTGAACTCAAACAAAAAGATAAATATTTAAAAACTTCTAATTACTTAGGTATGTGAGTAGACGAAGTGTGTTTTTAGGCAAAAAAATATTGGTTTACAGAGGTAGGTAAGTGGTGCGTTTATATTATAACTATAATGTTATTTGTGACATGTTCTTGGTTATGAGAAGGATTTAATGCATAGTTATGTAGCTGTCGACTATGTGTATATGAGTTTAGATGTAGGTACAGGTTTTTTTATGATTTGGGATAACCTTGAAAATGTACTCGAAGGGCAAAGTGGATAGGTACCATATTCACTTTCTCGGGTCATCACGAAAATATAATTTTATAGAATTATGTATTTTTTAATTGCAGATACGGTGAATAGATTTATAATTGATATATATAATTGAGTAAAATGATCAGCCAACGGAAAACTGAATACAATGTACTACTTCTACTCAGTGGTGTCATGTCATGGCTTCGAAGGCATTGATAATTTGGTTTGTGATAACTGTAATCTTTGGACGTGTAACTGAAAAATGTTGATTTAAATATTTTCTTCTAATGGGCCATTTACACGAGGGCAATCCACTAAGACAATCCACTTAGATTGCATACAAAAAAAAGATGGAATGGATAGTCCTCAAGTTTTTTGTGTGTAAATGGCCTATTATGTTCAATATTTATTTTGTTTGCAAGTTTAATTTCATGCCAAATAATGGTTCCATATCCACTTTACCCGGGGTCCTGGGCAAAGCGGATAGTAAGACAGTGTTGTATTTTTTGCTTATAACAAATAATTTAATTATTATTAACGTCAAATGATATACTATATTGTAAGTTCACTAAATGAAGACTGATTGTAGATATTTGTTTTAATGTCTCCAGTTATAACTAAACGGCAGCTTAAGGTATTAACTTTGCCCGGGATTCCCCTACCAGGATTCGAACTTGAGCCGCACGGATGAGAAGCGTTCTATTTAACCGCTAGGCTATCACAATCTTGTTATTTATTTACTAAACGGTAAATTATACCTACCGGTAATAATTATTTTTAATGGTAAGTATATGTCACCGGAAATGGTCGGTTAACCGGTAAACCGGCATTGCACGCCCTTAAATAGACCTTTCCCAAAGTACAAAGTACGCCACTGAGCGCGACCCCAAGGTCACTCTCATTGTTTATTATTACAGGACTGCGCAGGGTGACGTGTTTATCAGCATAACTGAATGCTACCTATGGAAACCGTACCTACTGTCATCGCTCTTTATTTAATAAAATTGTTTACACATAACTAAAGTACAAACTCATTACCATTTTTTTTATATTAGAATACTGATTGGGGTGTACGAGAAATTGCGCTTCTTCTGTGACGCGTTGTAGGTACATAGGGTTTTTAATAACAAAAATATAAATAGCAATGATAGCCCAGTAGCTAAAGAGCCCGCTTCTCATTTGTGAGGCTCGGGTACGAATCCCGGCATGTACAGTCAAGGTTAAGAAAGGATCCCTAATTATTTTTTGTCATAAATACAGCCTATATTAGGTACTCACGGATAATGTAGCATTCTAATCTAATGGTGAAAGAATTTTTGAAATCGGTCCAGTTGTTTTTGGGTTTATTCGTTACCATAAAAAATACAAATCTTTCCTCTTTATAATATTAGTTTAGATAGATAGATAAGTAGGTAGTGTAGATTATCCTTCTTGATATAGGTATTTTCTAAACGCAAAGGAATAACAAATTTCACGCGGGCGAAGTCGCGGGCATCAGCTAGGTAGTCATGAATAAAACTATAGTTATTTTATTTATACGAGTATTTATCTAAAAAACTGGTGTACATTTCCATAACACAAAGGAAGTTGTCACACAAAATTTTTGTAAAGGAGCATTAAATTTATATTATAGTAGCGACCCGCCCCGGCTTCGCACGGGTGCAATGCTAATACTAAAACCTTCCTCTTGAATCACTCTATCTATTAAAAAAACCGCTAAAAATCCGTTGCGTAGGTAGTTTAAAAGATTTAAGCATACATAGGGACATAGGGACAGAGAAAGCGACTCTGTTTTAATACTATGTAGTGAATATATTCTACAACTTGCTAATGTATGAATGTATGGTATGGGTACTAGAAATTAAACAGCGAAGAAATTTAATATTAATCCACATTTAATTTCATTTTATTTGACTTCTCATTATAAACATTTTGTTACTTATATTTTTATAAATACTAAGCAATATTTTAAATAATCTAACCGTTTTCTCATACGCGGTGACTCTTTTGATAAGATTGTAGATACAAAAACCTTTGTGTAACTAGATTTTTTTAAGTAGATGACGCATGGAGACACTTGTTTTTTGTATGAAAAAAAAAAAGCAATTCCGTTTTTTTTGTATTTTCGTTAGTTTAAATTCAGTAAAACTTATCTATTCATACTTACATATTTTAATAAACTTACATTAATAAGTACACAGATATGTAGGGATTTGTGAAAAAACATTGAACTGCATAGGTATTTATTCACTCTAGAATTTTTTACGATAGTATTTGTGAGGACACGCGATTTTTCGCTAATGTACAATTGTTTTGAAAACTAGGTATCAGCAGTCTTTATATATATAATAAACAAGAACCTGTCTACCAAAATTGTTTTTAGCTTTTGATAAACTATATTTATATTACATTTAAGGTAAATAATAAAGTTAATTTAAAATTAATATTATAATTAATCAAAATCAAAATTACAAAGCTTCATTTTTGTAATTGCTACACTATAGAACCTTTGAGTATTAAACCAACCGGAGACGGCACTGACAGGCGTTCCCCTCTGCCAAAAAGTGTCGGTCAACGCGCATACCTGTTATATACAACTAGTTTTTTTTGAGGGGTACTGCCCTTTTTGCCGACTTTCCCATTTTGCCGACTTTTTTTGTAAAGTCATACATTTTTTACCGATATGCCGACTTCATGTTTCATTGACTTTTGTTCTTTTATGCCGACTTTTAAATATTTAAATGTAATTTTTCCCTTTTTGACAACTTTATAGAATTTGGGAATTAAGAGTTTTGTTTTGCCGATTTTAATACAGGCACGTTTATAACATTTATCGACTTCGATATTCTATACCAAAATAACACTATTTTCATAATAAATTTTCTTTTAAACGCAGTAAAGGGGATATGTCCTTTATCTTTTCACAAGACTAATTAACAATACAGAATATAAAAAATATTACTGTTTAAAAGTTATTTGCATTAAACTGAGTAGGTATTAACATTAACCTCTTAAGCCAAGAAATAAAACACAATTCATTTTTTATTGTTACGGTGCGCATTGGAACCGCGCTGCGCTGTTCTCGACGAATAAAAACCGGTCAACTGTGAGTCGTACTCGCGCACGAAGGGTTCCGTACCATTATTTATAAAAACGGCAAAAAACACGTTTGTTGTATGAGAGCCCTCTTAAATATTTATTTTATTCTGTTTGTAAGTATTTGTTGTTACAGCGGCAACAGAAATACATCACCTGTCAAAATTTCAACTGTCTAACTATTACGGTTCATGAGACAGCCTGGTGACAGACGGACAGCGGAGTCTTAGTAACAGGGTCCCGTTTTACCCTTTGGGTACGAAACCCTAAAAATGAAACAAACTAGACGAAATTTACTCAACTGTTGAAAAAAATACTTAAAAGATTTGATTTAAAAAAAAAAGGTGATTCCGAAGTCCCTAGGTATTTAAATGCCAAAAATAATTATTTTGGTGCATATAGCTGTACAATTACAAACCTACAAGTTTGTGTATGATTCCGATAGGTACCTACAGATGTTTTTTAAATACCTTGGACCACGCCTATAGTTTACTTTGCAGTAAAATATTGCACACGACTGTACAAATAGTCGGCATAACGGCAATAGAAGTATGACTTTACAAAAAAGTCGGCAAAATGGGAAAGTCGGCAAAAAGGGCAGTACCTACCCTTTTTGAGTTCACGAGATTGGTGAATGTATTTGTGTGCATCTAGTTCAAGCTAGTGTTTAATTGTTTTGTAAAAAAATGCGTTTGTTTTAATATTATTTGTGTGCGTTTCCTCGTCCCCGCGCAGAAATTGGCAGACTTTTTTGCAAAGAAACTAGAGCGCGTGACGTCTCCTGTTGGTTTAATACTCAAAGTATAGAACACATAAACTGAGGTTACGTAATACTTTTTTGAAGTATTAACTTGTTATTTAGATTCTAACAACAAAAGGCATATAGTTGCAAGTCTTTGAGTTAGATCATCTTAAGAAGGTGCAAAAGCAGTCACAAATGTTGAAGATACGTCGTCAGCTTCGCTGTTAAGGTGTTGGAGGTCATCCTCTGTAAAAATAAATCATAGTAGAAGTAATAGAATGACCCGCGACGTGATTTTCTTTATTTGGTTCACATCACAATAGGGAAGTGTCCTGCCTAATCAAACGAGCTACTTTTTATAATCTGCCAAACCGAAAATTTACTATTGAAAATAGTAAGGTACGATGACGTCATCATTCGTAGTACGCAGCTGCTTCACTTTTTTGATTGTTTTATTATTTTATTTTATTGGATTCGAAACCTGGCATGTATGTACCAATGAGTTTATCAAAACTTACGTACATATATTTTATCACTAGCTCGACGGTGAAGGAACATCGTGAGGAAACCCGTAGGTCTCAGAATTAATTCTGAGACATGTGTAAAAGGCCCGGTCCGGCGATGGGCTCACCGCCTATTTCGTTTAGGGGTCCAAAGGATTTCTCGTGAAAAGTGGGTATATCCAGAAATGAAATACCTCGGGGATAAAAGGCGTGAGATATATGTTTATATTTTATTTTAAAATATTTTGCCATATGTACCTAATAGGTAAAAAATAAAAACACCTTAAGATTGAAATACCATAAAATGCTACTAATATTATAAACTAAAAAGTTAGTATGTATGGATGTATAGATGTTTGTTTCTCTTTGACGCAAAAACTACTGAACGGATTTTGATGAAGCTTTACAGTTATATAGCTTATACATCAGAACAACACAGGCTATATTTTATTCCCGTATTCCCGTGGGAACGGGAACTACGCGGGTAAAACCGCGGACCGCTGCTAGTTTTAGGATAATCATTTCCCTTGTCTTCCTAATTCCTTCTTTATACTAATTGGGTAGTTGACAGCATCGAAATTAAATTGCGAGTAGTCATACATTAAAAAGATTATCCCAAAGCACCTCAAAATATGTATTTCGATTTTCAATTTACAATTATAGCAAATTTAAAAATAATAACACAATCAAAAAAAGTGCTGCAATTGAGTACTACAAACTATGACGTCACGGTTTGCTATTTCAGTACATTTTCCATAGTAAAATTACGTTTTGACAGATCGTAAAAAGTAACTGATTTGACTAGGTAGGACACAACCCTATTGTGCTTAATGAGTGCTTGGAACGCTTCACGTCATAAATTTATCCGTATGTAATGTGCATGCATATATACTTAATAATAATAATAAATTGTTTGACACAATTCACACACAGTTATTTAGTCCCAAACTAGGCAGAGCCTGTAGGTACTATGGGTCCTAAACAACTGATAAGCATACTTAAATATATATCAAACGTCCAGACACGAAGGAAACATACATGTTCATGCACACAAATGTTCTAAAACTTTCCTACTTAACGGTATATTTTAATTAATTAATGCAAAATAATTTTCTGAGGATTGCAAGATTTGCAACTACTGTTGCGTACTCACTCTCGGTGTTGGATGCAACCGAGGAACAGAAGCGGGACGGTGTAGTGAGAGGGGTTACTTCTTTACCTAATTGTTGCAATTAAATGTTTCTCTCACACACACCCTCACCCTCTTCCATACATTAATACACATATTGACTCATTCACTAACTCACCCTCACTTATCATTACAATATTCATTTCCCACTTACAACAAATATAAAAAATATTGTATAATTTAACAAAAACCAAATAGATAATAATTATTGTATACATCTCTACGAGGAATCGCTGACTTCGATAGCACAGTATCAACTAGTTTCGAAGCCAGAGGTACACGTTATTGTGCCACTCATCTATACCCATAATATACTTAAGTAAAAAACCTTATGTAATGCTACTCTAGTTGGGTCATGAATAAATTATTATTATTATTATTAATTGCCCACCGTGCGAGCTAGTAATAGCGTCCGCATACATGCCGGAGAGCGATGACCCTCCTCCCCACGAGATGGCGAGACTTGTGAACTACTGCGAGAACGGCGCGAGGGAACTTATCATCGCCACCGACAGCAACGCACACCACCCCCTATGGGGAAGCACCAACAGCAACATCAGAGGTAAGAAATTGGTAGAATATCTATCCACTACTACCCTAGATGTCCTTAACCAAGGTTCGAAGCCAACTTATGTCACCAGGCGGAGTAGGACCATCATCGACCTCACCCTGGCGACGGCAGGCGCTTCGGACTTAGTCTCCAATTGGCACGTGTCGGACGAGGCTTCGTGTTCCGACCACAGATGGATACGCTTTAACATTGAGGTAACAATCAAAGTCGTACAGCCACGCAGGAACCCCCGGAAAACGGACAAAGCGGTTTATTCAAGGCTGCTGTGCCAGAAACTGGGGGCGCTAAAGCTTCCTGCAAGGATACAAAACACTCAGGAAATAGAAGAGCAGGTAACTGAGCTAACCAATTCGATAAGCTACAGCTACCATAACGCCTGCCCTCTAACCACTCCACCTGCTGGAAAGGCCAACAAGGAATCTTAGTGGGGCCCCGAACTGGAGAGGCTCAGAGGTAAGGTAAGACGGCGCCTAAACCGCGCCATGAACACTTGCAGCGACCTGGACTGGGACCGGTACAAGGATGCTAAGTCCAGGTATAAGAAACGACTGCGCTACAGACAAACCGCCGCATGGCGCAAATTCTGCGGTGAGATCGAATCAAACAACACTGCTAATCGGGTAAGGAAAATTCTAGCACTACAGCAAAACCAGAGCGTAGGGTCTCTGCGCCGCCCAGACGACTCTCTGACCAACTCACCAGCTGAGGCTCGGGAAGTGCTGCTCCAAACGCACTTCCCTGGCTGCAGAATCGTACAAAACATGTCCTGGGACGAGGAGACCACGATCACGACGAGCGATTGCTGGTCTACCGCTGAAAAGGTGGTAACGACGGATAAGGTTCACTGGGCAATTAACAGCTTTCACCCATACAAATCGCCTGGTCTCGACGGCGTACACCCCGCCCTGCTGAAGTGGGGCTGCGCCGTTTTAGTTCGGCCACTCACGACGCTGCTGAGGGCATGCCTGGCCCACAGGTATGTTCCCAAACAATGGCGGGAGGTGAAAGTAATTTTTATACCCAAACCAGGTAAGACAGACTATACAAATGCTAAGTCATACAGGCCAATCAGTTTGACGTCTTTCCTACTGAAAACGCTGGAAAGGCTCTGCGACAGAGACCTAAGAGACAACGCATTAAGAAACATACCAATGCACGACAACCAACATGCATACAGCTCAGGTAAATCAACAGAATCAGCCCTACATATGGTAGTCAGCAGGTTAGAAGAGGCTATCCTGAATAAAGCTATGTGCCTAGGCACCTTCATAGACATCGAAGGAGCCTTTGACAAAACCAACTTCACCAGCATAAAATCCGCACTTACAGGGCACGGGGCGGATGCGGCTATTACAGGGTGGATCGAAAACATGCTCAGCAAGAGAATAGTCAGGTTTGGTAGCGATGATCCCCAAGGGGCCCTCGTGGCTAGAGGCTGTCCACAGGGGGGAGTTCTATCACCCCTCCTATGGAACCTTGTGGTAAATGATTTGATTGCTAATCTTAACCTACATGGCTACTACACCATCGGATATGCCGACGATCTGGCAATCCTAATATCAGGTAACTTTGCAAATGTTGTCTGCGATGTCACACAAACAGCCCTACACATTGTGGAAAGATGGTGCCAACAGTACGACCTATCGGTCAACCCGTCCAAGACAGAACAGGTAATGTTCACTAACAAAAGAAATATAGGTAGCTACAAACTCCCTACACTCTTCGACTGCCAACTCCACCTCTCTACGGAGGTGAAATACCTGGGCGTAACGCTAGATCATAAGCTGAGCTGGAGTAGCCATCTCGAGCAGAAGCTCACAAAAGCCAGCATAGCGTTCTGGCACTGCCGCAGGATGCTGGGCAGAAACTGGGGCCTTACCCCCAAAATAACACTCTGGCTGTACAAGACAGTGATAAGACCCATGGTAAGTTATGGAGCTGTGGTCTGGTGGCCGAGGACAAAACTCGCCACGGTCGCTGGTAAATTACAATCCTTCCAGAGACTTGCATGCATGGCGGCGACAGGCTGCATGAGGACAACCCCCACGGCCGCCCTGGAAACCATGCTGAACTTAACACCGCTCCACCTCTTCCTCCAACAGGAGGCGGCGTCAGCGGCGGTACGTCTAAAAACCTTAAAGCTTTGGCGTGACAGAGCTGTTACCCACACGAAAATCCTGGACAATGCCGTCGTGGACCTGCCGCTACTAGCGGCGGCTAACGACAGGATACCGGTAAGGTTTATATTTGACAAAAAGTACAAGATGAGAGAGGGGACTGAGAGTCTGAACCTCCGGGAGCTACGCGTCTTCACGGATGGCTCAAAAACGGCCTCCGGCACAGGGTGCGGTGTGTTCTCAGAAGACTTACAAATTTATCTATCCAGGCCCCTGGGAGCTCACAATACAGTCTTTCAGGCTGAGTGCGTGGGCATCTACATGGCGGCAGCGGCCATAGCTTCAAGGAGAATAAAAGGTGCATGTATACGTATCCTCTCTGACAGCATGGCGGTTCTACAGGCCCTCCGTAGTAACTCAATCAAATCGAGTCTCATCATGGAGTGCCATGAAAAGCTGACGGAGGTAAGCTCCGACAATACAATCACTTTGCAGTGGATCAAGGGTCACAGTGAGTCGCGCGGAAACGACGCGGCTGACGAGTTGGCCAGAAAGGGATCAGGTATGGCGGCGATAGGCCCAGAGCCCATGGTGCCCCTCCCCTTCGGCTGGTCCCGCACACAACTGCGACTCCGTGCTCAGGCTGAGCAGGAACGGGCCTGGACCGGCCTGGGTGAGTGTAGACAGGCGAGATCGGCGGTACCACACCTGGACCGGCGTCTCTCTCGCACCCTGATAAACCTGAGTCGGAATCAGCTACGTACGGTAACTGGGGCCATAACAGGCCACGGTCCTTTTAACAAACATCTGTTTACTCTAGGTGTCACAGACAGCCCCCTGTGCAGAGCGTGCATGGAGGCAGAAGAAACGGCTGCGCACGTGCTGCTGGAGTGCGAAGGCGTGGCTCAATACCGGGCGAAGCACCTTGGATCCCCGAGGTCGCTCCCCGAAGCCCTCAAGGACGTCAAGTCGCTGCTGGGCTTCCTGGAGGAGCTGGGATGGCAAGAGTAGAGCCATTCCCACCATCACGCAAAATAGGCGCAAAAATGACGTCGAGTTGCGGAAACAAGCCCGCGTTACCATACCATAATTGCCCACCGTTATCAATTCCTCCACTTTCCCTTAGTAAGTCTGTGCAGCAGATGGTCCTTATTTTTTAATTTACTAAAAGGTTGATGTTGTCGTTGTTATGAACGTTTTTGAAGTTCACTTTTTAGCGATCGCCTTTTTGATTCGTGCAATTAACTTTTTTTTAAATATTCTTACCCTGTACTGAATTGTGAACAGCTTTACATCAATGGTCACGGCAGCGTAAGTCTACACTGCCATTTTTGTCGGTGCAGTTGTGGCAGCGTATACTGCCATTACATCTGGTGCAGTCAGTGCAGTCGACGCTGCCGTTACAGCTGGTGCAGTCAGTGCAGCCGATGCTGCCGTGACAGTCGTTGCAGTTTCTACAGTTGACACAGCCAGTACATCCTCTGCAATTTATGCAGTTGATGTTACCGCCAGCGCGATCGTCTCTGTGATCTGTTGGTAGAGATGGTTGAGACTATTATAAGGAGAGTTTTTGAAGGCATTTAGGGACGCGACTTATTTCAGGGCCAGATATTTTAAATTTGCGGCCAAAATGTCTAATCAACGATCTTCAATCAAGATAAGATGTAAGAATAAAATTAAATCATTTATTTCTTTTTCAGAGTATTTTTTTAGGAGCTGTTGAAACCAAAATTTACTATGGAAAATGTACTGGTTACTGACTTTGTGACGCCATCATTCTTAGTAGGTAGGTAGGTACTGAATTGCATAACTTTTTTTATTGTTTTGTTTTGTAAGAATTAAATTAAATTCAAATAATTTATTTGTGAAAGTAAAAAGAAAAATACTTAAAAACGTTAATAATCTAATAACAAGCAAGACTCTAAACTCGTATCTACATATCTTCACCGATGAGTTTCTGTTTCGAAATGCACCTATATACCTACTTACTTACAATACCCTGTATACCTACTTACAATTTTGTTGGACTTCAGTTTTTAGGAGCAGTGATAGCCGTACCTACGGTTAAAGAGCTATACACAGATGTCATATTTGACACAGATTTTCCGATATCGAATATCGAAGCTCCCTGAATACCTACGCCGGTCGGAAAAAAACAACACATTATTGACCATCTACTCGTACGTAGTCTGTTTTCGAAAATGTATTAAACTAGGTTGCTTCAATTATTTTTATATAACTCCAATAAGATAATCTAGATAGACTTCTCAATTTAATTAGGTTGCGGACGGCACATTAGACACCAGTCTTGATTCTGTTTCTTCCTAAGAATACTTCAGTTCAGGGCGGCTGGAGCAAAAGCAGTCACATTGAAGATACAACCTTTAGCTTAGAATAAAAATAAGAAATGTTTATTTGCTTCAAACCTGGTGTTGATAACTGGCCACAGGCCAGCAAAATAGCTTTATTTCTTTTATATGATATATGTAACTTTTTTGAAATTGACAGTTTTTCGTATGTCGGTTGTTAGTTGTCTTTCAGTTTTTGCATTATACGGTTGTTTTCTTATTTTGCATTTATTTCATTCATTATCTAGTTATCTCCAGCCTAGGCAGCTCCATTATACATGGTGTAAAGAGAAAGAAATGTGTGTGTGCATACCTACATGTTCAGCTAAAAAAATGTAACATGCAAATATAAAAAAGACAGTAAAAAACTTCTTAATAATTACGCATATCTAACAGTTTCTGAACATCTTATTTATAAGCCACTCTTTCAAACTTAAACACACTCTTTAAACAATCTTAAAAAAACACCTAATGTCAAACAGTTTTTGTCATATTTTGCGGTCTTTGTAGCTTCTTCCAACACAAGTCTCTTAGGTTTTTTTTGTAGTCTACTATTAAGACTACACGCTTTTTTAAACATATTAATGTGCTTTTTAATCAACAAACATACTTCCAGTAGGTATATACAGAGAAGGTAATGGCAACAATGGCTTGTTTGCAAAGTTGCTAGAAAATTTTACCTTTACAGATTGATGCTGATGACTCACTTGCTAGTGACCTCACCTTCTGATGAGATGGACGCCGAGTATTCAATTTCCGCTCTTTGCCAACATTGCATGGACGTGTCCGTAGGCTTCGCGTCTGGGTGTTTAATATTAATTTAAGTATGTTTATCAGTTGGCCGACACATTCATAATTAAGATATTATATGTTTTAGAACTTCCTTTTAAAATCATCCTGTCTTCCCTATAGTTGTTATGTGATGTATATATTTCTTAACAAGAAATATATAACCTCGCTGTCCTTAGCATAAGGATTTTCAACTGAAAACTTATTTTAATAAAAACAAAATATAATATACTGCATAATTAGTCAGGGATAATGAACCGTCCTATCTGTTAAATAATTTTTAAATCGGTTCAGTAGTTCCAGAGGTTACCCCCAACATAAAAAGAAAATACACAATTTTCTCTCATTATAATAATAGTATAGAATATAGAAGTACTTACTGTACTTGCGTGAACCACCACAGCGGAGGTCAACACTGCCACTTTCCCCCGTACAGTTGTGAGTGCGGATGCAGCCATTACAGTAGCTGCAATTAGTGCAGTCGACGCAGCCATTACAGTTGGTGCAGTTCGAACAGTTTACGCAGCCTGTACAGCCTTTGCAGTTGTAGCAGTTGACGTTGCCGTGCCCATCTGTAGTTTCGAACGTTGTCAATATGGCTGTCTCAAACCCATTGACTCTATTTTTACTTTCATGATTCATTGAAATTCTGCTGTTATATTGCGTGTTACTTCAACGCAATAAAAGTAGGTAATACCTTTGTCTTTTTACGTCTGTTCTTTATTTTCGTTACTGCTGCCAACTGTATAAGAATAAGATTCTTAGTTTACTGCGTAGCTCATTTCTAGATCCAAAAAAATCTAATGTAATTCTCCACATTGTAGCTTATCATTGTATCACTGTTCTTAGGTTAAAAGGAGGGATCCATCAAGTCAAAATAATAAAAAACTTACCAACAGGCGACTGAGCCGAAGTAACTGCGGCAATCGCTATAAATATATCCCATACCAAAACAAACCGATTCATTTTATCAGTGAAAATTAAAACTGTCACTTTCCTAGCATGCAAAATATTTTGTGTGGTGGTTTGGGCTTATTCCACCTTCCTGAAGTGACTGAAAATAAATAGAGAAGAACAATCCTGATCCTGTGAATCAATCTGCTCGGCTCAGTCTGACAGAGTCTGACCACAGACCAGTCTGACTGATCACATTGTTTTGTTTGTTTGGCCTGTCATAACATATTTATTAATACTAGTGAGTACGTTCCACTTAACACCTGCAACGATTGTAGCACCCTCTCTGTATCGTTCGATTCTGATTAATGATTTTTGTTCCAATTTCTGTAATTTCGAAAAAGTTGACTATATTATTAATATAATTATACATTTAATATAGAGACAATCATTATGTGACTAACTTTGCTATGGCAAGTTAGTAGGTACTTTTGGGTAGGGACTAAAATAACCTTTTAAAATACCTATAATAAATTAGATTAAATAACTGATATGGGTAAAATTATTATTAACGCTTGCTCACCTATTTATATAATTTAACAGCATCGGCACCAGATTTAGCTAGGCAACCCATCTGCAATCTATCAATCTACATATTAAATATATATAGATATTATCTAACATAATAATGTAACCGATGAGGGTAAGTATATAATTATGTCTTATGAGAAATCTACTAGGTACCTACATAACGATGACAAGAAAAAACTAACTTTTTCCAGTGACAGTGTCAGTAGAGGATATAAATTTACAGGTTTCCATGTTGAAATAAATTTTACCGATATGCATGCGAAGTATTTACTCACAACCCCTACAACTAAACTTTTTACGTTAGCGGAACGGCAGAAATTGAATACTCGGCGTCCATCTCATCAGAAGGTGAGGTCACTAGCAAGTGAGTCATCAGCATCAATCTGTAAAGGTAAAATTTTCTAGCAACTTTGCAAACAAGCCATTGTTGCCATTACCTTCTCTGTATATACCTACTGGAAGTATGTTTGTTGATTAAAAAGCACATTAATATGTTTAAAAAAGCGTGTAGTCTTAATAGTAGACTACAAAAAAAACCTAAGAGACTTGTGTTGGAAGAAGCTACAAAGACCGCAAAATATGACAAAAACTGTTTGACATTAGGTGTTTTTTTAAGATTGTTTAAAGAGTGTGTTTAAGTTTGAAAGAGTGGCTTATAAATAAGATGTTCAGAAACTGTTAGATATGCGTAATTATTAAGAAGTTTTTTACTGTCTTTTTTATATTTGCATGTTACATTTTTTTAGCTGAACATGTAGGTATGCACACACACATTTCTTTCTCTTTACACCATGTATAATGGAGCTGCCTAGGCTGGAGATAACTAGATAATGAATGAAATAAATGCAAAATAAGAAAACAACCGTATAATGCAAAAACTGAAAGACAACTAACAACCGACATACGAAAAACTGTCAATTTCAAAAAAGTTACATATATCATATAAAAGAAATAAAGCTATTTTGCTGGCCTGTGGCCAGTTATCAACACCAGGTTTGAAGCAAATAAACATTTCTTATTTTTATTCTAAGCTAAAGGTTGTATCTTCAATGTGACTGCTTTTGCTCCAGCCGCCCTGAACTGAAGTATTCTTAGGAAGAAACAGAATCAAGACTGGTGTCTAATGTGCCGTCCGCAACCTAATTAAATTGAGAAGTCTATCTAGATTATCTTATTGGAGTTATATAAAAATAATTGAAGCAACCTAGTTTAATACATTTTCGAAAACAGACTACGTACGAGTAGATGGTCAATAATGTGTTGTTTTTTTCCGACCGGCGTAGGTATTCAGGGAGCTTCGATATTCGATATCGGAAAATCTGTGTCAAATATGACATCTGTGTATAGCTCTTTAACCGTAGGTACGGCTATCACTGCTCCTAAAAACTGAAGTCCAACAAAATTGTAAGTAGGTATACAGGGTATTGTAAGTAAGTAGGTATATAGGTGCATTTCGAAACAGAAACTCATCGGTGAAGATATGTAGATACGAGTTTAGAGTCTTGCTTGTTATTAGATTATTAACGTTTTTAAGTATTTTTCTTTTTACTTTCACAAATAAATTATTTGAATTTAATTTAATTCTTACAAAACAAAACAATAAAAAAAGTTATGCAATTCAGTACCTACCTACCTACTAAGAATGATGGCGTCACAAAGTCAGTAACCAGTACATTTTCCATAGTAAATTTTGGTTTCAACAGCTCCTAAAAAAATACTCTGAAAAAGAAATAAATGATTTAATTTTATTCTTACATCTTATCTTGATTGAAGATCGTTGATTAGACATTTTGGCCGCAAATTTAAAATATCTGGCCCTGAAATAAGTCGCGTCCCTAAATGCCTTCAAAAACTCTCCTTATAATAGTCTCAACCATCTCTACCAACAGATCACAGAGACGATCGCGCTGGCGGTAACATCAACTGCATAAATTGCAGAGGATGTACTGGCTGTGTCAACTGTAGAAACTGCAACGACTGTCACGGCAGCATCGGCTGCACTGACTGCACCAGCTGTAACGGCAGCGTCGACTGCACTGACTGCACCAGATGTAATGGCAGTATACGCTGCCACAACTGCACCGACAAAAATGGCAGTGTAGACTTACGCTGCCGTGACCATTGATGTAAAGCTGTTCACAATTCAGTACAGGGTAAGAATATTTAAAAAAAAGTTAATTGCACGAATCAAAAAGGCGATCGCTAAAAAGTGAACTTCAAAAACGTTCATAACAACGACAACATCAACCTTTTAGTAAATTAAAAAATAAGGACCATCTGCTGCACAGACTTACTAAGGGAAAGTGGAGGAATTGATAACGGTGGGCAATTATGGTATGGTAACGCGGGCTTGTTTCCGCAACTCGACGTCATTTTTGCGCCTATTTTGCGTGATGGTGGGAATGGCTCTACTCTTGCCATCCCAGCTCCTCCAGGAAGCCCAGCAGCGACTTGACGTCCTTGAGGGCTTCGGGGAGCGACCTCGGGGATCCAAGGTGCTTCGCCCGGTATTGAGCCACGCCTTCGCACTCCAGCAGCACGTGCGCAGCCGTTTCTTCTGCCTCCATGCACGCTCTGCACAGGGGGCTGTCTGTGACACCTAGAGTAAACAGATGTTTGTTAAAAGGACCGTGGCCTGTTATGGCCCCAGTTACCGTACGTAGCTGATTCCGACTCAGGTTTATCAGGGTGCGAGAGAGACGCCGGTCCAGGTGTGGTACCGCCGATCTCGCCTGTCTACACTCACCCAGGCCGGTCCAGGCCCGTTCCTGCTCAGCCTGAGCACGGAGTCGCAGTTGTGTGCGGGACCAGCCGAAGGGGAGGGGCACCATGGGCTCTGGGCCTATCGCCGCCATACCTGATCCCTTTCTGGCCAACTCGTCAGCCGCGTCGTTTCCGCGCGACTCACTGTGACCCTTGATCCACTGCAAAGTGATTGTATTGTCGGAGCTTACCTCCGTCAGCTTTTCATGGCACTCCATGATGAGACTCGATTTGATTGAGTTACTACGGAGGGCCTGTAGAACCGCCATGCTGTCAGAGAGGATACGTATACATGCACCTTTTATTCTCCTTGAAGCTATGGCCGCTGCCGCCATGTAGATGCCCACGCACTCAGCCTGAAAGACTGTATTGTGAGCTCCCAGGGGCCTGGATAGATAAATTTGTAAGTCTTCTGAGAACACACCGCACCCTGTGCCGGAGGCCGTTTTTGAGCCATCCGTGAAGACGCGTAGCTCCCGGAGGTTCAGACTCTCAGTCCCCTCTCTCATCTTGTACTTTTTGTCAAATATAAACCTTACCGGTATCCTGTCGTTAGCCGCCGCTAGTAGCGGCAGGTCCACGACGGCATTGTCCAGGATTTTCGTGTGGGTAACAGCTCTGTCACGCCAAAGCTTTAAGGTTTTTAGACGTACCGCCGCTGACGCCGCCTCCTGTTGGAGGAAGAGGTGGAGCGGTGTTAAGTTCAGCATGGTTTCCAGGGCGGCCGTGGGGGTTGTCCTCATGCAGCCTGTCGCCGCCATGCATGCAAGTCTCTGGAAGGATTGTAATTTACCAGCGACCGTGGCGAGTTTTGTCCTCGGCCACCAGACCACAGCTCCATAACTTACCATGGGTCTTATCACTGTCTTGTACAGCCAGAGTGTTATTTTGGGGGTAAGGCCCCAGTTTCTGCCCAGCATCCTGCGGCAGTGCCAGAACGCTATGCTGGCTTTTGTGAGCTTCTGCTCGAGATGGCTACTCCAGCTCAGCTTATGATCTAGCGTTACGCCCAGGTATTTCACCTCCGTAGAGAGGTGGAGTTGGCAGTCGAAGAGTGTAGGGAGTTTGTAGCTACCTATATTTCTTTTGTTAGTGAACATTACCTGTTCTGTCTTGGACGGGTTGACCGATAGGTCGTACTGTTGGCACCATCTTTCCACAATGTGTAGGGCTGTTTGTGTGACATCGCAGACAACATTTGCAAAGTTACCTGATATTAGGATTGCCAGATCGTCGGCATATCCGATGGTGTAGTAGCCATGTAGGTTAAGATTAGCAATCAAATCATTTACCACAAGGTTCCATAGGAGGGGTGATAGAACTCCCCCCTGTGGACAGCCTCTAGCCACGAGGGCCCCTTGGGGATCATCGCTACCAAACCTGACTATTCTCTTGCTGAGCATGTTTTCGATCCACCCTGTAATAGCCGCATCCGCCCCGTGCCCTGTAAGTGCGGATTTTATGCTGGTGAAGTTGGTTTTGTCAAAGGCTCCTTCGATGTCTATGAAGGTGCCTAGGCACATAGCTTTATTCAGGATAGCCTCTTCTAACCTGCTGACTACCATATGTAGGGCTGATTCTGTTGATTTACCTGAGCTGTATGCATGTTGGTTGTCGTGCATTGGTATGTTTCTTAATGCGTTGTCTCTTAGGTCTCTGTCGCAGAGCCTTTCCAGCGTTTTCAGTAGGAAAGACGTCAAACTGATTGGCCTGTATGACTTAGCATTTGTATAGTCTGTCTTACCTGGTTTGGGTATAAAAATTACTTTCACCTCCCGCCATTGTTTGGGAACATACCTGTGGGCCAGGCATGCCCTCAGCAGCGTCGTGAGTGGCCGAACTAAAACGGCGCAGCCCCACTTCAGCAGGGCGGGGTGTACGCCGTCGAGACCAGGCGATTTGTATGGGTGAAAGCTGTTAATTGCCCAGTGAACCTTATCCGTCGTTACCACCTTTTCAGCGGTAGACCAGCAATCGCTCGTCGTGATCGTGGTCTCCTCGTCCCAGGACATGTTTTGTACGATTCTGCAGCCAGGGAAGTGCGTTTGGAGCAGCACTTCCCGAGCCTCAGCTGGTGAGTTGGTCAGAGAGTCGTCTGGGCGGCGCAGAGACCCTACGCTCTGGTTTTGCTGTAGTGCTAGAATTTTCCTTACCCGATTAGCAGTGTTGTTTGATTCGATCTCACCGCAGAATTTGCGCCATGCGGCGGTTTGTCTGTAGCGCAGTCGTTTCTTATACCTGGACTTAGCATCCTTGTACCGGTCCCAGTCCAGGTCGCTGCAAGTGTTCATGGCGCGGTTTAGGCGCCGTCTTACCTTACCTCTGAGCCTCTCCAGTTCGGGGCCCCACTAAGATTCCTTGTTGGCCTTTCCAGCAGGTGGAGTGGTTAGAGGGCAGGCGTTATGGTAGCTGTAGCTTATCGAATTGGTTAGCTCAGTTACCTGCTCTTCTATTTCCTGAGTGTTTTGTATCCTTGCAGGAAGCTTTAGCGCCCCCAGTTTCTGGCACAGCAGCCTTGAATAAACCGCTTTGTCCGTTTTCCGGGGGTTCCTGCGTGGCTGTACGACTTTGATTGTTACCTCAATGTTAAAGCGTATCCATCTGTGGTCGGAACACGAAGCCTCGTCCGACACGTGCCAATTGGAGACTAAGTCCGAAGCGCCTGCCGTCGCCAGGGTGAGGTCGATGATGGTCCTACTCCGCCTGGTGACATAAGTTGGCTTCGAACCTTGGTTAAGGACATCTAGGGTAGTAGTGGATAGATATTCTACCAATTTCTTACCTCTGATGTTGCTGTTGGTGCTTCCCCATAGGGGGTGGTGTGCGTTGCTGTCGGTGGCGATGATAAGTTCCCTCGCGCCGTTCTCGCAGTAGTTCACAAGTCTCGCCATCTCGTGGGGAGGAGGGTCATCGCTCTCCGGCATGTATGCGGACGCTATTACTAGCTCGCACGGTGGGCAATTAATAATAATAATAATAATTTATTCATGACCCAACTAGAGTAGCATTACATAAGGTTTTTTACTTAAGTATATTATGGGTATAGATGAGTGGCACAATAACGTGTACCTCTGGCTTCGAAACTAGTTGATACTGTGCTATCGAAGTCAGCGATTCCTCGTAGAGATGTATACAATAATTATTATCTATTTGGTTTTTGTTAAATTATACAATATTTTTTATATTTGTTGTAAGTGGGAAATGAATATTGTAATGATAAGTGAGGGTGAGTTAGTGAATGAGTCAATATGTGTATTAATGTATGGAAGAGGGTGAGGGTGTGTGTGAGAGAAACATTTAATTGCAACAATTAGGTAAAGAAGTAACCCCTCTCACTACACCGTCCCGCTTCTGTTCCTCGGTTGCATCCAACACCGAGAGTGAGTACGCAACAGTAGTTGCAAATCTTGCAATCCTCAGAAAATTATTTTGCATTAATTAATTAAAATATACCGTTAAGTAGGAAAGTTTTAGAACATTTGTGTGCATGAACATGTATGTTTCCTTCGTGTCTGGACGTTTGATATATATTTAAGTATGCTTATCAGTTGTTTAGGACCCATAGTACCTACAGGCTCTGCCTAGTTTGGGACTAAATAACTGTGTGTGAATTGTGTCAAACAATTTATTATTATTATTAAGTATATATGCATGCACATTACATACGGATAAATTTATGACGTGAAGCGTTCCAAGCACTCATTAAGCACAATAGGGTTGTGTCCTACCTAGTCAAATCAGTTACTTTTTACGATCTGTCAAAACGTAATTTTACTATGGAAAATGTACTGAAATAGCAAACCGTGACGTCATAGTTTGTAGTACTCAATTGCAGCACTTTTTTTGATTGTGTTATTATTTTTAAATTTGCTATAATTGTAAATTGAAAATCGAAATACATATTTTGAGGTGCTTTGGGATAATCTTTTTAATGTATGACTACTCGCAATTTAATTTCGATGCTGTCAACTACCCAATTAGTATAAAGAAGGAATTAGGAAGACAAGGGAAATGATTATCCTAAAACTAGCAGCGGTCCGCGGTTTTACCCGCGTAGTTCCCGTTCCCACGGGAATACGGGAATAAAATATAGCCTGTGTTGTTCTGATGTATAAGCTATATAACTGTAAAGCTTCATCAAAATCCGTTCAGTAGTTTTTGCGTCAAAGAGAAACAAACATCTATACATCCATACATACTAACTTTTTAGTTTATAATATTAGTAGCATTTTATGGTATTTCAATCTTAAGGTGTTTTTATTTTTTACCTATTAGGTACATATGGCAAAATATTTTAAAATAAAATATAAACATATATCTCACGCCTTTTATCCCCGAGGTATTTCATTTCTGGATATACCCACTTTTCACGAGAAATCCTTTGGACCCCTAAACGAAATAGGCGGTGAGCCCATCGCCGGACCGGGCCTTTTACACATGTCTCAGAATTAATTCTGAGACCTACGGGTTTCCTCACGATGTTCCTTCACCGTCGAGCTAGTGATAAAATATATGTACGTAAGTTTTGATAAACTCATTGGTACATACATGCCAGGTTTCGAATCCAATAAAATAAAATAATAAAACAATCAAAAAAGTGAAGCAGCTGCGTACTACGAATGATGACGTCATCGTACCTTACTATTTTCAATAGTAAATTTTCGGTTTGGCAGATTATAAAAAGTAGCTCGTTTGATTAGGCAGGACACTTCCCTATTGTGATGTGAACCAAATAAAGAAAATCACGTCGCGGGTCATTCTATTACTTCTACTATGATTTATTTTTACAGAGGATGACCTCCAACACCTTAACAGCGAAGCTGACGACGTATCTTCAACATTTGTGACTGCTTTTGCACCTTCTTAAGATGATCTAACTCAAAGACTTGCAACTATATGCCTTTTGTTGTTAGAATCTAAATAACAAGTTAATACTTCAAAAAAGTATTACGTAACCTCAGTTTATGTGTTCTATACTTTGAGTATTAAACCAACAGGAGACGTCACGCGCTCTAGTTTCTTTGCAAAAAAGTCTGCCAATTTCTGCGCGGGGACGAGGAAACGCACACAAATAATATTAAAACAAACGCATTTTTTTACAAAACAATTAAACACTAGCTTGAACTAGAACTATAATTTACATGTTTTGAATAAAAATAATTAGACAATTTTATTTCAAAATTACTTAAACCCTTTGTTTTATTTCCCAAAAAACCTATAAATTTTCTTCGAACTTCCCAAGTTTAGCGCAGCCGAAGGTAAGGGTTGACTGTCGGAACAAGTTGCAATGACGGTTTCGCACGTGTACTTAATAACTAATTTTAATACAGTTGCAAAAAAATTAAGCAATTTAATAAAATAATAAAAATACAATAAACTCGACTAAAATTTTTGGAAAATCGCGCCAACCGTAAAAGATTAAAAGCAGAGTTTTTTTTTGTTTTCTTCACCCATTCTGGGTAGGCAAAGGGAACTATACATACAGCCAAGTCTTCAGTTTTTTTTTATGGATTTGAAATGAAAATGAAATTTAATGACATGAAATGAAATTAAACCGAACCTAACTTATTGAATCAAATCATTATATTAAAACAAATTAGTAGCTTTACTTTTAGACATTACATACCGTTAATCCAAAAATACCAATTATTCGGTATAGAATCGGTGATAGCTTCTCTTTGTTGCAATCACCGATTCATATGGATCGGTAATTAGTGTTCAATAAAAAAATGAACAAATCTTTTAACGAGCCACGAAAAATAATCGATATTAATTGTAATTTATTTCCCCATCCGATTTAATACAATAATTTGTTGATTTAGTCCTAAACTATAAAAAAATACACCATTTTCATATAAATACGAAGAAAACTCTAAGTAATTTCTTTCATATCCCACGTCTAAATGTTTAAAAATGCGTGGCAGTTTATCGTGGAAAAACAAGTTTATAATATAACATGGTGTATGTCGCTAATAGATGCTTATAATTTTAGAATACTTAAGATTGAAATGGTGTTATAAAAACTTGTTTAATTATTATAAGCATTAACGAAAAATTGAAAAAATAAAGCATAACCTCTTAGCCATTGCCGATCCATGGGTCGGCAATGACTGCACTACTAAAATGCACTGCAGCTATTGCCGTTCTATTTTAATTTCAAAAATACTTTTTAAAATTCCTTTAAACATAATAATTTAGTTGCGAAATGTGGAATATACAAATAAAGGAATATGTTGAGTTATTCAGAATAAACTTGAGGTAAATATTTATATATAAAATATCTTAAGCAAAAAATTCGAGTACTTACCTGAGGAAGTAAGGGTTAGTATGACACGATCGGCGCACTCGCTACGTTCACAGAAACTAACGTATTTGGTCACATTCCCGTGAACCTATGTACACTAACACCAGTAAATTTATTAGAAAACATACAAACATGTGTGTATATTATACTCTCTTGTGACTCAAATCGTTCCAAACCGATAAAAATAAGAATAAGCAGAATGGGTCGGCAATACCTGCAGATTTTCGATGGGTCGTTAATGGCTGCATTTACCTTATCTATATATTTATTTATGTATATAATTATAGGTAATTAATTCTGAGACATGTGTAAAAGACCCGGTCCGGCGATGGGCTCACCACCTATCACATTTAGGGGTCAAAAGAATGTCTCGTGAAAAGTGGGTATATCCAGAAATGGTATATACCTCGGCCGTCCCTCTCGGGGATAAAAGGCGTGTGATTATTATTTATTCTTTATGAAAGTTATCAGTTGTACTCTTTTATTCAATGCACTTGCACATTATGCATATTATACAATGCATATGTGCACAAAAGCAACTGACAAGTATTTGTTTGTTTTTTCAAATTGTATGTAACTAGGAAATCATAGACATATAGGAAATACATGGAAGATATGTTTAGAATAGAATAGAATAGAAAAACATTGATTTGCTTGGACAACATACAACATACAACAGTACACGTACAATACAAACAAAAAGAAAGAATAAAAACCTGTACACAAGAAATTGGCGTGTAGCGTATCGTGCAAGCAAAAGGGCTATGACTCAGCACTGCGTCATAACTGCGAGACTGCGACTTGCTGTTGATTCTGTCACAGCCCAAAGGAAGCCGTCACACAATATTTGTACACAATAAATAAAAAGCCACAAAACAAAATTTAGATTCGGTCAATTGTAAGTGTAATGTCATAGTATAGTAATTGAAATTGTGTAGAATGAAATATAAATAAAGAAAGTTACGAATTAGGAAAGATTTTAAAATATGCAATAATAAATCTATCTATATTTCTATATATATAAAAATTAATCCCTTTTTCCCTTGGTCACGGCATCACGCGTTAATGGCTAAACCGATTTGGCTGAAAGTTGGTGGGGAGGTAGCTTAGAACCAGGAGACGGACATAGGATACTTTTTATTCCGATATTCCCACGGGAACGGGAACTGGAACTTTGCGGGAACGGGAACTACGCGGGGACGGGAATGGGAACTACGTGGGTGAAACCGCGGGGCTCTGCTAGTAAGAAATAAAATTGTCAATAATAAATGTCAACTACGGAAAGTGGAAAGAGGGTATCATGCTAGTTCAAGTTGTTGTGCGAGCAGATGCAACTTATACTTTTTTTAAACGTGCAAATTGTTACCGATTCACGTTTGTTTAACATTTTGCAATTATGACGTAGCTTGCTACAATATTTAGTAGAAATTCGCTTTGTTATGTAGATATATTAATGTCTTTATTCTGTATTGATAATATTCGAATGCCACGACCGGTAGTTATTTATTTATCAAATAACTTATGTAAAAAAATACAAACAATTTTGTATGAAATAATGATATTTAACAACTTAGTTGAAGTTATGCTACTACAATACAAAAATAATCTTGATACTGATCTGGCGATCCATAAGGAATGTTATTGTTATTTGAGACGGTCGAAGTCAAAATTACAGGTATTTATGTTATAATTACACAATGTTTTATACACACATACAATACGGCCGTTTTAACTTGGCTTCTCTGAACATAGGCTTCGCCTGCGCAAACCCCCCCCCGTACCGCCAAATGGTCCGCTAAAAATCTTATTGCGCAGCCTTTTGCGCAACTTCAGAGTGGTCAAGTTATAACGGCCGGGGTGTACCTTCCGTCTCCTTTTTTACTTAGTCAGTCTTTTATTTTCGTAAAACCATACCTATGTATATACCTATTTTACTTACGGTTCATCCTCGTCGCCTTTGTGGTGTCCCGGATAATTATCGAAAGGATATACAAATAAAACAAGTAGTTTAGTCTACGCTCGCTCACAGGAACGTCCGCACTGCACGACGGTTGCACCAATAATGCCCGACGTTCCCCCTTCTCGCATCGTATATTTAGCAGTAGAAAACCGGGCCAGGTCCGGGACAGGCCTCGTCCGGGGCACGGTCAACATCGTGTGCATCTGGATTGAGGGCCCACTTTTAAAATTATTGCGAAACAAAATGACACTTACAGGTAATTTAGTTAAAATTTGGTAAAACTTAAAGCAAAGATTCTTAAATTTCTTAAACTCGAAACAAAACAGTTATGGTCAAATAACTTGGGCCCTCAATCCAGACGCCTGCATAAAGCAGCATAGCTTAATCTAAAATAATTTTAAAAGTGGGCCCTCAATCCAGATGCACACGTCAACATCTATAGTATACTTTTGGTATGAAGCGCTGGACATGTCGAGGCGTATTTGTTAGGATGATTCACCCCGGACGGGGCCCGGCCGGGACCCAGCCCGGTGTAACATGAATCACCCTTTTAACCGGTAAAAATCAAAACCGGTAAATTTATAATTCATGCGCGCACTGCCTCTGAGCACGATCACCGGCCACACTTATGTTTCATTATAATTACCAGCGACCCGACCCGGCTTCGCACGGGTGCAATGCTAACACTAAAATCTTTCTCTTGAATCACTCTATCTATTAAAAAAAACCGCATCAAAATCCGTTGCGTAGTTTTAAAGATTAAAGCATACAAAGGGACATAGGGAATAGGGTCCCGTTGGCCTTATATGTAGTGATTACGCGACAGCGCAGGGTAGCTAATTTGATAATCAGCCTATGTAGACCAAACGCGTAGGCCGATTTTGGTGATTCTTACCTCAATCGATTCGTCTCAATCTTGCAAGTTTTACTAAACACATGACAGTAACCTATTTTTTATGTAGCGACAACCAGATGACATTATCATGAACCTACTGTATAATGGTCCATGGGACATATCTTTATATATGTTAAGTTTGTATCATTTAATAGGTTTTCAAAATTATTTTTAGATTTCGCTTCAGCTAGTCTAAGGGTGTCTTATAAATACTTGCCTATACTTTTATACTTGACTCACAAGAACCCATCTAGCAAAATTGTTTTTAGCTTTTGATAAACCTTACCTAATCTTATATTTTAAGGTAAATAGTTCAGTCAATTTAAAATTAATAATATAAATAAATAAAATCAATTTTACAAAGTTTCATTGTTATAAATTGCTACATTATATCGACGACGATCTTGAAAGGTTAAGTTTTACTTAGATTTTAACAACAGAAGGCATATTAGTTGCAAGTCTTGGAGTTGTATCATCTTGAGAAGGGGCAAAAGCAGCCACAATCGTTGAAGATACGTCGTTAGCCTCTTTGCTAAGGTGTTGGTGGTCATACTCTGTAAAAATAAATAACAGTAGAAGTGATACTATGTTACTGGCAAATACAACGACTTTTCATTATTAGAGCAGTGATAGCTAAGTGGTTAAAGAGCCCGCTTTAAATAATGATAATCAATGAGGCTCTGGTTGGAATCCTGGCATGTACGAGTTTTCCAAAGAGCTTACGTATATAATATTTATCACTAGCTCCACGGTGAAGGAAAACATCGTGAGGAGACATGTGTAACTGACCGGGTCCAGCGATGGGCTCACCACGTTTAGGGGTCAACCATGGTCCAACTAGTTAGCAGTTGGACCACTGTCCCGGACTGCAAAAAATACGGTAAAGACCGGGTATTTCCCGAAATTGAATACCTCCACCTCGGGATGGAAGGCGTGATAAATATTTTTTTTACTACCCAACTGCAGAGCGTAATGTGTTTATCAGCCTATGAATGTACATTTGTTACTAATGTTTGTGCGTGCTCTCGAGACCAAATGCGTGGGCCAATTTTGATGATGCTTACGTCAATCGATTTGTCTTAAAGACATGAAAGTAATCTTATTTCAATATAGCGACCACCAGACGCCATATTGTGGCGTATCATTGAATAGGTATTTGAAAATCATAATTAGGTTTACTTTATTATTTTTCATTTAGAATGACCATTTAGGATCTACTATACGATTTAAAGTTGGTTACTAACTAAAAAGTGTAAAATAAAAAACTGCTTAAAGAGTCAACTTAAAAAAATATGGAAACAACATTCGCTAAATTAATAAAATAGTAAGTAAAATACCATCTACTGCACCATCTTACTAACAATGTCATGCAGTCGGAGCAAAGAGATTAAAATATAATAGGGCATAGAGGGGACAAAGCGAGGAAAATTTGAAGCCAAAATTGATTCCAAGTGGAATAAGTCTAGTACAATTTCGACCGAATGACAGCTCGCGTTCATACTAACTGACATGACAAGGACATGACGCTTAGGCTTCAAAGTTTTGTATGAAAATATTGCCAATGCCCCCTCTATGCCCTATTATATTTAAATCTCTTTGAGTCGGAGGTATCTAACGCCTCTGACTGCATGAAATTGTTGTAGGTGTGTGCAGCAGATTGTCTTGATTTCTTACTTTACTAATACATCAATATTATGTTGCTTCCGTCTTTTTTAAAGTTTACTTTTCAGGTTCTTGATTTGTTATATACTAGCGACCCGCCCCGGCTTCGCACGGGTGCAATGATAACACTAAAACCTTCCTCTTGAATCACTCTATCTATTAAAAAAAACCGCATCGAAATCCGTTGCGTAGTTTTAAAGATTAAAGCATACAAAGGGACATAAGGACATAGGGATATAGGGACAGAGAAAGCGACTTTGTTTTATACTATGTAGTGATAGTGATATTTTAATATTCTTACCCTGTACTGAATTGTGAACGGCTTTACATCCATAGTCACAGCACCGTAAGCCTATACTGCCATTTTGGTCAGTACAGTTGTGTAAGCGTATACTGCCATTACATCTGGTGCAGTCAGTGCAGCCGATACTGCCGTTACAGCTGATGCAGTTAGTACATTCAGAGCTACCGTGACAGTCGTAGCAGTTTCTACAGTTGATACAGCCGGTACATCCTTGGCAATTTATGCAATTGATGTTACCGCCACTATCTCGGACGTCTGTTGGTAGATTAAATTATAATAATAACTTCTTAGTACAGTCAAGAGCAAGTCAAGCTTTAGACTACCAGTTTAAGCTGAGCTCTGGTTCATACTGCGCGCCATAGAATAAAGGGCCGGTTCAAAGTTCAAAGTGTCAAGCTTAGCGTGCTGTTGACTGTACAACGATTTCATACAATAAACAATGTGAACAGTTAGATAAAACTTCTGACTTCCAAACTAGAATAAATCTGTATTATGGAAGTCGGTGTTCCTTCGTATTGCGCCTTAGGTACATAATATATCTATAATTTTAAACATATATATGTTGACAATAACTTAGCTACTTAGTGTATGTGGGGTGTGAATGTGTGGGGGTACCTATCAGGGAGTGTGTGAGGGTGAGTGTGAGGGTTTGTGGGAAATGGGGGGGGGTTTATTAATGTCTACGTGTGTGGGGAGGTATGTATGTATAGGGGTGAGTGACGAATGTGTGTATTATGGGGAGGGGAGGGGAAGCCTTAGAGTCTATAATTCACCTTGTTTTAGCCACGCTTCAGTGTGTGTATAGTTTAGAGTTAGTAGCCAGTTCTTAATACGATTTTTAATTCAAACTTATTTAACGATATTATATGTAGGTGTGCTTCAATTTTACTGTAGATGTATATGAGCTAAAGTAATATTACTGTCTGCTTGCAAATGCCGTTTTAGACTTCTTAAGAGGACACGGTGGGACCCGGATTGTTGAAATTATTTAAAAAAAAGAGTTTCTTAGACTACCGAGACTTAATTTGTAATATCACAGATATTTGACGAAATACTCTAAGATACTACAATTAGCTTTTAAATTTAAATAACCATCTATACGTTCAATTTTTTAAATTTTTGTCTGTCTGTCTGGTTGTGAACGCATCACGTAAAAACTACTAGACGGATTTTGATTAAATTTGGTGAGAAGATAACTGAGTAACCGGATCAACATCTAAAGTACTTTTTACAGCGGAAAAATTTCTCATTCCTACGGGAAAATAAAAAAAAAACTGGGTAAAAAGATAGATACGTACCACTCCGAATCGATAACTCCTTAAAATATGCCATTTAGGTGTCTATAATATTATGTTGCAACGCCACTAGGCACCCACTATTTGATATATATGGCATGTAGGTGTCCTATATGTAGTAGGCAACCGCTTTAAAAGGATTTTTGGAAATTTCCACGGGAACGGGAATAAAGTGGATCCGCGCGGACAGCGCCGCTGGGCACCCGCTAGTTTAAAGTAAAGTAAAACTTACCAACAGACGACTGAGCCGAAGTAACTGCTACAACGGCTATAAATATATATAATACCAAAATAAACCGCTTCATTTTATCAACGCAAATTTAAGCGGTCACTGTCCCAGCAAGCAAAAGTATTCTGTGTGGTGTTTTGAGTATTCCTCTTTATATAGATGCCAGTGAAACATTCATGAATGTATGAAGTACGTGTTGGAAATAAAATGTTTATTTGAAGTTTCATACTTAAGCCGTCGGAAAAGAATCAAGTAGGTATCGTTTGCGCGGTTGCTTAGGGGTAATTTATTTAATCCTACGTTGATGGTGGACAGAAAAAGTAATGGAAGTCGAAGTATTGCTGAAAAACTATTTAAAACCCAGACTAAAAAAACACAATATCCAAAATTAATCATAGTAACTATGTTTTGATGGCGCATTCATACCTACGTTGTAAAGCTGGAGTGCCACAGTATTTACTCATTGTAATTTAAATGCCTTATCCATAATCTATTTCGTAATTAAATATTAGTTTTATTTTTGTTTATAATTTATAATAAAAGATAATGTAATCTTACATTATGCAACCAAGTGCATTTTTTTAATAAAACCTGTTAACAAATTTAATTAAAAACTAATATAGCGGCATCCCTTTATAACATCCTCAAGAGTTTCGCTGATACATGATCGTTCTGTATTAGAGTCCTAAATCTTTGCATCTATGAGAAGTCAAAGCCACATAAATCATCTTTATTTTTATTGGAGAAGGCTCTGTCTAAATATTTTAAAGTCTACTAAGCGCATTATTATGCGCAGGTATGCGTGTGAACTTTGACGAAAACCGTGTTACCCATGTAGGTACGTACATCTATACATTATACAATAAAACTCTAACGGGACCGCGTCTGTACAAGAAATATTTTTTGACAATTTTATTGGTATAGTATAGATAGTTATCGAGTTGGATACCAAGACACAATTTATTTTTATTTTTATTTTTGTCTGTCTGTGCACGCATCACGCAAAAACTACTACACGGATTTTGATAAAATTTAGTATGGAGATAATTGAGTACCTGTGTCAACATCTAGGGCACTTTTTAACTTACTTAAATAGTTAAATAATTAAATAATTGCTACTTCTGTTTGTTGAGTAGGTACAAAGTTATAGCCAAACCCGGCTATAAGTTTGTACCTACAATTATTATAGTGTTTTAGTGTTACTGCAAATAAAGGTAAACAACTAGCTATAATTAAGTATATTATGACTAGCTGTTCCACGCGATTTCACCTTCGTAAGTCTCATATACCCGTGATTAAATTATAGCGCATGTCTTTCTAAGAAAAGTAAGCTTTACGGTTATAAAAGAGTTTTTTAAATCGGTCTTCTAGTTTTGGAGCAAAATGAACAAACAACAAAAAATTCAATCTTGTCTCTTTACAATATTAGCGTAAATAGGTAAACAAAACTTACCAACATACGTCGAGCTTACAGAAGTAATTGTGACAATTGCTATAAATATATCTAAAATTAAGATAAACCTTTTCATTTTAACTATGATAAATCTGACACTTTTCTTTAAGCAAGTAAACGTAGGTACTGTGTTTTATTGTTTGCGATTTACTTTATATAGAAGCCAGTGGAAGAAATATGTTATAATAAAATGCATAAAGATAATAACAAGTGAGTGTTAATGACTCGTGAAGTAAGGTACTAAATGGATATACTATTACAATTGTAATAAATAACCAAAGATTTAAGCATACAATTTACCTACACTGCCAGCGGTATGGGTACGCTTGAACCTGGTATGTGCCCTGGGTGGGGGGGTCTGATTCAGTATGACTTTTTAATTAATTTGTTTTATAAATACTAGCAGTGCCCCTTGGCTTCGCTCGCGTTTTTCGTTAGTTCCGGTTCACGTGGGAATACAATAATAAAATAAAAAAGAATAAAATTTTGACATTACAATGTTACTCCCTGATCATATTATAGCTTTCTATTGGTGATTGAATTTTTAAAATCGATTTTGTTATTTAGGCGTAAAAGCATAACAAACAAACAAACAAATTGAGAATACGGAAATAAAATATAGGTAGCTTAGCCTTTGTTACTCCTTGATAATGTAGCTTTCCATTGGAGAAAGAATTTTTAAAATCGGTTTAGTAGTTTAGGCGTGAAAGCGTAACAAACAAACAAAGTCTCTTTCGCATTTATAATAATTAGATTATAGTAGAAATTATATGTAATCAAGCCAGAATGCTAATGATTTTTTTGCAAATGAACTCTTAGTACAGCAAATATATGTTTAGCACCCTTTCATAATTTGACCTAGTATTGAGTCCGCAGTAGATACGACTGGACAAGCTTTGTTTACAAGTTAAACTGTTCGATGAATGTAAACAAAGACACATATCTATGTACATTTTGTTCACCATTGGATATTATGTGATGTCGCCACAGGTCTAGACTATATCCCTTAAAAATTTGGTTCATCAACCTTGGGAATTTTAGCCCCTTTGGGCCTTCCATTATCTTTTACAAAGCCAAATGTTACTACATTACCCATATTACTCGTAGTACAAGATTTATTTAATTCTTGCACATAAAATGTGAAGGACTCAAAGATTGTCTCATTTTATTGTTTGGTTACTGCTAAGGAAACATGATAACGCGTGATTTTCATATTGCTTCATCACCATCAGTTTTTATGTAGCACATATAATAGTTCGGATACATTTTATCAAACAACTTTTAGAATTTTTACATATAAAAAATGAATATCTATTTCTCTTGGTCACACCATAACTTTGAAAACAACTTAACTGATTTTATTGTTTTTTTTGGGTCTGTTTGAGTGGGTCCCTGGATAGTTATATTTCCAATTAGAATCGATAAGTGGTGCTGTTGTCTGTGATAGTTTGAAATAAATTTGACATAATATAAGAAAGTATGTCTAAAACAGTACATACCTACCAAGTTAGAATAAATATTTGGCAAGATAAAGATTGAAAATATGAAAAACAATGAATGCTACACCACATTATTATGATCTTGATGATGTGGTGTAGCAGCGTCATAAAATGAACATTATTTGAAATGACTTTAAACAATTCAGATGCGTTATATGGCCACTGAAAGATATTAAAAGCATTTTTTTTTAAAGAATAAAAATAATTATATTATAATAAATATAAAATAGAATTAAATAATTAAATTACAAGTCAAATATAGCCAGTCATGATCGAATGAACCAGTAACAATAATATGTAAGTATTTATTAGATGTTTTCCAAGAGTATGGACTTGAGTAACAATTAACGAAATGACATCGTTACATTTATTTATGAGATATATAATTTCGAAAAGGAACTCCATCTGGTTGTAAAGAAGTTTATTTATTATTTTTTTTTTTATTGGACAGCCAACGGCACATTAAATGCCAATATTGATGCTGGTTCTTCCTGAGAAACCTTTGCTGGAGAAAAAGCAGCAGCTAAACTTGAAGCTACGACGTCAGCTTCTTTGCGAACGCGATGAAGAACATTCTCTGCAAAGATTTCATAAGGTGTTACATACACTAATAAGTTCATATTCTTGATATGATTTACAATTACTAGCCTTTTCTATGAACTTCAAATTAAATTTAAATTTGGTAAAAGAGAAATAAAACACATTTTTTGTCACTTTTTGTTGTGTGTGTTTGTTTGTGTTGTATTTTTGCAAGACACTGCTTCAAAAATACTCTGAGCATGTTCACGTATACTTTAAAAGATCTTTTTAACGTCTGGAGAAACTTTGAAAATGTTAAAAAAAATATTCCTAATTGCGATGTTGGGGCGTTACCTAATTAGTTAGTTTTAATAAATCTTTTAAATCCTCAAATTTTATGATTTCATCATTAACAAGATTTGTAACATAGAGCCACCATCATTTTCGCTATCATACAAAATTTTTCTTATCCAAACTATCTACCTACTTATTACTTCTCCAATGAATGAACTTAATAATAATTAAGTGCTTACCTTTAGCGAAACGGGTGCAAGTTAGGCCTACACTGCCATTTTCGCCAGTACAATAGTGAGAATTGACACTTCCATTACAGTCGTTGCAGTAAGTACAGTCGACGCAGCCGTTACAGTTATTGCAGCTTCTGCAGTCATTGCAGCCATGGCAGTCATTGCAGTCAATACAGTTCACACACCCTGAACAACCTTTGCAGTTGATGCAGTTAACATTTCCATCTTTATCTGTAAAATACCATAGGTTTCAAAAGTTACGGGGTTTACAACCTTAGAACCAATTTGTTTCATATATTTTGAATTATAACGTCATACATTCTTTGACATGTGACTGCGGTACTGTGTGATTCCGATTTATGTACTTTAATGCAATTTTATAAATGTTTGTGATATTTATTAATTGTTGTGTGATTTACATGAAGCGTCGTACTTCAAAAATACAATCTATCTGATTTTCTATGATTATGCCATCAATAAGAATTATATAAATCTGTTACGTGGTTTATTACTTCAAAAAGTCCGAATTTATAACCTAAAACTTAGATTTTTACATATCACTTATAACAATTGTTCAAAAACCTTTAATACTACGGTCACATAAAAAGGAAATAAGTTACCAGTAGACTGCGCCGTCACCGGTGAAACTGCGAGAATGGCTGTAAATATACACAAAATTATGATGAGTCCCTTCATTTTATGAATTAAATTGAAACTATCACTGTCTTATAACAATCGCAATGTGGTGTTTTTTGTCTTATCTACCACCTATATATAGACGCCTACTAAAAATTCATGAATTAATAAAGTACCTATTGACCATGAAATGTTTAGGCACTTTGATACTTGAAACCGTAGGACGAGGACTAAATATTGTTTGCACGGTTACTTAAAGGACGATTTTTATCTAACCTACCGGTAAATTCATAATAACCCCGCGTCGTTTGTAAAAAAAATCATACTGGAAAATAAATCGATAAAATAATGTATGTAATTTTTGTTATTTAATATTTAATAGTTTCTATAATTATATACATCCCAGATAATAACAACACTGATGGGATTTAAGTGTTTTTTACGCACCTTTCCCTATTCCTAAAAAAGACACTCATTTATTGCAATCAATACAAATATTTATACTAATTAGTTATGCATACAAAATTACAGTATCCGGCAAAACAATCTCAGCATTAGTTGGACGACAGGCCCCTAAAGTTGGTTTTTATAATACTACATAATATAATATTTTTATTATTACTAGCTAAGGTTTCACCCCCGTAATTCCCGTTCTTGTCCAATACAGGGATAAAAATATAGCCTATGTTACTCGCTGATAATATAGATTTCTAGTGGTGATTTTGTGAGAATTTCCAAAAATCCCTTCATAGCGGTTGCCCACGACACATAAGACAACATACAATACTTCAAGTTTGTATAAGTGTTATCGTTTCGGAGGAGTACCTACGTATTTCTCTTTTTAACTAGTTTTTATTGTTTCCCGTGGTAATATATAGATATTTACGAGTATATATATTTTTAATGTGGTATTTCTATATTTTCATGTAGTGAAAAGTACCCTAAATGTTGACCCAGTTACTCAGTTATGTCAGCACAAAATTTCACCAAAATCTGTCCGGTAGATTTGCTTTTCTAGAGTAGGTACCTAAGTTAAATTTCAAAACAATGTAAACAAAGCCAGGTGCAATATCTTGTGTATACCTACGGAGTATAATGACCTAGCTCGATTACTTTGCTTGGATTGCACGTATGTGCGGAGGCGATTAAATATTGATTTACAATGCAATAAAGATTGCATAAAACTTTTCGTTATCTTTGATAATGATCATTCTGATGTCTACTGCAGCATGAGTATTTAGTTGATAGCCGCAATCGGATAGTGCAGATGGGAATTTTCCACAATTTGGTATCTCATGAGATAGATACGGGCCTCTCAGCTCAGTTGGTAGTGACTCTGCCTTCTGAGTCGGAGGTGGCGGGTTCGATCCCCGTTTGGGGCCAACATTTGTGTACATGAACATGTCTGTTGGCTTCGTGTCTGGGTGCTTAATATTTATTTAAGTATATTTATCAGTTGTTTAGTAGCCATAGTACAGGCTCTGCCTAGTTTGGGACTGAATAACCGTGTGTGAATAGTGTCCCACAATAAAAAAAAATAAAAAAAGATACCACATTGTGGAAAATTCCCGTCTATGTGTGTCACTATCTGGGGACATGGCAGCGGCCCGGAAAAGTTGATCTTGGATATTTAGATGCAGATACTCTCTTTTCTTGGTATTTTTGGCTTATTCGAAGCTTCGTGCTGTAAAGCTATTATTTTTAGGACTGATAGTGAAATTAAATTGAGATTTTTGAAGGTTCCCCTCGATTCTTCAGAAATCGAGGGGAATATAATTTATTATTATTATTATATTCCCCTCGATTTCTCTGGGATGAACAACATTAAAGTCGATGAACTATGTTGAGTTGAATAGGTATTTCAAAATTATTTTTAGGTTTCGCTTTAGCTAGTGTGACACTCTGTCCTAAAAATACTTGCCAATACTATTTACTAACAAGAACCAAACTAGCAAAATTGTTTTTAGCTTTTGATAAACCTTACATTACCTGATCTTACATCTAAGGTAAATAATTGAGTCACTTTGAAATTAATATTATAATTTATTAAATAAAATCAATTTTACAAAGTTTCATTCATATGAATTATAACCCGTGCCCCCGCCAAGTCGAGCAAAAAGCGGCACGGCCGTACTATAATTATTATCCTTTTCTCGAAGCAATTCAGGCCATTTTCGACCCCCTATAACTTCATTGTGGATGAACCTAACAAAATCGTGACCATATCAATATTAAAAATCTTTTATGTTCTAAATAAATAGATTGACTTGGCATCCACTTAACAATCTAATTTAATATAATATGTATCACTTGTGAGATACATTGGGTTTTCATGCAATGGCCAAGTCAATATATTTATTTAAAACAGAAAAGATTTTTAATATTGATATGGTCACTATAAGATGTTGTTAGGTTAGCTAATTACATACCTAATTAATTAAGACAGAAGGTCCCTTAGTAGGACTGAATAAATTAACTGACTTGGTATTACATGGATCTCACAACCCTTACAGAAATATTAAATTGCCCATTAGATGACAGGGCCTGGGCACAAGCCTCATTGCTAGAGCTTTTGGTGGCCTTGGGGTGCGAAAGATTTCCGCCAGCATTTGCTACATCTCCACTTTTCGGAAAAATTATTAGCCCATTATTGGGTTCCGAGGAAGTATTGTGGTTTGACTAATGCAAAAAATACTTGGAGTTTGATGATGTACCTTTGGTGCCTTCAGTCCAGAGACAGTGGAATGATCCTTTAAATAAATTACTATTGTTACAATTGACAAACACTGCTGAAAATGCAATAGATACGGCACGTCTTCTTGCTGTTTCTGAGAAGGAATCGGGATACTGGCTGCAGGCATATCCATCTGCTAATTTAGGGACACTTATAGAAAATTGTGCTCTCACTTTAATGGTTGGTTTACGGCTCGGCGTAAGAACAAACCAACCTCACAGATGTTGGTGTCGTGAGGAATGAGTTAAGCCATCATGGTCTGAGCTGTCAGCGAAGCGCAGGTCGCATTCCGCGCCATGCTTCACTCAACGACGTCATCCGCAGGTCTCTTGTAGCTGCCAATGTCCCAGCAATTTGTGAACCGAACGGTAAATTCCGCTCAGATGGCACGAGACCTGATGGTATGACTTTGATTCCCTGGAAATTGGGTAGAGGCTTGGTGTGGTATGACACTTTGGCTCCGTGTCATTTTGAAAAAACTTCTTCTCCCCCAGGAGCGGCTGCTATAGGTATCCGCTGAAATAATAAAGAGGCGAAAGCACAGACCGCTAGATTAATGGTCTGTGGGCGAAAGTATGCGGGTCTGAGTGGTTGTTATATGTTTGTACCGTTCGCGCGTCTCATCGAGGCAACCCGTGACACAAGGGCTGGCAGCTATTTTTGCCAAAGAATAAGCTTAGCAATACAAAGAGGAAACGCTGCCAGCTTATTGGGAACCCTGCCTCTGTGTGATGCGTTGGAAGAAATCTTTTATTTATAATTATGCAAAGAAATTTTGAAATTGCCTGAAACTGTGTTCAAAACTCATGTTAAACATGTACTTTGTAAAATGGCGTATTAAAAACTAGACGACTATATAAATGACAATGATGCTTGGAACAGATTTCCTCCAGCACAGCGCAATGCGACAGCGAAAAATAACGAAATTATGTAACCCAATTTAGTATTAAGTAACAATTGATTAAAAGAATATTGTGTTGAGGAGTTTCTTGTCCCGCTTCTTCTCCTCAACCATACATGCTGAACCGGTGGAGTTGAAATGACTTTCAATAAGTGGACTGGTAAGTTCCTACTTTGAATAAAACATTTTGACTTTGACTTTGATTTTGTTACTCCTTGATAAACTAGCTTTGCATTGGAGAAAGAATTTTAAAAATCGGTTTAGTAGTTTAAGCGTGAAAGCGTAACCAACAAACAAACCAAGTCACTTTCGCATTTATAATATTAGATTATAGGAGAAATTAAATGTAATCAAGCCAGAATGCTAAATACAAATTTAAATATTCACATATCTTAAGCACCTAATTAAGTTTTTACAAATGAACTTTAGGTACAGTCAAGATGTGGAGCACAATGTCACAATTTTGACGAGCTTTGTTTACTAGTTAAACTGTTCGATGATACAAAAATACAATCCTATGTACATTTGTTTACCATTGGATATTATGTGATGTGACCACAGGTCTAGACTATATCCCGTAAAAATTTGGTTCATCAATCTTGGGAATTTTAACCCATTGGGCCTACCATAATCTTTTACAAAACCAAATGCTACTAAATTACTCATATTAGAACAGGATTTATTTAATTCCTGCACATAATTATGTGAAGGACTCAAAGATTGTCTCATTTTATTGTTTGGTTACCTACTGCTAAGGAAACACGATAACGCGTGATTTTCATATTGCTTCATCAGTTTTTATGTAGCACATATTATATAGTTCTGATAAATTTTATCAAACAACTTGTAGAATTTTTACATATAGAAAATTAATCCCTATTTATTTTGGTCACTAACCATAATTTGAAAACAAATTAACTGATTTTGATATTTTCTTTGTGTCGGTTTGAGTGGGTAACTGGATAGTTATAGATATATCCAATTAGAACTGATATGTGGTGCTGTTGTCTGTGATAGTTTGAAATAAAGAACAACGGCAGCTTTGGTACCCACTGAAATAGACACCCACGGGGTATCACACTATGCTTGTTTTATTGACTCTTATCAAGTCGAAATTTTCCATATTTTTTAATTAATCTAGCAGTTGGAAATATTGAGTCAATTAAAACAAAAATATTATAGAAACACGAATCGATCGATTGGAAAATCTATTAATACCAAAGAGATTAAAATATAATATAAGGCATAGAGGGGACAAAGCGAGGATTATTTGAAGCCAAAAGTTATTCCAAGTGGAATAAGTCTAGTACAATTTCGACCGAATGACAGCTCGCGTTCATACTAACTGACATGACAAGGACATGACGCTTGAGCTTCAAAGTTTTATATGAAAATATTCCCAATGCCCCCTCTATGCTATTATATTTTAATGTCTTTGATTAATACAAAAACTTTTTTGTTGTTGTGGTAAAATTGAACGTCGTGTCATCACGTCAACCATGTCATTCACTAGGGATGGCCAGATGAAAAAATAAATTGATATTTATCGTATCGACATTTCTAAATACTATAGATAAAAATCGAGTGAAAAATATCGATATATCGTCAGTTTTTACATTATTATTTATACATATTCCCAAATTCGTAAAAAAGGACGATGAAAATAGTATTTTTTTATAAATGCTTGAGTCTAAACAAGTATTTAGTACCTAACATGAAATGAAACACGAAACCAGAATTGCGTTAAAAATATATTAAAATTAATACGAATTCGATACTGTAAAATAAATGTCGATATATCGCCATTAAAAATATTGACGATATACATAAATAATAGGTATTATGCTAATTATGTATTTGGAAAAATATCGATATTTTAATATAGGTATCGATATTTTTTTCCCAAGCCATCATTAACTATAGAGTAACTTATATGGCATGTGGTAGGCAGTGCTATTTTCTAACAAAGAGGTTGGAAGAAAATCATTTTCTTTCCTAGAGAAACTTTTTCGTCTTTGGTACCTAAAATCTCATAATAACCTACAAAATACACTAGGTAACGAATAACTTTTAAACCTTAACTTATAAAAATGTGGTATGATTACATATTAATATTATGTTAGTCTGTCCAAGAACTATCGATTTTACACGGTTTCGTCTTCCGTGGGCAGGTGTAAGTGGGGTACCCAAAACACATGGACTTTTGCCAATGTTATTTGACATCTATACATTATAATAAAACTCTAACGGGGCCGTGTCTGTACATTAAATATTTTTTGAAAATTTTAACGGTAGTGTATACAGGGTGGATATTTGAGATGGGTCGGCCAGGGCAGCTACCTTAACCGTTGTAGCTAGACGAAAATGGTCTGAAGAGACTATCCACCATTTTTGAAAATATTTAGAACTGCATTTAAAGATTTTTTGAAAAATGGTACAGTCAGCGAGAAAATCGTCGATTCCCACAAAAAAAATTTTTGATGCCATTCGATCCAGTTTCAGATAAGGATCAAAAGTATAAACTAAATCCAAGCGGGAAAACGCCGCTGGGCACCCGCTATTTGAAATATGGTATGTAGGTGTCTTAAATATGTCGTAGGCAACCACTATGAAGGGATTTTCGGAAATTCCCTCGGGAACGGGAATAAACGAAATCCACGCGGGCAACGCCGCTGGGCATCTGCTAGTAAGAAAATATGTCTAAAACAGTACATACCAAGTTAGAATAAATATTTAGCAAGATAAAGATTGAAAATATGAAAAACAAATAAATGATCGAACTTTTTATTATTGCATGATAAAAGCAGTAGCAGCGTCATAAAAGGATCATTTTTTGAAATGACTTCAAACAATTCAGATGCGCTACATGGCCACTGAAATAGTAGATATATTTCATTACGAGTGCGGAAAGCCTTTCGACAAATGTCTACCCGAGCCGAGGCGCAGCCGAAGGTGAGGTTTGACAGTCGGAAAAGTTGCAATAACGGTTCCGCACGTGTACTAAACAAATATTTTTAATACAGTTGCGAAAAAATGAAGCAATTTAATAAAATAATAAAAACACAATAAACTCAACTAACATTTTTGGAAAATGGCGCCAACCGTAAAAGAATATAAGCAGAGTTTTTTTTTGTTTTCTTCACTCATTCTGGGTAGGCAAAGGGAACTATGCCCATACAGCCAAGGCTTCAGTAGATTTTTTTTTATTGATATGAAATGAAATTAAACCTAACCTAACTCATTGAATCAAATCATTACATCTGATATTGAAACAAATTATAAGCTTCTTTTTAGAAATATTTGCATGAATCATAAAAACTTCTATAATTTTTTTTTAGTAAAAACTTCGTGGTTGGTTTTTTCTTTTAATAGACATTATTTTGACAGTTAGGAAAGAGAACGCACGAGTTCGGAAAAGGTAAAGAAAAAGCTCGAGTATGTAATAGTCTATGGTAATAGCCCACATCCCGAACGCTATACGTCCCTGCAATACGCCACTTTTTGAGCAACTGTTTTAAAAATATACCTATTAAAAGCATTACTAATACAAATATAATACAAACTAAAAATAATTATATTATAATAAATGTAAATAGAAATAAATAATTAAATTACAAGTCAAATACAGTCAGTCGTGATCGAATGAACCAGTAACAATAATATGTACGTATTTATTAGATGTTTTCTCGCCAGTAACCAGAGTAAGGACTTGAGTAGGTAACAATTAACGAAATTACATCGTGACATTTATTTGAGATGTATAATTTCGAAAAGGAACTCCATCTGGTTGTAGAGAAGTATCCTTCTTATTTTTTTTATTGGGCAGCCAACGGCACATTAAATGCCAATATTGATGCTGGTTTTTCCTGAGAAACCTTCGCTGGGGCAACAGCTGCAGCCCAACTTGAAGCTACGATGTCATCTTCTTTGCGAACGCGATGAAGAACATTCTCTGGAAAGATTTCATAATGTTTAAATTACATACACTACTAAGTTCATATTCTTGATATGATTTACAATTACTGCACTTTAAATTATTTTATATTTTGTAAAAGAGAAATAAAACACACTCTTTGTTGCGTGTGTTTGTTTGTTAATTGTATTTTTGCAATGATAAAATAATAATTATTAACCTCTCAGACCATGAATCACAGACACAATAGATTTTTAATTGTGTCTCGGTTCCAATTGGAACCGGTGGTTCTTAACTGATTAATAAAACTAGTCCCACAATTTAATATTATTATTATTATTATTATTATAATAGTAAATAAAATAAATTATTTTTTAATCATTTATTTTTGGTCGAAAATAGTAGGCGTGGAACGGAAAAATGTAAACTGTCACCGAACCCTTGCTACGTGAAATAGACTATAATTGCGATATTAGTTCGTTGCGTAGTGAGTTTTTGTTTCCAAGCTATCTATTACTTCTCCAATGAATGAACTTAATAATATTAAGTTCTTACCTTTACCGGAACGGGTGCAGGTTACGTCAACACTGCCATGTGCGCCGGTACAATAGTGAGAACGGACACTTCCATTACAGTCGGTGCAGTAAGTGCAGCCGACGCAGCCGTTACAGTTATTGCAGCTTATGCAGTCATTGCAGCCATTGCCGTCGTTGCAGTAAGAGCAGTCGAAGCAGCCGTTACAGTTATTGCAGCTTCTGCAGTCATTGCAGCCATGGCAGTCGTTGCAGTCACTTCAGGTTACACAGCCTGAACAGCCTTTGCAGTTGATGCAGTTAACATTTCCATCTTTATCTGTAAAATACTATATAGGTTTAAAAAGTTACAGGGTTTACAAAGAACCAAAGAAATGTTTTTGTTTTATATATTTTGACACATAACGCCATACTTTCTTTGACATGTGACTGCGGCACCATGTGATTCCGATTTATGTACTTTAATATAACGTTATAAATCTTTGTGGTGCCTCCCCCTCACACTCGACTTTGACGTGTTAATTATTATTTATGTGTGATTAAAATAAAGCGTGGTATTTCAAAATACAATCTATATAATAATCTTTATAACACATTTGCTCGTAAAAGGTGTCTTATTTCACCAATTTCAATATCGTATTGTGTCTCCTTACGCCCAAGTGCGGTAAGTGTAATGTAAAACGCACGGTTTATCAAGATGCTCCGTTTTAAAACGAACGGTACTTTTTAAAATCTCCGCAAAGAGTTTTTATGTCAAAAAAGTTGTCAACATTTTATGATTAAATTAACTTTGGGAGATAAAATATAATAAAGAAATATTTATGTACATATTTCTTTTATTTAATTAATTTTGACAGTAAATTACAACCAATTAATCTGTAACAAAAACACAAAAATATTAATTTACTTTATAAGTAATACTGGCTGTTTTTTTGGCCTTTGCCTAAAAAAAATGCTGATGCGCGCCGCGCGCTTTTTCTTAACGCTGTACCTATTGTTTTTATTCGTTTACCATAGTCGGAGTTTTATTTTATTTCCTCGCAAATGTGTTATAAAACGTCGTATGGCATACGTGCGCTTTGACAATTACAGCCTCTGCTTACTTGTAACCCTCGCCTACGGCTCGGGCTAGCAATATCGCCTCGGCTGTAATTTTCAACCTACCGCACTTATATCATAATGTACTATTAGATATGACATCTATTAAGAATTATAAAAATATGTTACCTAGTTTTTTTTTCACAATACTGAAAATAAATACATAAAAATCAAATAAGTTACCAGTAGACTGCGCCGTCACCGGTGAAACTGCGAGAACAGCTGAAAATATACCCAAAATCAAGATGAGTCCCTTCATTTTATGAATTAAATTGAAACTATCACTGCCTTATAAAGCAACAATCGCAATGTGGTGTTTTGTGTCTTATCTACTACCTATATATAGACGCCTATTAAAAAATTATGAACTAATAAAGTACCTATTGAGCACGCAATGCTTAAGCACTTTGATACTTGAAACTGTAGGACGAGGACTAAGTATTGTTTGCACGGTTACTTAGAGGACGATTTTTATCGAACCTACCAGTGAATTCACAATAACCGCGCTTCGATTGTTAAAAAAATATATTGAAAAATAAATGTATATAATATCTAATGTGTGTAAATTTTATGTTTTTGTATGCACCTTACACTAATACTAAATAACATAGAACTCTAAAGAGTAAAAAACCGACTTCAACTTATATGGTTTTCTCAAGGATGCCATTGTCGGAGTTTTGAGGTAACAAACATAAAAAAACATACATACAAATTAATAACTTCCTCCTTTTTTGAAGTCAGTTGAAAATAAACTCAATTATTGCAATCAATACAAATAGGTACTTAAACTAATTAGTTATCCTTACAAAATTACAGTATCCGGCAAAACAATCTCAGCATTAAAGGCTGATTCATGTTACAACGGGACGGGCCCCGTCCAGGCCCGGACGTGCCCCGTCCGGGGCGAACCATCCTACAACACGCCTTGACATTTGGCTCGGACGGGGCACGTCCGGGCCAGCGCTTCATACAAAAAATATTTGACCGTTCCCCGGACGGGGCACGCCCGGGCCCGGACGGGGCCCGTCCCGTTGTAACATGAATCAGCCTTTAGTTGGACGTCAGGCCCATAGAATTGGTCTTTAGATTATTACACACTCATAAGATTTATATTAATCATAGCAGCGCCACGCGGTTTTACCCGGGTTGTTCCCGTTCGCGTGGGATACAGAGACAAAATTTAGCCTATTTTACTCGCTGATAATATCTATAGCTTTCTATTGGTGATTTTTTTTAATCCGTTTCGTGGTTTAGGTAAAGCGTAACCAACAATGTCACTTTTGCATTTATGATATGTAGGACTGGTGGGTGCCCAGCGGCATTGCCCGCGCGGATCTAGTTTATTTCCGTTCCCGTAAGAATTTCCAAGAATACTTTCATAGCGGTTTTATGCGACATATAAGGCAACTACATGCCATATTTCAAGTTTGTAGTTGTTATCGTTTCGAAGTAGAACGTATTTCTCTTTTTAACCGGTTTTTACTGTTTCCCGTGGGAACGAGATATTTTTATGTAGTAAAAAGCACTCTAAATGTTGACCTAGTTACTCAGTTATCTCAGCACTAAATTTCATCAAAATCTGTCAAGTAGTTTTTTAGCACGATGCGTACACAAACAGACAGACAAAAATTTCAAAAATTCTTGTTTTGATAAATAAAATTGATAAATCATGATCATCATCTCGCAAAACTCTACAGTTGACAAGGCGTCCTTTGGGGTCCCAATCATTCACTGCACCACAGAACACTTTTACTCCTAGCGGAGAAGAATGCCAACCTCATACAAAAATATGGCGACAAAACTCGACCTACAGCGCGATCTCTGTGATGACCCTAAAAACCACTGACGTATCACCGTATGGCGGGATATTTGAATTTTATAGTGGAATGTTTAAATGTATATTCAGAGCCTAATCATATACTTCTCCCGGGGTACTATTCATATTATATTCTATTGAAGTTTTACCTAAATAACTTCTCAGAATATGATATGAATAATACCCCGGAGAAGTATATGGACAGGCTCTGAATATACATTTAAACACAAGATTAAAAAACTTAATTTAGCTAAAAAAAAAACTTTCTTAGGTATTGTTTTACTAAAATATAACATTTATTTACCAAGAAAATATACATTCATTTACAAAAAAAATATACATTCATTTACCAAGAAAATATACATTCATTTACAAAAAAAAATACATTCATTTACAAAAAAAATATACATTCATTTACAAAGAAAATATATGTATTCATTTACAGTAATTACAGATAAAAAAAAATCCTCTAAAGTCAAAGGCGTTTATTGTCAGTAGGTGGTATTGAATTTACACTTAAAAGTCAATAGTTTATAATAACAAGGCACTCGAAACTCGTCCATGAAGACTGGCTAAATGTAAACAGCAGCCCATCTCCACCGACGAGTTGCTGGTTCCAAATGCAGTACCCCGAGAAGAGCCAGCAAGCAACTCAAGGGCAGCTCTTTTTAATCTCATGTCTTACTAATAAATATGGTTTACAATAATAATTATAATTAATAGCCTTACATAGCGTCGAGTCGGTTAATACCATGCATGTTGGTCAAGGATTTGGTAACTTTAGATAATCGAAATCTAAAGAGGAACCATGTAGGACAGTGCCCAGAAGACTGGCTGTATTCTGCCTTTGACAGAGATAGCTGCCAGCCCTCTGGTCATCTGAAGGCCCCCACGGTCCCATGGTCTCCACCCCAAATGGCACAAACATGTAGCCCTCATTGATCAATTATGTTTTAAGATGTTAATTTTATTCCTAAATAATGATGACACAGCCGCATCACGAAACGCGCGATTTTTTACAACACAATATCTATTTATACAAATGTAAAAAAACACTATTCACGTTGCACACCACTCTATGTTCAACATATAGGTAATTTAAGCTGAAATTCCTTAGAAGCGAAAGCTTTATGCCATCAAAAACAAAACTTGTCAAAAAACCCAAGTCTCGCAACTCAGTTCTTCTATCGTAAAAAGTTGTGAGATCCATGTAATACCAAGTCGGTTTATTTATTCAGTCCTTACTAAGTGGCCTTCTGTCTTAAGTAATAATGTAATTAGCTAACCTAACAACATCTTATAGTGACCATATTATCATTATTAAAAATCTTTTATGTTTTAAATAAATAGATTGACTTGGCCATCGCATGAAAACCCAATTTATCTCACAAGGGATACATATTATATTAAATTAGATTGTTTAGTGATAACTTCTCAGAATATGATATGAATAATACCCCGGAGAAGTATATGGACAGGCTCTGAATATACATTTAAACACAAGATTAAAAAACTTAATTTAGCTAAAAAAAAAACTTTCTTAGGTATTGTTTTACTAAAATATAACATTTATTTACCAAGAAAATATACATTCATTTACAAAAAAAATATACATTCATTTACCAAGAAAATATACATTCATTTACAAAAAAAAATACATTCATTTACAAAAAAAATATACATTCATTTACAAAGAAAATATATGTATTCATTTACAGTAATTACAGATAAAAAAAATTCCTCTAAAGTCAAAGGCGTTTATTGTCAGTAGGTGGTATTGAATTTACACTTAAAAGTCAATAGTTTATAATAACAAGGCACTCGAAACTCGTCCATGAAGACTGGCTAAATGTAAACAGCAGCCCATCTCCACCGACGAGTTGCTGGTTCCAAATGCAGTACCCCGAGAAGAGCCAGCAAGCAACTCAAGGGCAGCTCTTTTTAATCTCATGTCTTACTAATAAATATGGTTTACAATAATAATTATAATTAATAGCCTTACATAGCGTCGAGTCGGTTAATACCATGCATGTTGGTCAAGGATTTGGTAACTTTAGATAATCGAAATCTAAAGAGGAACCATGTAGGACAGTGCCCAGAAGACTGGCTGTATTCTGCCTTTGACAGAGATAGCTGCCAGCCCTCTGGTCATCTGAAGGCCCCCACGGTCCCATGGTCTCCACCCCAAATGGCACAAACATGTAGCCCTCATTGATCAATTATGTTTTAAGATGTTAATTTTATTCCTAAATAATGATGACACAGCCGCATCACGAAACGCGCGATTTTTTACAACACAATATCTATTTATACAAATGTAAAAAAACACTATTCACGTTGCACACCACTCTATGTTCAACATATAGGTAATTTAAGCTGAAATTCCTTAGAAGCGAAAGCTTTATGCCATCAAAAACAAAACTTGTCAAAAAACCCAAGTCTCGCAACTCAGTTCTTCTATCGTAAAAAGTTGTGAGATCCATGTAATACCAAGTCGGTTTATTTATTCAGTCCTTACTAAGTGGCCTTCTGTCTTAAGTAATAATGTAATTAGCTAACCTAACAACATCTTATAGTGACCATATTATCATTATTAAAAATCTTTTATGTTTTAAATAAATAGATTGACTTGGCCATCGCATGAAAACCCAATTTATCTCACAAGGGATACATATTATATTAAATTAGATTGTTTAGTGCGATTGCCAAGTCAATCTATATATTTAAAACATAAAAGATTTTTATTAATCATATGGTCACTATAAGATGTTGTTAGGTTAGCTAATTACATTATTACTTAAGACAGAAGGCCACTTAGTAAGGACTGAATAAATAAACCGACTTGGTATTACATGGATCTCACAACTTTTTACGGTAGAAGAACTGAGTTGCGAGACTTGGGTTTTTTGACAAGTTTTGTTTTTGATGGCATCTCATTTCTTTTTGTAGTCTTACTTTTTTCCTTTCCGGTACTTTCTACTTCTTGTATACCAACAACTGATTCCTGCTCGAAGGTAAAGAAAAACATCTTGAGGAAACCCCCAGGTCCCAGAATTAATTCTGTGGTCATGTGTATACAAAATTCCAGCTCCATCATCAGACCCTGGTTACCATCTAGCACCAAAGAACTCGTGAAGATGTGTCATACGCGCCCAAACTCGACGGGGTTATGTCATTTAATTACAGAGTTCCCATGGCCATTTTCCAGCTCCATCATCAGACCCTGGTTACAATCTAGCACCAAAGTATTTGTCAAGACGAATCATTTGAGCCCAAACTCGAGTGGTTTACGAGTAGTCATTGAGGAGTTGCGATATCCACCTCCTTAAACCATCATCAGATCAGCTTGGTGGTACCATAATATTGCATTGTGACCAAACTTACTTAAGTATACCAAATTTCAGCTCAATCGGTTGAAAATATCTGCTTCAAAATTGAGTTGCAAGATTCCACTTGAACATCTAATTTTGTAATCCTATACAATTATTATGGGATTACAAAGTTATTTATGCAGTTAGTGTATCTAGAAACCTAGACCGAAATTGCAAATTATTTGAGTTTTTCCTTGATTTATACACTAAACCCTAATTGTATTTTAAATTTGAAGCTTCTACGACTGCTAGCAGTGCCTTAGAGTTTTGATGATCGGTCAGTGAGTCAGTCAGTTAGTCAGTGAGTGACAAAATTAGGAGACTTTGAATATTTATAATTTTAAAACTACTGGTTCAAATTGGATGCATTTTGAAATATACTGTGTTTATACAATGCATGCTTGGTTACTGAAAATTCAGGCTTCTAGGTTTATCCACAACGAAGTTATAGGGGATCGAAAAGTGCGTGAATTGCTTCGAGAAAACGATGGTACGGCCGTGCCGCTTTTTGCTCGACTTGGCGGGGGCACTGCCGTGCCCCCAGATCCGGGAAAAAAACTTGGCCCAAGATTCATAGCTGAAAACAAATTAAAATCATTCTTACAAACATTTTACGACAAAATTGACATAAGAATAATGTATGTACCCTCGCCGTTTAGCAGATGTCGAGTTTGGTGGCGATGCCAAAATGATATATAGCATATTTCTGCATTTAGGCTACACGTCACATACATGTCAGTACATACATCTTTTAAAGTAGGTACATCATATTTCTAAAATATGTTTGCAACATATTAAGATGCCCGGGTACGAAATAGTTTCAAAGAAAATTATCCACTAGATATCGCTTCTAGCATATTATAATACAATCATAATATAATCATAATTTGTATAAAAATATAAATAAAAATGTCATTGGCTTCAATAAATCAAGGTAGGTACATACTAAAGTAGTTAAGCAATGTTGGCCACGGTCAGTCAGTGAATGGGTGGCCGCCTAGTGGCATTTATATCACGAGCGCTTCCGTGTTTCGGAAGGCACGTTAAAGTGTTGGTCCCGGTTTTCGTTGTTTACGAACAATGGAAGTCGTTAAGCCATGTTGGATACCTTTGGGTGGCTTGAAAAATTCCGGCAGTTAGGTGGCTCGCGTGGAAGATTGTAGCCCATATACTTCCTCAGTGTGAGGAAATACCCTTAGCTCAGCAGTGGACTGTTACGGGTTGTCGATGATGTCGATGACATACTAAAAACTTATTTTTAAATTACTTCATCAACTTACAGCAAATTCCAGTACAATAAAATTCAATACAGGATTCGTGATCCAGGTCTTTTTCTTAATATTAGCCCATATCACTTCTTCAACGGTTTAAAAAAGCTGCTTTGTCAATAGTTTTAAATTCTTTCACAGTATTCTTGTTCATTATTGTTTCAGTCACAGTTATATAGAATTGCTCAATATTAGGGGTCCTAGAAAAATAATTATGATTAAAATAATAATTACAGATTTATATGCAGTGGTTTTGAGAAAAATGAGGGCTACATTTAGGCAAATGGTTATTTTCATCCAAAAGTATAGGCTGAGACTGTACTATGGTTACTAGACATGTCATCTGATTTAGTAAAGTAAAATGAAATGAAAATGTTTTTATTTCTATAGGTAATTAAAATTACACTTAGAAATGCCAATAGCCTAATAACAAGGCATAATAAACTCGTCCATGAAGATTGAAACATTACGTACTAACGACCTCACGAGTACTAAATGTTGGTGAAGTTATATACTATGAAAAAATAAGACCTTTATTTACGGATACAGATTTTGGTGCTGCTGTAAAGACGTCATTTTGGCAAAACCACCAACCCCCCCCCCCCCCCATATCTGCTAAACCGCGAGGGTACGAAATTCAAGACTACTTCGTACCCAGAGTAGTGTGGCGCTGCTAGGATGATACATACAAAAATAATGTGTAAATATTGTTATTTACCTCAATATAATATTTGTTGCTCCGGGGTTAGGAAATCTGTAAGCTATGATGTCCGAATCTTCCTTCGGCTTTAGCCCACATTCCAAACATTTTCTTCTGATGTTATCAGCCATAACGACGAACAAAACACAAACACCTTTTCTATCTCCTCGAGTCTCTATCTCACAAATACTTTGCTAGCACTATAGCAAGCACATCAACACTAATGCGGAGGAACAAAGACTCAACCACGGCTCAACTCAATGCATTAATGAAGAAAAGAAAACTGTAAATTGTAATTTTAAAAACCACAGACATGACAGACGAGACATCATGATGACAGTATGCCACGGGGATGCCAATGTTTAATGATGTTCTCTTACATAAATACTTTTTTATGTATTTTTGAATTAATTTTTTTAACATATTTTAGAAAACAATACATATAATTAAATTATATATTATTATATATAAAACAATTTTTTAAATACTCCCTTTATAGAATATTGAGTTAACTTGTCACACAGAAGATTCCCCATTAGGTATGACACCCAAGTCCCATACCCACTTGACGCCGCCTGAGCGGAGCACTGCACAGTACACATTCTGGCGACCTAATAACACGTCAAGCTACTTTTTAACCCGAAATAAAACATAGTTCTTACACGACAACTGAAAGATCGCGGGCAACTGCTACTTTATCATATTTTCATATTTGGCTAAATAAGTATCTGTTTTATTTTGAAAGATCACATTTAAGGTCCATGATAATCCTACGCTGTGTCAATAGGAGGATAAATATAACATAGAACTCTAAAAATTAAAAAAACGACTTCAACTTTTATGGTTTTCTCATGGATGCCAATGTCAGAACTGGACCAAATTGTCAATATTGAAAAAAAAAATAACTGGAATGGAGCTTTCAAATTAAAAAATAATCATCAAAATCTTTTTACCCACTATAAAGTTCTAAGGTAACAAACAAAAAAAATATGCAGTCGAATTGATAACCTCCCCCTTTTTTGAAGTTGGATGAAAATAAAAAAAAATATTTTTAATTTACTTTACCTACATTAATAAGAGTAAGTTAAATTACAAAACAATGTAAACAAAGCTAGGTGCAATATCTTGTGTAGGTATTCGGAGTAGAATGACCTAGCTTGATTACTTTGCTTAGATTGCAAGTATATGCGCAGGCGATTAAATATTAATTTACAATGCATTATAGATTGCATAAAACTTTTCGTTATCTCTGATAATAATCATTCTGATGTCTTCTGTGTTGTATAGTGTCTCCTTACTATCTAGAGATAATTAAAAATAAAGAAGTCATTCGTTTGACACATCTGGTACACGATGTTTTTTCAATTTTATAACTTATTATAAAACATTACATGGCGCAGTCGGAAAACATTTAAAAGTTATATTTTATTACTCCCCAGTAAAAATAGTGTATGTACATATGAAAATATATAAATTGTGACAAAAAAAATTGCAAATGTGAAAAATGCCAGAAACAAAAGAGAAGATGTCGGCATCGAAAGTTCCTTGTCAAATCGCACTTCCCAATTCTATATCTTGGGAAGGAAATTTAGCAGACAATTGGAGTTTCTTCAAGCAAAAGTTCGAAATTTATTTAATTGCATCAGGAAGCAATTTTAGTGAGAACGCTATCAAAACGGCATTGCTGCTGAGTGCCGTTGGTGATCGTGCACTCAAGCTTTATAATACTTTTAATTTCGAAAACAGTGCTGACAAAAGCGATTTCACCCAGGTTCTTCAAAAGTTTCAAGAGTATTTTTGTCCGGAGAAAAATGTGACATATGAGCGATTTTTGTTTTTCACTCGAAACCAGAAGGAAGGTGAATCCTATGAAAGTTATGCAATGGAGTTGCGAGACCTGAGTGCATCTTGTGAGTTCGGATCTTTAACTGAAAGCTTAATAAAGGACAGACTTGTGTGTGGAATTTTAGATGTGGCTGTTAAAGATCGCCTTCTTCGTACAAAGAAATTGACATTACCCATGGCGATTGAGATATGTTGTACTTCTCAGCGGACGAAGGAACAAGTTGAAGCTATATCCTCAGCTTCTACATATACGCAATCGGGAGTTAGTTGTGAGTTCTCTCAAGTTGACAAAATAAATCAAAGAAGGTCAGATAATTCTATGAGAAATAATTACAAAGAGAATGTATTCCTGTCGACTTCAAACATGACACGTCATCTTAAACCAGTCAAACGTCAGCCTATGTCAACGCAGTTTCAGGAACAGAATCCGTTGTTTATTTGCAAAAATTGTGGTTATTCGCATGCACGATACCAATGTCCAGCATACGGAAGAAAATGTATGAAATGTGGCAAGCTTAATCATTTTTCCGCGAAATGTAGAAGCATAAAGGAAGTACAAGAAATTGGAAATGAAAATAACGAAGTTGATACGCTTTATCTAGGTGCGGCTTTTGTAGATTCAATTAATAATATTCGTAATTGGTCTGTTACTTTAGGTATTAATAACATACCATTGCAGGTTAAAGTTGATACGGGTGCTCAGGCGAATATTTTGACAGAAAACGCATGTGTCTCTCTTGGTTTGGATAAAAATAACTTATTACCAGTCATGATAAGGCTAACTACCTATACTGGTGAGTGCATTCCATGCTTAGGCAAGTGCAAACTCTCGTGCAAGTACAATGGCAGAATTTATGAGCTTAACTTTTTTGTTGTTGCTGGTCAGTATACCAATATTCTTGGGTTAAAATCAGCTATTGACATGCATTTAGTGACACCAATGCGTGAAATAAAAACGCAGATAGATTTCTTTCATGAATTTAAAAATATTTTTGAAGGTTTAGGTTGTATAAAAGGCGAGTATGATATTAAAATTAGAGAAAACTCTGTCCCTGTCATCCATGCGTGTAGAAAAGTACCGTTAGCTGTACAGCCACGCTTAAAGGAAAAACTAGACGAAATGGAAAAGCAAAATGTTATTGTACGAGTTACTCATCCAACTGAATGGGTAAATTCCTTAGTTGTTGTTTACAAGCCTAACGGTGATCTTAGATTGTGCATAGATCCTAAAGATCTTAATCAAGTTATAATGAGGCAACACTTTAGCTTGCCAACTTTTGAGGAAATTACAAGTAAATTATCAGGCGCAGCTGTTTTTAGCACATTGGATGTTAAAAATGGTTTCTGGAACATAAAATTGTCAGAAGCCAGTTCGGATTTATGCTGCTTTAATACCCCGTTTGGCAGGTATAAGTTTTTGAGAATGCCGTTTGGTTTGTGTAGCGCTTCAGAAGTCTTTCAGCAAAAAATGCGTGATATTTTAAAGAGTTTAGAAGGAACAGAAGTTTTTATCGATGATATATTGATCTGGGGAAAAGGAGGATTTTCCAAAAATGTTAGTTGAGTTTATTGTATTTTTATTATTTTATTAAATTGCTTAATTTTTTCGCAACTGTATTAAAAATAGTTATTAAGTACACGTGCGGAACCGTCATTGCAACTTGTTCCGACAGTCAACCCTCACCTTTGGCTGCGCTAAACTTGGGAAGTTCGAAAAAAAATTATAGGCTTTTTGGCAAATAAAAAAAGGGTTTAAGTTATTTTGAAATAAAATTGTCTAATTATTTTTATTCAAAACATGTAAATTATATATTTATAATAGTTTTTACTTTTATTTTCAGGTTTGTCACTCTGACTTAAATAGTTTATAGTATTAGTGCTAGCCACGGTGGAGCAAATCATGATTCATGTGTGTATAGAAGCACCAGCCGCTATCCCAACTTGAAAAAATCTGTGCTGAAAATAAAACAGTGTGTTTTTATTTTATTAACATCTACACATTTACAAAATTGTCTCTGAATTTTGATAGTGAATATTTATGTTTCAGGTGATTCAGTGATCCCCTGTGTCAAACACAAATGACACTAGGACCAATTCCCTTTAACGGCACTACATGGAACTGCATTATGAAGTAACAGCATTGACATTGTTTTAAGAAGTAATTACTATTAAGCAGGCTAATCAATGAGAAAGAAAGGCTATGGTTTGCACTAGCTGGCCAAGCAGCAGGTTTCCTGGGGCGCAAGATAACAATACACGACCTATGTTCTCAATTTGATATAATGAATGTTATTCTATTTACCATTTCTATTAAAGTTAATTTTCATAAATTACTAAAATTTCATTTACGAGTATGTCCACCGAGAAATCAATACCTTTATTTTTATTGAGGTCGAAATGTGAAAACAATCTTTTAAAGAATCCACAAGCATTCCGAGCTTTACTGCGATTAGTTGGAAAGCATGGGCACTAGAAGAAGAAATCTACATAACAATAAATATCAAGTTGGTTTGGTTGGTATTTTTTTTTATCACCCCTTACAGGGTAGGCAAAGGCATTACGCCATGCAGCCTCGTCATTAGTTAATGATATCCTGGAGTAAATGGCTCTGCTTCAGAGTCCATGCACAAAAATACAGTGTCTTCAACACTTTCTACATCCTTAACTTGGTTATCAACAGTAAATAATAGCATTTTTACTGAAGACTTCATTGTGACTTCTTGAGGCTATCCAAAAATGTCCATATCTCGCATTTTATCCAATTTTCCCATTCACTGCACACTTTCACGGACACTTGCCACATAAATAACTATCACTATTATGATGAGTCAAAACCCGAAATACACAGCAAAATGAAAATTATACAAAAAACATGACGTCCCTCTTCGGATTCCCGCCAAAAAGTTTAAAATCAAGTTTATCAACATTTTCAGATTATTTTAGTAACTATAATTATTGTAATGAATCAAGTACAAAAATGAGAAGCAAATAAAAGTAAACGGGACATTTCGAAAACGGGATGTTTTGGGAAAGCGATATTTCGCTCAAATTAATAATTATTTTGAGAATCGAACGTGTAGGTAGGTATTCTGTGAAAAAATTATGCTTTATTTACTTAAGGGTCGGTGTTAGATTCATAAAAATCGGTAATAGCTTCAAAGCGTTTCGGGTGGGTCGGTAATAGAAACAATTGACTTCAACAATCCTTTGATTATTTTTTCAATGAAAACATGATATTTATAAACAAATGAAAATATAAATATAAAATATACAATCCATATTTAAATATAAAATAAAAAAATCTGGTGTGTTTGCAACCACTACCCTTAATTCTAATAATCAATTTCAAAACTTGCTTAAGGGGGTCGGTAATAGCTGCGTTTACCTTATCTGTTTTATTTTGAAAGATCACATTTAAGGTCCATGATAATCCTACGCTGTGTCAATAGGAGGATAAATATAACATAGAACTCTAAAAATTAAAAAAACGACTTCAACTTTTATGGTTTTCTCATGGATGCCAATGTCAGAACTGGACCAAATTGTCAATATTGAAAAAAAAAATAACTGGAATGGAGCTTTCAAATTAAAAAATAATCATCAAAATCTTTTTACCCACTATAAAGTTCTAAGGTAACAAACAAAAAAAATATGCAGTCGAATTGATAACCTCCCCCTTTTTTGAAGTTGGATGAAAATAAAAAAAAATATTTTTAATTTACTTTACCTACATTAATAAGAGTAAGTTAAATTACAAAACAATGTAAACAAAGCTAGGTGCAATATCTTGTGTAGGTATTCGGAGTAGAATGACCTAGCTTGATTACTTTGCTTAGATTGCAAGTATATGCGCAGGCGATTAAATATTAATTTACAATGCATTATAGATTGCATAAAACTTTTCGTTATCTCTGATAATAATCATTCTGATGTCTTCTGTGTTGTATAGTGTCTCCTTACTATCTAGAGATAATTAAAAATAAAGAAGTCATTCGTTTGACACATCTGGTACACGATGTTTTTTCAATTTTATAACTTATTATAAAACATTACATGGCGCAGTCGGAAAACATTTAAAAGTTATATTTTATTACTCCCCAGTAAAAATAGTGTATGTACATATGAAAATATATAAATTGTGACAAAAAAAATTGCAAATGTGAAAAATGCCAGAAACAAAAGAGAAGATGTCGGCATCGAAAGTTCCTTGTCAAATCGCACTTCCCAATTCTATATCTTGGGAAGGAAATTTAGCAGACAATTGGAGTTTCTTCAAGCAAAAGTTCGAAATTTATTTAATTGCATCAGGAAGCAATTTTAGTGAGAACGCTATCAAAACGGCATTGCTGCTGAGTGCCGTTGGTGATCGTGCACTCAAGCTTTATAATACTTTTAATTTCGAAAACAGTGCTGACAAAAGCGATTTCACCCAGGTTCTTCAAAAGTTTCAAGAGTATTTTTGTCCGGAGAAAAATGTGACATATGAGCGATTTTTGTTTTTCACTCGAAACCAGAAGGAAGGTGAATCCTATGAAAGTTATGCAATGGAGTTGCGAGACCTGAGTGCATCTTGTGAGTTCGGATCTTTAACTGAAAGCTTAATAAAGGACAGACTTGTGTGTGGAATTTTAGATGTGGCTGTTAAAGATCGCCTTCTTCGTACAAAGAAATTGACATTACCCATGGCGATTGAGATATGTTGTACTTCTCAGCGGACGAAGGAACAAGTTGAAGCTATATCCTCAGCTTCTACATATACGCAATCGGGAGTTAGTTGTGAGTTCTCTCAAGTTGACAAAATAAATCAAAGAAGGTCAGATAATTCTATGAGAAATAATTACAAAGAGAATGTATTCCTGTCGACTTCAAACATGACACGTCATCTTAAACCAGTCAAACGTCAGCCTATGTCAACGCAGTTTCAGGAACAGAATCCGTTGTTTATTTGCAAAAATTGTGGTTATTCGCATGCACGATACCAATGTCCAGCATACGGAAGAAAATGTATGAAATGTGGCAAGCTTAATCATTTTTCCGCGAAATGTAGAAGCATAAAGGAAGTACAAGAAATTGGAAATGAAAATAACGAAGTTGATACGCTTTATCTAGGTGCGGCTTTTGTAGATTCAATTAATAATATTCGTAATTGGTCTGTTACTTTAGGTATTAATAACATACCATTGCAGGTTAAAGTTGATACGGGTGCTCAGGCGAATATTTTGACAGAAAACGCATGTGTCTCTCTTGGTTTGGATAAAAATAACTTATTACCAGTCATGATAAGGCTAACTACCTATACTGGTGAGTGCATTCCATGCTTAGGCAAGTGCAAACTCTCGTGCAAGTACAATGGCAGAATTTATGAGCTTAACTTTTTTGTTGTTGCTGGTCAGTATACCAATATTCTTGGGTTAAAATCAGCTATTGACATGCATTTAGTGACACCAATGCGTGAAATAAAAACGCAGATAGATTTCTTTCATGAATTTAAAAATATTTTTGAAGGTTTAGGTTGTATAAAAGGCGAGTATGATATTAAAATTAGAGAAAACTCTGTCCCTGTCATCCATGCGTGTAGAAAAGTACCGTTAGCTGTACAGCCACGCTTAAAGGAAAAACTAGACGAAATGGAAAAGCAAAATGTTATTGTACGAGTTACTCATCCAACTGAATGGGTAAATTCCTTAGTTGTTGTTTACAAGCCTAACGGTGATCTTAGATTGTGCATAGATCCTAAAGATCTTAATCAAGTTATAATGAGGCAACACTTTAGCTTGCCAACTTTTGAGGAAATTACAAGTAAATTATCAGGCGCAGCTGTTTTTAGCACATTGGATGTTAAAAATGGTTTCTGGAACATAAAATTGTCAGAAGCCAGTTCGGATTTATGCTGCTTTAATACCCCGTTTGGCAGGTATAAGTTTTTGAGAATGCCGTTTGGTTTGTGTAGCGCTTCAGAAGTCTTTCAGCAAAAAATGCGTGATATTTTAGAGAGTTTAGAAGGAACAGAAGTTTTTATCGATGATATATTGATCTGGGGAAAAGATCAGGCTGAGCATGATAAAAGATTATGGTTAGTTTTGGAGCGACTGAGGCAGGAAAACGTGAAATTGAATAAAGATAAATGTAAATTCAACTTGAAAAAGGTTAAGTATCTCGGTCATATAATAAGTAAAGAAGGATTAAAGCTCGATGGTAGTAAGATTGATTCAATTGCTAAAATGAAGAGCCCGCAAGATAGAAAAGATTTGGAAAGATTTTTAGGCGTTATTAATTATGTTTCAAAATTCATTCCTAATTTTGCTGTTTTAAGTTCTCCTTTGAGAAATCTTTTAAAAAAAGATGTTGATTTTTCTTGGCTAGATGTTCATGAAAAAGTTTTCCAAGATTTAAAGAAAAAGTTAGCTTCAGAGCCAGTTTTACAGTTTTTTAGTTCAGATCTTCCTGTTACTCTTTCTGTGGATGCTTCCAAAGATGGTCTGGGAGCTGTTCTTTTGCAAAATAACCTTCCTGTTGCCTATGCTTCAAAAGCTTTAAATGAGTGTCAAAAAAGATATGCTCAAATTGAGAAAGAGCTTCTTGCTATTTTGTTTGGTTGTGAAAAGTTTTTTCAATTTATCTTTGGTCGAAAAATAACTATTGAAACTGATCACGCTCCTTTGATTTCTATTGTTAAGAAACCATTAAACTCATGCACTGCACGCATACAGCGAATGTTGCTTAAGTTGCAGAAATATGATTTTCAACTAGTTTACAAACGTGGCAAAGAATTGTATTTAGCTGATACTTTGTCTAGATCATTCGATATGAGTGATTCTTCAGAAATTAACTTGGATAGCGAAGAAATTGAAGCACAGATTAATTCTATTGTGAATAATATAAATGCATCAGAGTCACAGTTAGACAAGATCAAAGAACTTTCTTTGCAAGATGAGGAATTAGTTCTCGTAAAGAAGTGTATAGCAGACGGCTGGCCATCTCATAAAAACTCATTGCCTGTAAATATTAGAAAATATTGGCCAGTTAGAAATGATTTGACTTTTAAATCGGATATCATGTTTAAAGGGAATGCGATTGTGGTTCCAATGAAATTGAGGCGAGAGATGTTACAACGTTTACATTTTCCGCATTTAGGTGTCACTAAGACGTTGTTGAGAGCAAGCGATTGTTTATATTGGCCTGGCATATCTAATGATATTTATAATTTGGTTTCGTCTTGTGGTACTTGTAAACTTTATAGTAATAACAACAGACAGGAGACTTTGATACCGCATGAGGTTCCAAATTTCACTTGGCAAAAGATCGCTGCTGATTTGTTTGAATTGAATGGTAAAATGTATTTATTAATTGTAGATTATTACTCAAAATTTCCGGAGCTTTCGCTTTTGACAAGTACGACTAGTGAGGCTGTTATTAATAACTTAAAGCGTATTTTTAGCCGCAATGGTATTCCGGAAATTTTCATGAGCGATGGAGGGCCTCAGTTTTCTAGTGAAAAGTTTGCTGCTTTTTGTAAAGAATGGAAGTTTGAGCATAAATTTTCCAGTCCTGAATATCCTCAGTCTAACGGTATGGTGGAGAGAACGATTCAGACTGTTAAAAATTTGCTTAAGAAAGCCTTTCATGATGGTAAAGATCCATACTTGGTTATGTTAGAGTTTAGGAATACTCCTATTTCTCATGAAATTCCTTCACCTGCTCAAATTTTTTACAACAGAAAGTTAAGAGGAATTTTGCCAATGTCTTCAGAGAGCTTTGAACCAAAAATTAATAAAAATTTAAGATCTGAATTTGTGAATAGACAATTTAAAAGCAAAGTTTATTTTGATCGAAACAAGAGAGATTTAAGACCGCTTGTTATTGGGGAAAAAGTTTTATTTAAAGTTGGTAAACAATGGAGAAAAGGTGAAGTTTTGTTTCAATTAGATAAACGAACTTACAGAATTATTTCTAATGGAGTATGTTTCATTCGTAATAGAGTATTTATCAAGCCACTAGCTTTTGTTCCATTTTATATTCCGGATGATATAGTAACACCTAATATTGTAAATGATTCTCCATCAGGGGAACCCACAGCTAGGGCTGTGTTGCATAGAAATTCTGAAGGGTTTCTAGTTACTTCATCAGGTCGTGTAAGTCGCCCTCCTGATCGTTTAACTTATCCTATTAGTTAAGTGTGTATCTTATAAGTTTATTAGAGGGAAGATGTTGTATAGTGTCTCCTTACTATCTAGAGATAATTAAAAATAAAGAAGTCATTCGTTTGACACATCTGGTACACGATGTTTTTTCAATTTTATAACTTATTATAAAACATTACATTCTGCAGCATAAGTATTTAGTTGATAGCCGCAATCGGATATAGTGAGATACCAATTTGTGGAAAATTCCCGTCTATGTGTATCTTTATCTGGGGACATGGCAGTGGCCTGGCAAAGTTTATCTTTTATAATTAGATGCCGATTTGGTATTTTCGGACCTTCGAAGATTCTGCTATTATGTATTATTTTTAGGAAAGGTACTAAAATGTAATTTAGATTTTCGAAGTTTCCCCTTGATATATCACCTTTTCAACAAAGAATAATCAAAATCGGTTCATAAACGACTAAGTTATGAGCTAAGTAACTAACTAACTGTTATATATTTAGTGGACAGGTAAATAACGGAACTCCTTTGTATGTAGTTAGAAGCGCACTGCTTTATTATCGCAAGATACAAATGTGGGTAAATCAAGAAATATAGTTTAACAACTACCTTAATACTAAAATATACAACATTCCTCCCCGCTTAAATTTTAAACATTTATAACTATGATTACTCCTTATAATTAACACGAGGAATGTCTCTTAAACAGCGATCTGATCCACTCCAAGTTCTCGCTGGTAGGGCATTCTGTCCTTCCCTGGCATTAATCCCTTCATTCACAGGAACTTCATTGACATATTCTTCCTGTACCAATGAACAAAATGAACAATCGCTGTCTACTTCTTCCTCATCAGTTTGGATAGACACTCTTTCCACCCCCGAATTACAATCAATCACCGTCTCACCAGTTGCTGGACTTGCGATTGTTTCCACATTACCTTCTGCCGAGGATATGCCCATCCTTGATTTTGAACTAGCCTCAGTTTGGTTAGTATAGGACCAAAACTCATTGAGGTTGACATCTTCTATATTATTATGTGTACTTCCAACATCGGACGTGGTAACAGTCGCATTTTGCATAATAATCTGGTTGGTATGTTTTTTTACCGTAATGTTCAAAGATGGTATATAAATAATGTAAACAGTCAGGCCAATTTTTTTTAAAACAACACCAGGCAACCAATATCTCACATTTGCCTTAGTACATCTTACTAATACTCTATCGTTTTTATTAAACTTAACATTTCTTGAGCCGCGGTAGTGCTTACTCTGTAAGAACTGATTGCGTTTAACAACACTGTTCAAATCATCTGTAAATGATTTTATTTCATTGCTAATTAATGAATCAAAACGAGAACGTAACTGTCTGCCAAACATTAACTTGGCTGGTGATTGTTTAGTTGTGAAATGTACAGAATTTCTGTATGTAAATAAATATTCGCGCAATTTATCATGAAATAGTTTTTTATTACATGAGGACGCTATGATGCTTTTAATTGCTTTTTTTACAATTTTAACATAAGCTTCCGCTTGGCCGTTACTAGCCGGTGAATAAGTTGGAGATGTAATGTGGGTAATAGAATTAAGTGAACAAAAATTTTTAAATTCTTCAGACGTAAAATATGTACCATTATCCGATACGATTGTTTGCATAATTCCAAAACGAGAAATAACTTCCAGTAACTTGTCAATAATTGTAGATGAAGAGCAGTTATTTAGTTCAAAACATTTCACCCACTTGGTAAATGCATCGATAATGATTAGACATGTTCTATTATTTATGGGGCCAAGTAAATATATGTGAACTCTCTGCCACGGATGTGAGGGAAAAGGCCATGGAGTGAGAGGGGCGCGGGGGGGCGCTGGTCGCAGTTGCAAACAGATTTCACAATTACCTATATAATTATCAATATCTTTGTCAATTTTAGGCCACCAAAATCTAGCACGGGCTTCATTCTTAATTTTACAGATTCCGAGATGAGAATTGTGCAACTCTTTTAAAATACGTTCTTGTAACGATTTTGGAATAATTAATTTATGACCTCTTAGAAAGCACCCATTCTCAAATGATATTTGTGATCTACACTTGAAAAAAGAACTGACCTCGTCTTTACAGTTCCTTGGCCAACCATTTTTTACATAGTGAATGACTCGCGGAAGAACACTATCTTTTTCCGTTTCCCCGCGTACCATTTCTAAAGTTATTGGCAAATCCCCCGTTGTAATGAAATGCACGTAAGCCGCCCGATCTATGAGTGAATCATCCGAGCTCGTGTCGTCGGACCGGTTCTGCCTTGATTGTGACGTCACTATAGGTATCAACTCGTTATCAATACACGCCCGGCTTAAGAAGTCTGCACAGTTGTTTTCGCTACGAACGTATTCAATTATATAATTATACGCTGACATAAAAATAGCGTACCGCTGTAACCGGTTTGCAGTGACCTCCGGAATACCTTTACCTGGTTTAAATATAGACAGCAAAGGTTTGTGATCAGTTCGCAAAACAAATGGTTCTGATCTGCCGTATAAATATTGGTGATAGCGTCTGATGCCAAATATAATAGCTGTTGCTTCCTTTTGTATTTGGCTATAATTTCGTTCAGCTTTCGTTAAAACTCGGGATGCATATGAAATAGGTTTTTCTGTACCCTCTTCAACTTGCGATAAAATAGCACCTAACCCTGTGGGGGATGCATCCACAGTTAAAATCAATGTAGCATCACAATTAAAATGTGCTAAAACGCGGTCAGATGATAGTTCGCTTTTAATTTTAGAAAATACTATATGGTGGTTTTTAGTCCATTCCCATTTATTTCCCTTTTGCAACAGATCATATAAAGGACTGAGGACCATTGAAGCGTTTGGTATAAATATTCTATAATAATTTACCATGCCTAAGAACGACTTTAACTGGGTCACATTTTTCGGAGGTACTGCATCTATAATGGCTTCTACCTTTTCCGGTGATTTGTGAAGGCCATTTTTGTCTATCACAAATCCCAAATAGGAAACAGATTTTTGAAAGAAATTACATTTCTGTTTTTGTAAAACGAGACCAGCATCATGTAATCTTTCCAACACTTGATTCAACCTTAGCAAATGTTGATCCTTATAAACCCCTGTAATCAAAATGTCATCAAGAAAAACCAAAACCCCCTCAATTCCTGAAATAATACTATCAATAGTTTTTTGAAAAATTGCAGGTGCACACGATAAGCCATAAATTAGACGCGTATATTGGAAGAGCCCTTTATGTGTGTTTACACAAGTAAGGGGTTGCGACTCATCACTTAAACATAATTGCAAATACGCATTAGATAAATCTAATTTGGTGAATTCTTCCCCACCATGAAGTTTTGCAAATAATTCCTCTATTCTGGGTAGAGGATACCTGTCTATTTGCAATTGTTTGTTTATGGATACGGAAAAGTCCCCACAAATTCTTACATCTCCGTTAGCTTTTAAAACAGGGACTATTGGACTAGCATAATCGGAATACTGTACCGGTTTTAAAACACCCTCACGAACAAGCCTATTTAACTCTGTTTCAATTTTGTCTTTTAATGCAAAAGGTACGGGTCGGCTTTTAAAAAAAACAGGTTTGGCATCCGATTTTAAAGGTAAAGACACTTTATTTTTGTTGAAACAACCCAATTGATCTGAAAACACTGAATTATATTTTATATACAGAGATTCTATTATGTTGTTTGAACCCATAGAATTACAGTAATTAATTTTACAAATCTGCATATTAAAAACAGATAAGAAATTCCTGCCTAAGAGTGGGGACCACCGTTTAAAATTACATAAAATTCAATATCTTTTGTCTCACTTTCATACTTTACTGGTACTTGCAAAATACCTAACGGTTTGATTTCAGCTCCAGTGTATACTTTTAAGACCAAATTATTTGGTTTGAGAGGTATTTTAGAAAAATATTCGTGGTACATTTTATCGGAAATGGTACATACATGCGAACCACTATCAATTTCAAAATTAATATCTATTCCGTTTACGTTAACCGTTTGCATCATAGCTTCCCCGTTTTTTGTTCGAATGTTACATATGAAAAAAAACTTACCATCATCGCCATTATCATTATTTTTTTCCAAATAATGATGTTGAACAGTGTTATTTTTTTTAGGGCACATCTTAGACAAATGACCCTTCTCATTGCAACGCCGACACGAATAATTAGCAAATCTGCATTGCTGAACACTATGATTATTATATCCGCAAACAGAACACTTAATTTTGCTTTTTGACACATAATTCACTTCCATATTCGAACCCGATGCGAGCATTAACTGTTGTGATGTCGACGAACTGGTTTGTTGCGATGCTGTGCGAGCACTCCACACGCTTTCAGCTATATCAATAGCTTTTGCCATAGTCAGATTCGAAGCATCCTCCATGAACAATTTGTCGCGAGCTGGATCACTTAGCATGCCTAGTACAAACCGGTCACGCATTGTTTCATCAAGTGACGGGAATTTACAATGAGCCGCCAAGCTGCGAACTCGGGCTGCCCACTCCTTCAGTCCTTCTCCAGTCAACTGAGTAGCACAATGGAATCGATGCCGCTCCGCGATGATGCATGTTCGAGGTTGGAAATGATTGTCTAATATCTCGACAATATCCTTATACGATAATGTGCCAATCTCCTTAGGATGTCCGAGATCCCGCACTAATTTATATGAATTTTCCGTGAGTGCGCTCAATAAAATTGCTCTCCGTCTTGAACCCGCCTTGTCATTGTCTTCGGTGATGACGTTTGCACAGAACCATTGATCCAGTCGTTCTTTATAAATTTTCCAATCCTGGAGTTCATAATTAAACGTAGGCAAATTACCAATTAACGCGTTAGCCATGATTAACTAATAATTATTAGTCGTATATGTTTATTCTCGTCGCCAATTGTTATATATTTAGTGGACAGGTAAATAACGGAACTCCTTTGTATGTAGTTAGAAGCGCACTGCTTTATTCTCGCAAGATACAAATGTGGGTAAATCAAGAAATATAGTTTAACAACTACCTTAATACTAAAATATACAACACTAACTAAGTTGTATATAATGGTCAACTTAGCACACTTGTTTCATAATGTACTATGTAGCAGAAGGTGGGTCAGGGATGGCCAAAATGAAAAGCTGTAACTCGTACCACTGATTTAATTGTAGGTCTCCCTAGTTTTGGGCAGAGTAACGACACATTTCAGTTTCAATTTCAAATAAAGAATGATCAATTTTAAATGTAACCGCCATTTTATATTTTTTACAACACTGCTCCCACTACTCAACCCCATACCAAAAAGATAGTGTTGCCAGTTACAATAATTAAGTTGATTGGATCTAAATATCGATACTAATACGATATTTGTATTGATAGTGAAAACAAATAATTAAATATACTTCTAAATATGTAAAAATGTATACAAATCAAGTAATGCCTAATTATGGTCGAGCGATGGAAGAACCGCTGCCATGAGCAGTTTGTAACATTCGGCCATCCTGTAGCTGCCGCGCCCCGCGGCCATCATTCTTGTTGCTGATGTCCATTACCTGGAACAAAGATATTGTGCGCAGTATTTATGGTTTTTTTTTAATACAGTCGAGGGCAGTTTCAAATACTTTCACATAGATTAGAGGTCACACAGTTTTTTGAAATCACACAGTTCTTTAAGACGCCACACAGTTATACTTATGTCACACAGTATTGGTGTCACACAGTTATATGAAATCAGACAGAAATTTTAGATCACACAGTTATATAACATCACACAGTGTTATATGAAATCACACAGGCTTTAGTTAAAATACGTAACTTCGCACTTCACACAGACTACGTTCCTCTAAATTAATAGGGCTCCTATATTATTTATTACGTGTTGTTACACATAATATAAATACGTCATCATCACCAACCACAACTTTCTGATGTTATATCGTTCCTGGCATAATATTAAAGAAAATTTGATACTATTGAAACTACTGCTGTAATCAGAAGCACACAGAAATAATGATAAAATTTCATTTTAAATTTACAATTTATTATATATGATGTTGTTAAACACATATTATTATCTAACTTGATTTCAGTATTTGTATAATTAAAATTATGTGAAGTTTGAAGTTAATTATATTTACATATTTACATAAGTAACACTAAATAATAAGAATTAGGATCGAATTATATAGTGATAACTGTATATACAAACTGTTTATTTTATCGTACTGATTTATAGCATTGAAAGTAATATAAAAACAAATCCATTATTCTGTAATTAACTCTCAAGAAGGTCTATAAGATCATCCCTGTCAACTTCTCTATCACTACCAGAGCTGTCATTATCCCCAGAAATCGCCGATTTATACGGGCGAAGGGCATCCCCACGAACGACAGCACTAAATTTTCTATGACCCTTCATGCCTTTAATACTTGTAATAGTATACCGATCTAGTGAGTGGTCTACTTTTGTGATTTTGTATGGTCCTGTATAGAGACTGTCGAGTTTTTTAGTAACCCTAGCAGTCGCATCTCTAGATATTCCACCTTTCCAAAGAACAAGCTGTCCGCAAACATACTTTATACATTTTTTATGCCGGCGATCAAACCTACTTTTCATCAAAGTCATGTTCCTATCAATGCGCCATTTAGCGGTGTCACGACGAGTTTGTAACTCCTGCTGCTGATTTTCGGAGTTGTTTAATTCCGACGTTACATACGCGGGAAGACAGGAGTTATTATGTCCAAACATAAGTTTGAACGGAGGGAAACCGGTTGTGACGTTGACTGTGTTATTAATTCCCCAAACTATATCAGCTAACTTTTCGTCCCACGTACATTCACTTTCAGATAACGTGTTTAGACCATCTAACAATGTGCGATTTACCCTTTCTACCTGACCATTAGACCGAGGGCTTGCGATGGCATTAAGAATATGCTTAAATTGAGTTTCCACAGCAAACTGTTTGAAATATCGACTAGTGAAAGCCTTACCCCTATCTGTAATGATCCTAGTAGGATTTCCGAACTGCGTGATAATGTCTTTCATATGTTTAATTGTTTCAATCGAGCTACAACTTTTAGATGGTCTAGCAAAAACGTATTTTGTAAACGAATCGATGACTACAAGAATATACGCGTTGCCTTTGCGCGTTTTTATGAATGGGCCTAAGTGATCGGCGTGCAATGTATGCATAGGAATAGCGGGCTTTTCAATGGGATGCAGTTCTCCTTCAGTTCTCCCATAATTTCCCTTTCCATAAGCACATTGCAAGCATGAGTTAACATATTTGCGAATAAATCTTGTCATTCCTGGGAACCAAAATTGTTCTTTTATAACTTTTTCGCAATGATCAAAACCAGGATGTCCAATTTGGTCGTGAAATTTTTGTAGTAACCCGTATTTGGCAAGTTTTGGGATTACAAAGCGTTCACCTGTTATAGTTTTTCTATACAACACATCGTCTTTTATCGAGTAATTAGAAGTAATGTCTCTGTTATCGGTACCTTCACGCAGCTGAGTAAGGATGGATTGAATACCGTCGTCTTGCAATTGTAAGGTGAATAGCCAGTCAGAGTTGTCAATCAAAAGTACATTATTCATTAAAGGATTTCTACTCAAAGCGTCCACGTGTTTCATTCTATCTCCAGGCCGATACTCTATTTGCAGATCAAAATCTTGTATCATAAGCCACCAACGCGCAATGCGTGGGATCAGATCTTTTTTGACAAGCGTGGTTCGCAAAGCAGCGCAGTCAGTAATTACTTTAACAGGGATTCCCGTTAAATAAATTCGGAATCGTTTTAGTGATTCCACTACCGCGAGAGTTTCAAGCTCATAACTATGATAAAACTGTTCCTCTTTGCTTGTCACCCTACTAAAATAAGCAATTGGCTTTAAGCTACTATCACATTGGTATTGCATCAATATTCCACCTAATCCTAAATGACTAGCGTCAGTGTGCAGTTCAGTGATTGCGTTCTTATCATATATACCCAAAACAGGCCTTTCTGTTAGTCTCTGTTTTAAAGTTTGGAACGCAACTTCTTGTTTGTCACCCCAGTGCCATTCTACTCCATTTTTCGTTAAATCGGTTAATGGGCGTGCAATTTGTGCAAAACTACGGATGAATTTTCGGAAATAAGATGTCAAACCTATAAATTGTCGGACTTGATGGACATCACATGGTCTTTTATACTCTGTGACGCAATTTATCTTTGCTTGGCCAGGTTTTATTGTACCAGCTGTAATTTCATGTCCTAAATAGTTAGCACTCTTCTTAAGGAATGAGCATTTTTTTAGATTTAACTTTAGATTTGCGTCAGAAAGTAGGTTTAAAATCCGTTCTAGTAACTCCAAACCAGCTTCTATAGTCACACTAGGCAACATCACATCGTCTAAATATAAGGCAATATCATCGCTAACTTTCCCTAGAACCATACGTATTAATCGTGAGAAAACTGCAGGAGCATTTGCCAAACCAAAGGGCATTTTGAGAAACTCGTACTGTCCCGATGGAGTGACAAACGCCGTTTTATGTATAGAATCCTCAGCCATAGGTACTTGGTGGTAGCCTTGAGCAAGATCGAGGGTTGTAAAGTATGTCTTACCACTTAACCGGGATACCTGATCGTCAATATGTGGTAAGGGGTACCGATCTTTGATAGTGCGTGCATTCAAAGCTCGGTAGTCAACGCAAAGCCTATAATCACCTCCCTTCTTTTTAACTAATACCACAGGACTTGCATATTCGGACATGGACTCCCTTACAACTCCTGCATCAATAAGGTCTTTTATTTTATCATTAACAATTTCGTTTTCTTTATACGGTAGTCTATAAGGTTTGAAATAAACCGGTTGTTCGGTAGTTGTTCGAATATGCATCTGTACTAAACTAGTACATCCCAAGTCATTTGTACTCATAGCAAAAAAATGAGAAAATTTATTTAAAAGTCTTAATAAACGTTCAGTGTCTATGTCATCAAGGTCACCTACATCTATGTCAGACAGTTTAATCGTTATCGAGTCGCAGCTAATATCTGAAGGCTGTTCAACTGTAAAAATATTATGCGTATTCTGCTCAACGTGTTCAATCAGATCAGCTCTAGCTATTAATTTGTTTGAAGGCCATTCAATAGAGTCATTTCCCACATTAATAACTTTAATAGTCGCATTTTGAGAGTTAATTAAAGATTCCGGAATAAAATAACAAACACTGCCCAGTTGAAAATGCACTGGATGTGTTAAAAGAGTGTACACTTTTTCACCTGGTATATCGGTATAAATTTCTACGTATGCGTAACTGTTGCTAGGTATACATGAGTAACATTTGAGATAAACTGGAAATTTAGTCACACAGTCCATTGTGGATAATTGAATATCTATCAACGCATTTTTTAAGATAGATGTAGAAACAAAATTCACAGAGTTATAGGTCGTTACTAAACTAACATTGTTCTGGTTAATCATCGTTTGTCCAATAATTAAATCAATGCCAGATAAATTACACTTCGTTATTTCAACACAACCTTTCAGCTCGAGATTGTCAATTGCAACACGAACATCCGAGGAACCTAATGATCGAGAGTAAGCACCTCCAAAACCTTTCATTACAGCGGTGGATGGTTTTATGATTAAATTTAAATTTTGTGCTTGCTCTAGCGTTATTATATTAATCTGACTTCCTGTATCTATATATGCGATAAGTTCAGCACCATTAATGTGTACTATGCGTTTATATAAATCAGAAAAAATGTTGTAAGTAACATGTAGAACGCTACTAACCTTGGGTGCTTGTTGTCGCGGTGCAGACCAGCAGTTCGCAGTAGCGTGCCCGAAGCGTTGACAGTGGTTGCACTGCAGCTGGCTTCTGCATTCCCGCGCCTCGTGCCCCGGCCGTCGACAAACGTAGCAGATTTTGGGCAGCAACTGTGTAGATGTTGTAGGCGTACTCGTACTCGCTGAACTACCATTTCCTCTCCTCCACGTAGATTTTTTTAACATTGTTGCTTCTACCCGCTTATAGTTTTCTAATGATGACAAATATCCGAAGTAAAGCTGTTCCGGTGTTTCACAGTTAAAAGCTTTAGCATTTGCTCTCAATTCGATAGGTAAGCCCCGTATTACACATGAAATTGCATCTTCTCCAGCAACCTTGCACTTTTTTAGCAATGACATTTTTGAGTGGAAATATTTTGTCATAGTCTCGGAGTCCGATTTCGTCCTGGATAACATTTCTTCAAGACGGTCGACAAAGTCCGTTGATCGTGGAAAGGCGGTTTGTAACGCTTTTTTCCATTCCTCCCAGGTGAAATTGTAGTCTTCAAGGTCGTCGTACCATTCTCTAGCGGATCCGCGCAGTCGAATTTGCATTATAAACTGACGATCCGTGTTATCCCAGCCATACACATCTCCGAGTTGATCAATCTTATGCAACCAACCAGAAACGTTGCTTGTTTTATCATCTGGACGGAATTTAGGAATGACTTCAGCGTCGGTTGGCGTCACACGTCGTTTCTTTATCGGTGGTGGGTTGGTTGAATCGACAGAAAAAAAAAACTCACTTTTCTCGTCCGTGGAATTTGATGATGAACTTAAACTTCGCCGTTTCCGTTGTCCCAGTCCGTTAAAATATGGGCCAGACATTTTTCCCTTATCCCACTTCTGAAATGTAGCAGAAGGTGGGTCAGGGATGGCCAAAATGAAAAGCTGTAACTCGTACCACTGATTTAATTGTAGGTCTCCCTAGTTTTGGGCAGAGTAACGACACATTTCAGTTTCAATTTCAAATAAAGAATGATCAATTTTAAATGTAACCGCCATTTTATATTTTTTACAACACTGCTCCCACTACTCAACCCCATACCAAAAAGATAGTGTTGCCAGTTACAATAATTAAGTTGATTGGATCTAAATATCGATACTAATACGATATTTGTATTGATAGTGAAAACAAATAATTAAATATACTTCTAAATATGTAAAAATGTATACAAATCAAGTAATGCCTAATTATGGTCGAGCGATGGAAGAACCGCTGCCATGAGCAGTTTGTAACAACTATTATGTATGAACATAATATAAGGCGATATTGTGTGCGCACGAGCGAAAGCGAGTGCGCCATAAGAAAGCCGCGTATAATGTGGTCACAGGCACACGTGTTTCATACGACGTTTTTCAACACACTTGCTCAAGACGACGTTTTTCTGAGAAAGAATGAGCGTTCTTGCCGGTTTTCCATTTTAAAAATTTTTCATAGGCCTGCCGCTAAATACTTACATTTCACTCGATTTTGATGGCAAAAGACTATCGCACGCGTTTTTCGCCTCGTTACGTATGTCCGGCGGAGTTAATAATAGGTTTTCTTCATGTTCTTCACTTGAAGTAGACATTTTCGTTAATATTAAACTTCACAATTAATCCAAACTTCGTCAAACCCGACAATTAGTTACGAAAAATGGCGCGTTGTTTTTTTTTCTTGCCGCGATACAGATGCGCACGCAAGGCTAAGGTGCGAACTAAATCGGCCAACAGCCAAGATTAAAAATATAATTCAGTTTAAATGTAATGTTTAAAACAGAAATTACAGATAATTTTAAATGAATTAAAGTTATTTTTTAATAATAAAGCTGGATTTACCATTTACTGTTATTTTTAGCATAAATACTGTTTGTTGCTAAAATAAGAAGTTATAACCCGACTAAATTATATCGCTTCTTCTTCTTCTTACTTACGACTTGGTACTAGGGTACAAATGTAAATTGGTCGGGTTAATAAACTAAAGGCACTCGTTCAATAATATACTGAAAAAGCACGCGTGTTTAATATCTAGGATTATGAGCCAAAAATCGGTGGAATAAAAACGACGTTTTGAGCAAGTGTGTTGAAAAAATATATATATAGGCATGCACGGTCGAGTTGTGCAACCTCCTCCTTTTTTGAAGTCGGTTTAAAATATGTATTACAGACTATGAAATTTCATAAAATTTTCATGTCATTTAATTTTATGTAATTTGACATAATCTCATACTTTGAAATTGAATATTTTATATATTTTTTTATTAATATTGTTTGACATAATTTATTTTATATAAAATATTCTTACTAACATATAGACTAAGTTTACTGACATGCTATGGATCACTGTTATCTGCCAAATAAATGAATTACCTATTATTAATTTTCAGTCCAAAATGCTTCAAATGCGTGTTAGTCAAAAAAGGGAAAAATACAAAAAAGATTCATCCTTTGACTGCGATGGACATATTGACTTGCAAAACGATAAATCGTATCGCCTACCATAATTTTTCTCGGGCCAGATTTAAACCCAAGCATGATGCAAGAAAGGCTCTCTACTAACATATTGAGCAGGCAACCAAAAGCGGCTCGCACGGATCCTGTTTTTAACCGACTTCAAAAAGGAGGAGGTTATCAATTCGTCTGTTTTTTTTTTTTATGTTTGTCACCTCAGAACTTTTGACTGGGTGAACCGATTTGGATGATTCTTTTTTTATTTGAAAGCTGGTGCTTTCAGATTGGTCCCATTTTAATTTAGTCCAGTTCTGACAACGGCATTCATGAGAAAACCATATAAGTTGAAGATTGAAGTCGGTTTTTATTACTCTTTAGAATGGTTATCTTTCATCGCCCCATTTTAGTAGACTGCACTGCGGCGTGTAATTACCGACAATTTCAAAATCTCCTTAGTCTAAATAAAATCTTTTCAGTCTCTTAAAATACCTACTTGCGTCGCTCACAAGAACCCATCTAGCAAAATTGTTTTTAGCTTTTGATAAACCTTACATTACCTAATCTTATATATAAGGCAAATAATTGAGTCACTTTGAAATTAATATTATAATTTATTAAATAAAATCAATTTTACAAAGTTTCATTCATATAAATTGTAACCCAATAGATATTACCTAACTGAGGTTCCGTGGTACGTTCTTGAAATGTTAACTTCTTACATAGATTTTAAAAACAAAGGCATTTTAGCTGTAAGTCTTGTAGTTGGATCATCTAGAGAAGGGGCAAAAGTAGCCACAAATGTTGATGATACGTCGTCAGATTCTCCGTTACGGTGTTGGTGATCATCCTCTGGAAAAATAAATCACAATAGAAGTGATGCAATGACCCGTGACGCAATTTTTTTTATTTGGTTCATCACAATTATTAAAACTGTCACTACCAATCAAAATGAATTTTCATTTTTAGAACAGTGATAGCAAAGTGGGTTAAAGAGCCCTTTTCACATGATGATAGTCAGTGAGGCTCAGGTTTGAGTCCTGGCATTTACTAATAAGTTTTTCAAAAATCTTACGTAGGTACGTGTACATATTTATCACTGGCTCGACGGTGAAGGAAAACATCGTGAGGAGAAATGTGTAACTGACCCGGTCCGGCGATGTGTTCACCGCCTATCACGTTTAGGGGTCCAAAGAATATGGTGATACGCAGGTATTTCCCAAAATTAAATTCCTCTGCCTACCCCCCGGAGAATGCAAGGCGTCAGGTAATTTTTGAATTGTTTTTTTATCACCCGACTGCAGAGCGTAATGTGTTTATCAGCCCATGAATGTATAATTGTTACCATGTTTGTGGCGCTCCCGACCAAATGTGTTCGCCAATTTCCATGATGCTTACGTCAATCGATTAGTCTTAATCTTGCGCGTATCACTTAAAACATGTCAGTAATGTAGTGTAGCGACCACCAGACGCAATTTAAGTTTTATTTATTACTTTTCATTTTAATCACCATTTAGGATCTACTACGATTTAACTAACTAACTTTTTTATACTAAACTTTTTAATTAGTAACCAACTACTAACTAAAGCGTGTAAAATAAAAAAGTTAATTTAAGAAATCACAAACCCGTCTGTTTAAAAAGTCAACTTTCAAAAAGATGGAAACAACATTAGCTATTAGTAAAATAGGAAGTAAATACCATCTACTGCACAATCTTACTGACAATTTCAATGCAGTCAAAGGCATCCACTTAATTTAATTTAATAATAAAGACACATTGCCTCCGACTGCATGATATTAGTAGATCTGTGCAGCAGATGGTGTTTATTTCTAGCTTTACTAATAGATAAATATATTTGTTTCCATCTTTTTCAAAGTTCACTTTTCAGGTTCTTGATTTGTTTAATATTGTTTTTAAATCTTACCCTGTACTGAATTGTGAACGGCTTTACATCCATGGTCACAGCAGCGTAAGCCTACACTGCGATTTTTGTCGGTACAGTTGTGGCAGTCGATACTGCCATTACATCTGGTGCAGTTAGTACATTCAGAGCTGCCGTGACAGTCGTTGCAGTTTCTACAGTTAAGACAGCCGGTACAGCCTTTGCAATTTATGCAGTTGATGTTATTGCCATCGTCTCTGAGGTCTGTTGGTAGATTGTCGAGATTAATATTAACAAAAGGGTTTCTTAAACTAAAAAGCCTTTTTAATGTCACAGATATTTTAACAAAAGACTCTAAGATACAACAATTAGCTTTTAAATATAAATAATCATTGATTATAATTATATTATTTCGAAAGTTGCCGCTTTGATTTGTTTGATTTCAAATGAAATCAAAATGTTTATAAAAAATCAAAGTCGGGACTTTTACTCGTAAGTCCAAGTTGAAAGTTATTTCAACTCCTCTGCTACAGCGTGTTTAGTAGAAGCAGAAAATCCAGCATTACTATCGTAAATAGTGTTATTAGTGTGACTGCATTTAGAAAGAAAGAAAGAATTATGACTAGCTGTTCCACGCGATTTCACCCGCGTAAGTCTCGTTCCCGTGATTGAATTGTAGCGGATGTCTTTCTAAGAAAAGTAAGCTTTACATTTTATAAAAGAATTTTTAAAATCAGTCTTGTAGTCTAGAGCCAAATAAACAAACAAAAAAATCAAATCTTTTCTCTTTATAATACCTATTAGTGTAGATAAACAAAACTTACCAACATACATCGAGCTTACCGAAGCAATTGTGACAATTGCTATAAATATATCTAAAATTAAGATAAACCCTTTCATTTTAAATAATTAAGATAAATCTGACACTTTTCTTGAAGCAAGCGTAGGTACTGAGATTTATCTTTTGCGATTTACTGTATATAGAAGCCAGTGGAAGAAATATGTTATTATAAAATGTATAAAGATTATAACAAGTAAGTGTTAATGACTCGTGTAGTAAGAAACTAAAGGGATTCGAAAATTCTATTATAATTAATAAGCAAAGATTTTAAAGCATACAATTTACCTACGCTGCCAGCGTAATTGGTACCTACGCTTGCATCTGGTATGTGCAGCGGGTCTGATTCAGTAAAAAGTTTAAATTAATTTGATTTCTAAGAAATACTAGCAGCGCCCAACGGCCTCGCACGCCTAGTTCCCGTTACCGTGGGAATGTGTAGATAAAATTTAACCTATGGTATCCCTGATAATGCAGCTTTTAATTTGAGAAAGAACTTTGAAAATCGGTGAAGTGTGTTTAGCGTGAAAGCGTAACAAATAAGCAAACAAAGTCACTTTCGCATTTATTAGTTATTTTTATAATAGTAAAAAATAGCGATCAGGGGCGTTTCCCGGATCCAGTTTATTTCAGGTCCTGTTAGAATTTCCAAAAATAAATGCTTTTATATAGAAATGCGTCGAATAATTGTTAATTATTCGGTATTCGGCGTATTCGGCAAATTTCGAGATATTCTTATTCGGCCGGATATTCGGATTATTTGCAGAATATTATTCGGTTAATTATTAATTAACCAAATAAAATTCTATAATAATATTCGGTTAATTAATAATTAACCAAATAATATTCTGCAAATAATCCTGCTGTATGTTTTTTAAAGTAAATAACCTGATATCAATATATTACCATACCATACCCAAAAACCATCAAAATCAGTTTGTCGAATTAGTTTTATGCAGTTATAAGTACCCTAATTATTAAACCAGATACTCAGCTATTACCACATCACACAAAATCTCATTACAATCTGTCAAAAAAGTCGTATTTGGGTGACGCGTGCGAAGACAGACAAAAAATTCAAAAATTGATTTTTAAATATCTAACTCGCTAACAATCTACACAGCCATTTAAATTTTCAAAAAATATTCCATGTACAGACATTGTCTCGTTACAGTTTTATTATATGTATGTACAGATTAGAATCTGACAGCTATAACTCGGGTGGTATAGTTTTACTAAAAATACCAACCCTACCACCAGGGATATGGCTTGTGGTATGATGGGTCCGCAATGGTTTGGCAGCCGGCGTGCTATGTGTACAAACCTGATTGCACGCCAAAGCTATAGATCACCACAATAAATAATATTTTTAGGAACTGTGAGATCGTTGAACCGAATAATTGGGCTGAATATTCGGTTCGGTAAGAGTCATACCGAATATTATTCGGTACCTATTCGTTATTCGGCAAAAACCACTATTTGGCGCATGTCTACTACATAACATACAGATGCACCTAATGAATTTTTTGACAATGAAATTATAGTACAGTAAATGAGGAGCACCCTGTCACAATTTGACCCAGTATTGAGTTCGCAGTAGATACGACTTGACGAGCTTTGTTTACAAGTTAAACTGTTCGATGCACATTGCACAGATACCTATGTATTTTTGTTTACCATAAGATATGTTGTGATGTCATCACAGGTCTACACTATATCCCCTAATTATGTTTTTAATAAAATCATTTATTTCGTAGAAAAAATACATTCACTAACAAATAAAAAGTGTTCTCCAAAGAGGACCTATCTCGGACAGTGCCAGTTATTAAATTAATGTTTACTTTATAAAACAGTACACAAGTAAAAAGTGCCTTGTTAATACCTCTGCTGCCTAGGGATAAGGTAAGGTAAGGAGTATGAATTAAATAATATTTTTTTATGATATATTTATTTTTAATAGGTACATAAAATTTTACATTTATATATGAGATATATTCTCTAAAAGGAACTCCATCTGGATGTAGAAGTATAGTTGTTATATAATTTATTTGGTAGCCAACGGCACATTAAATGCCAATGCTGGTTCTTCCTGAGAAACCTTCGCTTGGGCAAAAGCTGCAGCTAAACTTGAAGCTACGACGTCAGCTTCTTTGCGAACGCGATGAAGGACATTATCTGCAAAGATTTTATAAGGTTTAAGTTACATACACTTAAGTTCATATTTTTGATACGATTTACAATTACAAGCCTTTTCTATGCACTTTAAATTATTTTTATATTTTGTATAAGAGAAATAAAACACACTTTTTGTGTGTGTCTGTTTGTGTTGTGTTTTTGTAGTCTCTTTTTTTTAAACACTGCATCAAAAATGCTCTGAGCATGTTCACGTATACTTTAAAAGATCTTTTCAACGTCTAGACAGACACTTTGAAAACGATGAAAAAAATATTTGTGATTGCGATGTTGGGAGTTGGGACGTAGCGTAATTCTTTAAGTAATAATCTTTTCAATGTTCAAATTATTTATTTTTGTCACCAACAAGATTTGTAACATAGAACCACAATTGTTTTCGGAATCATACAAAAAATTTCTTTTCGGAACGATCTACTACTTCTACAACCAATGAAGCTAATTATATTTACTTCTTACCTTTACCAGAACGGGTGCAGGTTAGGCCAACACTGCCATTTTCGCCGGTACAATAGTGAGATCGGACACTTCCATTACAGTTGTTGCAGTAAGTGCAGTCGACGCAGCCGTTACAGTTATTGCAGCATCTGCTGTCATTGCAGCCATGGCAGTCGTTGCAGTCAATACAGTTCACACAGCCTGAACAGCCTTTGCAGTTGATGCAGTTAACATTTCCATCTTTATCTGTAAAATACTTGTTTCATATATTTTGACACATAACGTCATACATTTTTTGACATGTGACCACGGTACCATGTGATTCCAACTTATGTACTTTCACACAATGTTATAAAATATCTTTTCAACACACTTGCTCAACACGACGTTTTTATTCCACCGATTTTTGGTTCATAATCCTAGATATTAAACACGCGTGCTTTTTCAGTATATTATTGAACGAGTGCCTTTAGTTTATTAACCTGACTTATTTACATTTGTACCCTAGTACCAAGTCGTAAGTAAGAAGAAGAAGAAGCGATATAATTTAGTCGGGTTATAACTTTTTATTTTAGCAACAAACAATATTTATGAGAAAAATAACAGTGAATGGTAAATCCAGCTTTATTATTGGTTGGTTGGTACTCTATTGGATAGACAGACACTTTCCCTCGCTGTCTGTCTTCGATTGGGCGTCAGGGCAAACCACCCCCATAGATGCCAGTGTGGGGAGCCTGTCGATCGACTCGGACACCACGGCCTCTCTTGCGCACGTAGCGCCGGCCGCCTGTCGCGCCATGCATGCCTCAACGACATCATCCGCAGGGCTCTCACCACTGCTGGTATCCCAGCTATTCTTGAGCCTAACGGCATCACACGAATAGGTGGCGGGAGGCCTGATGGTATGACTGTCGAGCCATGGAGACATGGCAGGTCGCTGGTGTGGGATGCCACATGTGCCGACACATTGGCCCCATCCCACATCGATGCCACCTCTGTGGGCGCTGGCGCGGCGGCTGCGGCCGCTGAACGCCTGAAGCGGCGCGAATATGCCGAAATATGAAGAATGAGGGCTACATATTTGTGCCGTTTGGGGTGGAGACCATGGGACCGTAGGGTCCGGGGCGCGGCAGCTCCTCAAAGAGCTGTCAGTGCGTTTGGTCGAGGCTTCAGGTGACCAGAGGGCTGGCAGCTATCTCTGTCAAAGGATCAGCCTAGCTATCCAGAGAGGGAATGCTGCCAGTCTTCTGGGCACTGTCCCACATGGTTCCTCTTTGGAGGACATTTTTTATCTGTAATTATTGTAAATCAATGTATATTTTCCTTGTAAATAAATGTATATTTATTAAAAAATAACTTATATTAATTTAAAATTTTCTGTAATTTCTGTTTTAAACATTACATTTAAATTTAATTATATTTTTAATCTTGGCTGTTGGCCGATCTTGTTCGCATCGGTATCGCGGCAAGAAAAAAAAACAACGCGCCATTTTTCGTAAATAATTGTCGGCTTTGACGAAGTTTGGATTAATTATGTGAAGTTTAATATTAACGAAAATGTCTGTTCAAGTGAAGAAAATGAAGAAAACCTATTATTAACTTCGCCGGACATACGTAACGAGGCGAAAAACGCGTGCGATAGTCTTTTGCCATCAAAATCGAGTGAAATGTAAGTATTTAGCGGCCAGCCTATGAAACATTTTTAAAATGGAAAACCGGCAAGAACGCTTATTCTTTCTCAGAAAAACCACGTTTTGAGCAAGTGTGTTGAAAAACGTCGTATGAAACACGTGTGCCTGTGACCATAATATACGCGGCTTTCTTATGGCGCACTCGCTTTCGCTCGTGCGCACACAATATCGCCTTGTATATAATGGTCAACTTAGCACACTTGTATCATAATGTACTATTGTGGCGACCTCACACTCCGCTTTACGTGCTATTTATTATTTATGTGTGATTCAAAGAATTCGTCGTATTTCAAAAAACAATCTGTATATGAATATATTTTTTTATGGCATCAAAAGATTATATTATATATATCTATTACGTGGTCCATTATCTACGTTTAGGGGTCCAATATATCTCGTCAAATGTGGGTATATCCAGTAATGGAATACCTCTGCCTACCCCCTCGGGGATAAAAAGGCGTGAGATATATATATATATCTCTCTATGCCAAAAATTCCAGATTTATTACCTCAAGAAATTGATTTTTACATATCACCATTGTCAAAACCTTTATTACTAAGGTCACATAAAAATAAAATAACTTACCAGTAGACTGCGTCGTCACCGGTGAAACTGCGAGAATGGCTATAAATATACCCAAAGTCAAGATAAGCTCCTTCATTTTAGAAATTAAATTGTAACTAGGTATTCTGTCTGCCTTATAAAGCAACAATCGCAATGTGGTGTTTTTTAATTCTTAGCTGCCACCTATATACATAGACGGCTATTAAAAATTAATGAATTAATAAAGTACCTATTGACCATAAAATGTTTAAGCACTTTGATACTTGAAACCGTAGGACGAGGACTAAGTATTGTTTGCACGGTTACTTAGAGGACGATTTTTTTATCTAACCTACCGGTGAATGTATGCGCGTCATTTGTTAAAAAAATCATACTGCAAAATAAATCGAAATAATAACTTGTGTTAATTTTTCCTTTTTATCAACCTCTGTAATTACTGTATATACATCTTCCTAGTGTCCCATAAATCTGATTAGAATAAATTATCATATTTATGGGACACTGGTGGGATTTAAATGTTTGTATGCACCTTACAATAATACTGAAAAATAAACTCATTTATTGCAATTAATACAATTACTTAAACTAATTAGATAAGCATTCAAAACTACACCAGCCGGCAAACAGTCGCAGCATTACTTGAACGATAGTCCCCTAAAGTTGGTTTTATACTATAGTACTCATAAGTTTTATATCATTATTAACAGCGCCCCGTGTTTTCACCCGCGTAGTTAACGTTCCCGTGGGAATACAGGGATAAAATATAGTCTATCTTACTCGCTGATAATATAGCTTTCTATTAGTGAATAAATTTAAAAAATCTGTTTCGCGGTTTAGGCGTGAAAGCGTAACAAACAAACAGAGTCACTAACATTTAGGACTATTAGCCACCTATCTTCGCTTCGCTTCGGTTTATCAAACAGAATAAATTGGTATATTATCTCCTGAACTCTGCAAGATACCTAAATGAAACATGTAGGTACATACACGTAAATTTTAGTTCATCTAGATATTTAAAATCCGTTGAGTTGTTATTTGAGCCCTTTTCATGATAATAGAAAAACAGACAAAAAGAAATCTAAAAACGTTTATTTATAATTTGGCATCGCATTTAAATAGCAGTTTTCACTTTTGCATTCATTTTGAAATCACAGACAATTGTTTGTCTGTAATTTCAATTTATTATTTTGAGATACATCATCGAAGCTCAAACCAGTTTTAATATAAAATGCGTAATTTTTTTATTACGTGATCTATGCATAGATACCTAGACAGATCGTATTTTTTTTTAATGATTGGTGTATTGATACTCGTATCTCTATAAAAAAAAATTCTGTACATATACATAGGATATATTTCAGCCAACATAACGGAGTTCAACTCTATTATTACCCGACTGCGCCAGAAGGAGGGTTATTAGTTTTGAAAAACGCCGGTGGATAATCTGTATTAGGTGTAAATGGAATCATCTTCATAATCTCTCATAACTCCACAGTTGAAAAGGGCGTCTTTTGGTGTCCCAATTATGCCAATCTTCAGCACTGCACATCCTGGCGATCTAATAATATGGTTATGGAACAGTACATATTCCAACTAATATTATAAAATTATAAAGGGGTGGGGGGGGGGCGGAGACACGGCAGCTCCTCAAAGAGCTGTCAGTACGGTTTGTCGAGGTTTCAGGTGATCAGAGGGTTGGCAGCTATCTCTGTCAAAGGATCAGCCTAGCTATCTAGAGAGGAAATGCGGCCAGTCTTCTGGGCACTGTCCCACCTGGTTCCTCTTTGGAGGTCAGTTTTTATCTGTAAATATTGTAAATGAATGCATATTTTCTTTGTAAATAAATGTTATTTAAAAAATATATCCTACTAATATTAGAAACGAAAGTTTGTATGGATGGATGTATGGATGTATGAATGTTTGTTCCTATTTCACGCAAAAACTACTTAACGAATTTTGATGAAACTTTGCAGTTAGGTATATAGCTTACACATCAGATATTTTATTTCCGTATTCCCACGGGAACGGGAACTACGTGGGTGAAACCGCAGAGCGCTGATAGTATATTATAAATGCGAAAGTGATTTTGTTTTCACTTCTCATGCTCTAAAAGTACGCCAATATAGCCCTACGAAGCGGGAATAAAGTTACCACTTTAGTCTCTAGGGAGTAAAAAGTAATTAGTTTTTTAATTTCCTTAGTGAGACATAGATAAACTTAAACAGCCAGTAAATATCTGTGGAGTGTGGGTCCACACTTTCGCTGGGATGCCGTCATCAGATCCTGGTTTCTTTATCATGGTACCTTACCATGGTTGGGATATCACCTCTCCAACAAAAATAGAATCATCAAATTCGGTTTATAAACGACTAAGTTCTGAGCGAACATACATAAAAAAATATATATGCTCGAGTTGTGAAACCATCTCCTTTTTTGAAATCGGTTTAAAAATATATATTACAGACTATGAAATATCATAAATTTTTCATGACATTTCATTCTATGTGTATCCCGGTATTACCGGTGATAAATGTTTCTTATTAAATAAAAAAAAAGGTTGAAATGTCATACAAAGCATGTAAATTTTTTTGGATAATAAAAAGTATAAGTTTACAAACAAAAAGCAATAGGTTTCGCTTAAGCTTGTCTGAGGGTGTCCTAAAATACTTGCGTCACTCACAAGGACCCATGTAGCAAAATTGTTTTTAGCTTTTGATAAACCTTACATTACCATAACTAATAAATAATTTAATATAATAATTAAATAAACTCAAATTTACCAAGTTTCATTCTCATAAATTGCAACCCTAAAGATATTACCTAACTGAGGTTACGTGGTACGTTCTTGAAATGTTATCTTCTTATTTAGATTTAAAAAATTAAAGGCATTTTCGTTGTAAGTCTTGTAGGTAGATCATCTTGAAAAGGGGCAAAAGTAGCCCCAAATTTTGAAGATACGTCGTCAGCTTCTCTGTTAAGATGTTGGTGGTCATCCTCTGGAAAAATAAATCACAGTAGAAGTGATGCAATGACCCGTGACGCGATTTTCTTTATTAAAACTGTCACTGCCAATTACAATGATTCATCATCATCATTCATTTTAGAGCAGTGATAGCCAAGTGGACTAAAGAGCCCTTTTCACGTGATGATAGTCAGTGAGAGGTTCGAATCTTGGCATTTACAAAGAATTTTTTGTGGCGTATCATTAAATAGGTAAGTAGTTGATTTTTTAATCATTAGGTTTACTTTATATTTTTTTCATTTTTAATGACCATTTAGGATCTACTACGATTTAACTAACTAACTATTTTATTTCAAACTTTTTAGTAAGTAACCAACTACTAACTAAAACTAAAACTAAAAAAAGTTAATTTAATAAATCACAAACCCGTCTGCTTAAAAAGTCAACTTTCGAAAAGATGGAAACAACATTAGCTATTAGTAAATTATGAAGTAAATACCATCTACTTCAAAATCTCACATCCATCTTTTTTAAAGTTTACTTTCCAGGTTCTTGATTTGTTATATTTTTTAAATCTTACCCTGTACTGAATTGTGAACGGCTTTACATCCATGGTCACAGCAGTGTATACCTATACTGCCATTTTTGTCGGTACAGTTGTAAAGGCGTATACTGCCATTACATCTGGTGCAACCGTGGCAGTCGCTGCTGCCGTTACAGCTGGTGCAGTTAGTACATTCAGAGCTGCCGTGACAGTCGTTGCAGTTTCTACAGTTGATACAGCCGCTACAGCCTTTGCAATTTATGCAGTTGATGTTACTGCCATCGTCTCCGAGGTCTGTCGGTAGATTGTTGCGATTATTATATAAAGAAAGAGTTTCTTAAACTAACGAGACTTTTTTAATGTCACAGATATTTTGACGAATTAAAGACTCAAAGATACTACAATTAGCTTTTAAATATAAATAATTATTGATAAGATATAATTACGAAAGGTGCCGCTTTAACTTGTTTGATTTCGTTTGATAATGTCAAATCAAAATGTTTTTATTCAAAGTAGAAACTTTTAAGTCCAAGTTGAAAGTCATTTCAACTCCTCGGCTTCAGAATGTTTGGTGGAGGAGAAGAAGCGGGCAAAAAATCAATCTAATCAACATACCTACTTCAAAACAAATCTTACGACGACGGCTAAGTCTATGTATTAATAATCATAGTAATAATAATATTGTGGGACACAATTCCCGCACGGTTATTTAGTCCCAAACTAGGCAGGGCCTGTACTATGGATTCTAAACAACTGATAGACATACTTAAATAAATATTTGTATTATTATATATATATATATTATTATAGCCCCTGTTTTTTTTTGAGAAAAGTAAGCTTTACATTAGTGAAAGAATTTTTAAAATAAGTCCAGTAAAATTGTTTCGGAGCCAAATAAACAAACAAACAAAAAATTAAATCCTTCCTATTTATAATATTAGTTTAGATAAACAAAACTTACCAACATATATCGAGCTTACCGAAGTAATTGTGACAATTGCTATAAATATATCTAAAATTAAGATAAACCTTTTCATTTTAACTATGATAAATCTGACACTTTTCTTGCAAGCAAGTAACCGTAGGTACTGAGATTTATTGTTTGCGATTTACTTTATATAGAAGCCAGTGGAAGAAATATGTTATTATAAAATGCATAAAGATAATAACAAGTAAGTGTTAATGACTCGTGTAGTAAGAAACTAAAGGGATTCGAAAGAATATTCAAATACTATTATAATTAATAAGCAAAGATTTTAAAGCATACAATTTACCTACGCTGCCATGCGTTATCGGTACCTACGCTTGCATCTGGTATGTGCAGCGGGTCTGATTCAGTAAAAAGTTTAAATTCATTTGTTTTCTAAGAAATACTAGCAGCGCCCCACGGCTTCGCACGCCTAGTTCCCGTTATCGTGGGAATGTGAAGATAAAATTTTGCCTATGGTACTCCTGATAATGCAGCTTTGAATTGAGAAAGAATTTTGAAAATCGGTGGAGTGTGTTTAGCGTAAAAGCTTAACAAATAAGCAAACAAAGTCATTTATTAGTAATTTTTATATTAGTAAAAACTAGCGCCCAGGGGCATTTCCCGGATCCAGTTTATTTCCGGTCCTGTTAGAATTTCCAAAAATAAATGCTTTTATATAGAAATGCGTCGAATAATTGTTTAATATTCGGTATTCGGCGTATTCGTAAAATTTCGGGATATTCTTATTCGGCCGGATATTCGGATTATTTTCAGAATGTTATTCTGTTAATTATTAGCTGTATGTTTTTTAAAGTAAATAACCTGATATCAATTTATACCATACCCAAAAACCATCAAAATCAGTTTATCGAATTAGTGTTATGCAGTTATAAGTACCCTAATTTTTAAACCAGATACTCAGTTATTACCACATCACACAAAATCTCATTACAATCTGTCAAAAAAGTCGTATTTGGGTGACGCGTGCGAAGACAGACAAAAAATTCAAAAATTGATTTTTAAATATCTAACTCGCTAACAATCTACACAGCAAAATTTTCAAAAAATATTCCATGTAGGTACAGACATGGTCTCGTTACAGTTTTATTATATGTATATACCTACAGATTAGAATCTGACAGCTATAACTCGGGTGGTATAGTTTTACTAAAAATACCAACCCTACCACCAGGGATATGGCTTGTGGTATGATGGGTCCGCAATGGTTTGTCAGCCGGCGTGCTATGTGTACAAACCTGATTGCACGCCAAAGCTATAGATCACCACAATAAATAATATTTTTGGGGAACTGTGAGATCGTTGAACCGAATAATTGGGCTGAATATTCGGTTCGGTAAGAGTCATACCGAATATTATTCGGTACCTATTCGTTATTCGGCAAAAACCACTATTTGGCGCATGTCTACTACATAACATACCTATGCACCTAATGAATTTTTTGACAATGAAATTATAGTACAGTAAATGAGGAGCACCCTGTCACAATTTGACCCAGTATTGAGTTCGCAGTAGATACGACTTGACGAGCTTTGTTTACAAGTTAAACTGTTCGATGCACAGATACCTATGTATTTTTGTTTACCATAAGATATGTTGTGATATCATCACAAGTCTACACTATATCCCCTAATTATGTTTTTAATAAAATCATTTATTTCGTAGAAAAACATTTTATGTCGTACAGTGCCAGTTATTAAATTATTGTTTAATTTATAACAACAGTACACAAGTAAAAAGTGCCTGGTGAATACCTCTGCTGCCTAGGGATAAGGTAAGGTAAGGAGTATGAATTAAATAATTTTTTTTTATGATATATTTATTTTTAATAGGGAGGTACATAAAATTTTACATTTATATATGAGATATATTCTCTAAAAGGAACTCCATCTGGATGTTGAAGTATAGTTCTTATTATAATTTATTTGGTAGCCATCAACGGCACATTAAGTGCCAATGCTGGTTCTTCCTGAGAAACCTTCGCTTGGGCAAAAGCTGCAGCTAAACTTGAAGCTACGGCGTCAGCTTCTTTGCGAACGCGATGAAGAACATTCTCTGCAAAGATTTTATAAGGTTTAAGTTACATACACTACTAAGTTCATATTTTTGATACGATTTACAATTACTAGCCTTTTCTATGCACTTTAAATTATTTTTATATTTTGTATAAGAGAAATAAAACACACTTTTTGTGTGTGTCTGTTTGTGTTGTGTTTTTGGAGTCTCTTTTTTTTAAACACTGCATCAAAAATGCTCTGAGCATGTTCACGTATACTTTAAAAGATCTTTTCAACGTCTAGATAGACACTTTGAAAACGATGAAAAAATTATTTGTGATTGCGATGTTGGGACGTAGCGTAATTCTTTTAATAATAATCTTTTGAATGTTCAAATTATTTATTTTTGTCACCAATAAGATTTGTAACATAGAACCACCATTGTTTTCGGAATCATACAAAAATTTTCTTTTCGGAACGATCTATTACTTCTACAATTAATGAAGCTAATAATATTAAGTTCTTACCTTCACCAGAACGGGTGTATGTTAGTCCAACACTGCCATTTTCACCGGTACAATAGTGAGAACGGACACTTCCATTACAGTTATTTCAGTAAGTGCAGTCGACGCGGCCGTTACAGTTATTGCAGCATTTGCAGTCATTGCAGCCATGGCAGTCGTTGCAGTCAATACAGTTCACACAGCCTGAACAGCCTTTGCAGTTGATGCAGTTAATATTTCCATCTTTGTCTGTAAAACTAGATGTCGCGCAAGCGGCCACGCGTGTCTCTGTGCGGTTCGATCGTGACAAAGAAATAAAGTCAAATTTTTGGGCCGCCATCTTGTTTTAGAATTTTTTGATAATTTTCTATGTAAATGTTGTTATTTTTTAGTATAAGTCGAAGAATAAATATTACTTTTCATGGCAACACTGTTTACTGAGACCTACAATCGCCCCACAGAAGCCAACTTTCCAGTGTCAAAATTATAATAATCCAAATTTTACAGTAAACAGAAAATACAGACCAACATCTAGCCGAAAATCGACATTCAAAATGTGGTAAAATTCATCCCTTATTTTGAGAGTACGCCAATCGATTCGTCTCAATCTTGCTTGTCTTACTAAATACATGACAGTAATCTTATTTTAATATGGCAACAACCAAAGGACATTCTCATGAACCTACAATACATGAAAATAATGTTTATTAAAGTCGATGAACTATGTTAAGTTGAATAGGTATTTCAAAATTATTTTTAGGTTTCGCTTCAGCTAGTGTGAGGGTGTCCTAGAAATACTTGCCAATACTCATTACGCACAAGAATCCATCTAAGAAAATTGTTTTTAGCTTTTGATAAACCTTACATTACCTAATCTTATATCTAAGGTAAATAATTGAGTCAATTTAAAATTTATATTATAATTAAATAAAATAAATTTTACAAAGATCAATTCTTATAAATTGTAACCATATAGATATTACCTAACTAAGGTTCCGTGGTACGTTCTTGAAATGTTAACTTCTTACATAGATTTTAAAAACAAAGGCATTTTAGTTGTAAGTCTTGTAGTTGGATCATTTAGAGAAGTGGCAAAAGTGGCCACTAATGATGAAGATACGTCGTCAGCTTCTCTGTTAAGGTGTTGGTGGTCATCCTCTGGAAAAATAAATCACAATAGAAGTGATGCAGTGACCAGTGACGCGATTTTCTTTATTTGGTTCTTTACAATTATTAAAACTGTCACTACCAATTAAAATGACTTCATTTTTAGAACAGTGATAGCCAAGTGGGTTAAGGAGCCCTTTTCACATAATAATAGTCAGTGAGGCTCAGGTTTCAGTCCTGGCTATTACTAATAAGTTTTTCAAAAATCTTACGTACGTGTACATATTTATCACTAGCTCGACGGTGAAGGGAAACATAGTGAGGAGAAATGTGTAACTGACGAGGTCCGGCGATAGGCTCACCACTTATCACGTTGGGGGGTTCAATGAATACGGTGAAAGGCGGGTATTTCCCGAAATTAAATACCTCTCCCTACCCCCTTTGGGATGCAAGGCGTGAGGTAATTTTTGAAGTATTTTTTTATCACCCGAATGCATAGCGTAATGTGTTTATCAGCAATGAATGTATATTTGTTACTAATGTTTGTGGCGCTCTAGAGATCGAATGCGTAGACCAATTTTGATAATGCTTACGTCAATCGATTTGTCTTAATCCTGTGCGTGTCACTAAAGACATGACAGTAATTTTATGTCAAAATTGCGACCACCAGACGCTATATTGTGGCGTATGCGTATAAAATCATCATTAGGTTTAATATTACTTTTTTAAATGACCATTTATAATTTAGAACGACACAAAGTTGGTTACTAACTATAAATTGTAAATTAAAAAAGTTAATTTAAGAAATCACAAACACTTCTGCTTGAAAAGACAACTTTCAAAAAGATAGGAACAACATTAGCAATTAGTAAAATATGAAGTAAATACCATCTGCTGCACATTCTTACTAACAAGTCATGCAGTCGGAGCCATCTACTTAATTTAATAATAACGGGCCATTTAGACGAGGGCATCCACTAAGACAATCCACTAAGACTGCATACAAAAAAAACTTGAGGACAATGGAATGGATTGTCCTCAAGTTTTTTTTGTATGCAGTCTTAGTGGATTGTCTTAGTGGAATGGCCTCGTATAAATGGCCCCTAAAGACACATTGCCTTCGACTGCATGATATCAGCAGGTAGATCTGTGCAGCAGATATTTATTTCTTACTGTAATTATAGATCAATATGTTGTTTCCATCTTTTTTAAAGTTCATTTTTCAGGTTCTTGATTTTTTATACAACGCGTAACAGAACAAGCGCAATTCCTCATACACCCCAATTAGTATATTACCTATTATAAAAAAAAATATGATGCATTCATACTTTAGTTTTTTTAAACCAAATTTCTTAAATATAGAGCAATAATAGTACGGTTTCCATACTAATCCCTAAATTCAGGTATGCTAATTCTTTATTTTGAAACATTTAACACATATAAATAGCTGAAATCGATTAAGCAGTCGATACTGAACAAACTAATTTCAGGAATTGCGCTTATTCTGTTACATATTATATAAATATTTTTTTAATCTTACCCTTTTCTGAATTGTGAACGGCTTTACATCCGTGGATACAGCAGCGTATGCCTATACTGCCATTTTTGTCGGTACAGTTGTAGCAGTGGCTACTGCCATTACATCTGGTGCAGCCACGGCAGGCGCTGCTGCCATTACAGCTGGTGCAGTTAGTACATTCAGAGCAGCCGTGACAGTCGTAGCAGTTTGTACAGTTGATACAGCCGCTACAGCCTTTGCAATTTATGCAGTTGATGTTACCGTCATCGTCTCTGAGGTCTGTCGGAAGATTGTTGCGATTATTATTAAAAAAAGGGTTTCTACAACTAACGAGACTTTTTAATGTCCTTAACAGATATTTTGACGAAAGACTCTAAGATACCACAATTAGCTTTAAAATATAAATAATCATTGATAATATATATATGTTTTATTTCAAGGCCATAATGTCAAATCGAAAGAATAATCAAATACAATTATAATAATATGTACCTATAACCAAAGATTTTAAAGCATACAATTTACCTGTACGCTGCCAGAGGATTGGTAATCGATTTTTTAAATAGATTTAGTTATTTAGGCGTGAAAATGTAAACAAAAACACAAAGAAACAAACTCACTTTCGCAATTAAAATTTGTATATTTATACTAGAAGCGCCCAGAGGCTTCAACCGCGTAGTTACCATTGCCGTGAGGCTACGGGGATAAAATGTATCCTTTGTTACCCCTTGATAATGTAGCTTTTATTAAAGAGTAAATTTTTTAAATCGGTTTTGTAGTTATGGCGTGAAATCGTAATAAAAAACCGGCCAAGTGCGAGTCGGACTCGCGCACCGAGGGTTCCGTACAACCTTGCAAATTTATGGTTTTCGTAATTTTTCCTTTATCTATGCTATAAGACGTTGCTTCGTACCAAATTTCAAGATTCTGAGTTCACGGGAAGCACCCTGTAGGTTTTGATTCCCTTGCAAGTGTCGAAAATTTGCGGCATAAACGGCTGTATCTTTTGATTGCGTTGGCTTAGTAGTTTGATTTTTTCACAGCTTCAAAGGACAGTAGACCTGAGTAATTGATATAAATTTCAGCTTCATACCTCCACGCGTTCCTGAGAAAAAGGGTCTTGACAGACGGACGGACGGACGGACAACAAAGTGATCCTATAAGGGTTCCGTTTTTTCCTTTTGAGGTACGGAACCCTAAAAACAAACAAAGTCACTTTTGAATTTATAATTATTACTAGTGACGCAATGCTATTACTAAAACCTTCCTCTTGAATCACTTTATACCTATATTAAAAAAAACCGCATCAAAATCCGTTGCGTAGTTTTAAAGATTTAAGCATACAGTCATAGGGACATAGGGATATAGGGACAGAGAAAGCGACTTTGTTTTATATTATGTAGTGATTAGTTAGACTATAGGATTATTTAATTTTAAGCACTTTATATCCTTAAACAGCAGAGCAGTGATAGCCCGGACGGTTAAAGAGCCGGCCGAAAATCAGTGAGGCTCGGGTTCGAATCCTAGCATGTACCAATGAGTTTTTCAAAAACTTACGTACATATTTATCACTAGCTTGACGGTGAAGGAAAACATCGTGAGGAAACCCGCAGGTCTCAGAATTAATTCTGAGACATGTGTAAACAAACCCGGTCCGGCGATGGGCTCACCACCTATCACGTTTAGGGGTCCAATGTATCTCGTGAAATGTGGGTATATCCAGTAATGGAATACCTCTGCCTACCCCCTCGGGGATAAAAAAGGCGTGAGATTATATTATTATATTATTATCCTTAAATAAGTTATATATGAAGGCCAGAATGCTAAATGAAAATTTACATATTACACACCTATGCACCTAATGATTTTGTTGCCATGAACTTATAGTACAGTAATAAGGACACCCTGTCACAATTTGACCCAGTCTTGAGTCCACAGTAAATACGGCTTGACGATCTTTGTTTACAAGTTAAACTGTTCAATGAATGTAAACAAAAATATCTACGCATATTTGATACCCTTGGATATTATGTGATGTCACCACAAGTCTAGACTATATCCCGTAAAAGTTTGGTAAACATTTTGAAACCCTATTGGCCTACCATTATCTTTTAGAAAACCAAACGTTAAACATTACTCATACTCAAGATTTATTAAATTCCTGCACATAGGTATGTGAAGGTCACAAAGATTGTCTCATTTTATTGTTTGTTTACTGCTACGGAAACATGATAACCCGTGATTTTCGTATTGCTTCATCAGCTTTTATGTAGCACATACCTTTTGCGATAATTTTTATAAAGAATTTTAGATATGTAAGAAATATAAAAAAAGAATCCCTTTTTTCCTTGGTCGCCTTTGAAACCGACTTAACTGGTTTTGTAGTTTTTTTTTGTGTCGGTTAGATTCTCTTTAGTTATGGCATCGATTAAGAATTATATAAATCTGTTACCTGGTCTATTAGATACTCCAAAAAGTCCAAATTTATAACCTAAAAAAATATTTTTTACAAATCTCTTGTAAAAAACCTCACAAAAAAATTTTATAAGTTACCAGTAGACTGCGGTGTAACCGGTGAAACTGCGAGAATGGCTGTAAATATACCCAAAATCAAGACGAGTCTCTTCATTTTATTAATTAAATTGATACTATCACTGTCTTATAAATCAACCATCGCACTGTGATGTTTTGAGTCTCATCGACTACTTATATATAGACGTCTATTAAAAACTCTTGAATTAATAAGGTACCTATTGACCACGAAATGTTTTAAAGCACTTTGATACTTGAAACCGTAGGACGAGGACTAAGTATTGTCTGCATGGTTACTTAGATGACGATTTTTATCTAACCTACCTGTGAATTTATAATAACCGCACTTGGATTGTTAAAAAATTCAAATTGGAAAATAAATCGAAACAATAATGAGTGTAAATTATTCTTATTCTTTTCGTTGTAACAAATTATCAGATATTTGTGACTTTGATGGGATTTTTGTGTTTGTATGAGAACCTTACAGAAGAAACTTAATCACGAGAAACTCAGTTTTTGCAAACAATACAAATACTTAAACTAATTAATTATGTATACAAAATTACAGTAGCTGGCAAAACAATCTACGTATTTGTTGGACGACAGATCCCTAGAATTGGTTTTTAGACTACTTACTCATAAGATTTACATGATTAGGTACTAGTAGCACCTTGCGGCGTAGTTCCCGTTCCATAAGTTACTCGCTGATAATATAGCTTTCTTTAAATCAGTTTCGTGGTTTAGACGTAAAATCTTAACAAACAAAAGAGTCACTTTAGCATTCATAATATTTAGGACTATTAGCTGAGAGAGGTCTGGCTGGTCATAAAAAAAATTCTGACGTCAGAATTTTTTGGCATTTATACTTTGATTTTGTCACGTGTTTGGTTGCAAACTCCTTGCTGGTGATTTGGCGAAACCTGCTTTTGGTTACGCGTTCATCTTATTATTACATTCGTGTGCTATTTTCGAGACTGATTAATATTAATAAATAAAAAACCGGACAAGTGCGAGTAGGACTCGTCCAGCGAGAGTATTGTACAAATTTGTAAGTACTATTAGAGGGATTGTTTGTAACGCTATGACTGTAAGTACATAATATGTTACAGACTTTCAGATACTGGAGCAAACATTCAAAACAATTAATTATAGGCGCCACAGCCTAGCTGCATCAATGTAGAGAAGTAGCCCCAGTAGACTTCACTTGAATCGATTTGTATCGGCTAACAGTACATATTAAGTATATTTTTTACTAGAGCGAGAAATTTCCAAAAAGTTTAACTGTGTCCTGTTTGTTACGGGTAGGTCAGGTAGCGTTACTGTCCCTTACAAAAGTTTATTGTATTTGTTGATTATTTCCTATTTTTATTAAGATGTTTCAACTTATTTCTGTATGCATAGAATTAATAGCTTAGTACATACTAATAAACAAAAAATGGGATTTTTACGTACAGTATTTGATTGAATACATTATAGTGAAATATTGTGATCCAACGATAAGTAACGGTACGGACGCATTTATTGCAAAAATGTTAAATAAATATTTTGCTATAAAACAATTATTTATTATTAATTGACTAACATCATAGTTACAAATTATTGAAATAATTAAAAATTCATACAAACATTTTGTTTTATTTTATCAACAGTGCTTTTATGAGTAACGAACATGACAAAGTAAAGTGCACTAAGTTCCTTTTAATTCAATTAAAATAAAAGTAACTGAAATTCATCAGAATTCTAAGTTTTAAATCAAAGATTATAAAAGCGAGCATGCGAATTCATTAACATATATATTATTTACAAAAGTTTTGGTTCAATCAAGTATTTTTTAAATTTTGTACATGTTCTGACGAAAAGGCCCAGTAGTACTTATTTCTCTTTGTAACAAATTTTTTTATTTTCCTGTGGGAATGAGATTTTTTCGATGAATATAAACTACCCTAGACGTTGACCCAGATATTCAGTTATAGGTAGGTACCCATGCCAAATTTCATCAAAATCCGTTCAGTAGTTTTTGCGTGATGCGTGCAAAATCTGACAGACAGACAGACAACAATTTTGAAAATTGCTGTTTTGGTATCTATGTGTTGTGCTGTAGCGCTATTATTATTTTTAGGATAAGTAGTAAAATTAAAAATAATCTCTAAATACAGACTTACATAAATATGCGTATGCAACTTGAATTGTTACTTGAATGTCCTACGTGATAACAAATTCCAACAGTGTCACTGAACTGAATTAATTAAGCAAATTTTATACTTATCATTTGTTTAAAATGCATAAGAATCCAGAAAATTCGAAGGCCACAATATTTGTAAACAGTCAAAAGTCAAAGTAAAAATCAAAATGTTTTTATTCAATGTAGGGGTTTATGAGTCCACTTATTGAAAGTCATTGCGACTCTTGCTAAATCATAATATACAATATGTAACATAATAAGAGCAATGAGGATCAGTAAAGTTATAGCAAATCCATTAGAAATATTATCCACGTTATTCTGTATGATATAAGAATGATATCTCTTTTTGAATTATCCAAATCGGACCATTACTTACGGAGATATTAAATAATAAACATATGCCGCTCCTGTCCCAAAACTCAATGAGCGCGGGAGCATGGTGACGTCACTGTGACGGAACCGAGCTCGGCCGGCCGGCCGGCACTCACGATTTGAGGAAGCGGCGCGTAATATTTGTGTTGTTAGAGTGTAATTTTGTGATATTTAAGTATAAAACAAAAGTACATAATATGAGTACTAATAAAGTAGAAGCAGGTTTTGTGCAAACTCAATCATATAACCTTCCAAAAGTGGATTCTTTCATGGTATTTGATTACCTAGGTAATCATTCTAAGTTGGTTGGTGGTTGGAAACTACAAAGGTAAGGGTGCTGCTTATTTATCTACGATTACGTACATACGTACTTATTAGTACTCTTAAATTTGGTAGTGGTTGGTAGGTGTAAAGTGTAGGTACAGGGACGTATTTAGAACTTATAAATTTTGTTTACAGTATCTTGATAAACGAAAGTTGTTTTTTGTTTATTCATACGTAGGTAGATCATTACGCGGATGGCTTTTTAACCTATGTACTTGTACTTTATTTTGTGCTCTACACTTGTTGATCAAGGTATGACAGAAACCTGAATATTTGTTGACAACAGCTGGTTTTTTTGTCATCTCGCTTTTTGTTACAAATCAGACGTTCAGTATGTACTTAGGAAGGATGACTTGAGTATAAAGCAATTTTTTAGGGTTTCTTACCTCGAAAATAAAAACGGAACCCTTATAGGATCGTTTTCTTGTCCGTTTGTCTGTTAAGAAAACCTACAGGGTACTTCCCATTGGTCTAGCTAGAGCTATGAAAGGTAAGAAGCAGGGCCATATGACACAAGTAATGGAATAACATGAATGCACCCCTGTTGAGTAAAGGATGCTAGGTGCGATTTGGACTCACGCACGAAGGGTTCCGTACCATTTATCTATAAAAACGGTAAAAAAACATGTTTGTTTTGTGGAAGCAATTATTTAAGATCTGTGAAAAAGTACAAGGAATCGTATTTAAAAAAAATATGGGAGTACCCCCTCAAATATTTGTTTTATTTTAAATTAATCATTTATTTAAAGTGTATATATTATAACAACATATTCTGTGAATATTTTAAGCAGATACCTGTTGCCGTTATCAATATCGAGCAAACATAAGCAAAAAATATTTGTTGTATGGGAGCCCCCTTAAATATTTATTTTATTCTGTCTTTAGTATTTTTTGTTATAGCGGCCAGAGTAATACATCATCTGTAATAGTACATTATGATATAAGTGCGGTAGGTTGAAAATTACAGCCGAGGCGATATTGCTAGCCCGAGTCGTAGGCGAGGGCTACAAGTAAGCAGAGGCTGTAATTATCAAAGCGCACGTATGTCATACGACGTTTTATAACACATTTGCGAGGAA